>KZ308354.1:211136-398017 GCA_000376725.2 Ladona fulva | reverse complement strand
AGGACGTATGGCGCCCTGGGCAGAGTAGCATTTCATGCACCACAATTTTTAGTACGGCGAAAATTTGAAATTTGAAAAGTGATTTAAGAGAAAAATAATTTTTTAAGATTTATTACTGGAAGAAAAACGGTAATATTTCTTTTTAAACCATTAAACGAAAGATAGGAGGTGTTTACACTGTAATTTCTCAGGGTGCTACGGTTTACTTTCACCATCATTACATATGCAAGTTTTACTGATATTAAAAATTTATGAGGATATCCGAGCAGAGAAATTCACCCTGATTACGACCGTGCACGTGGATATTAAAAGAGATGATAAAGTAACACTCATCCTCAGAGAAAAATCCTGAGATTCCGCATTACTAATTCCTCTGGTATTTGCCATCAATTTCCAAGAATTGGGTTGTAGAATCCCCTTATGAAATTGTGGTTGTGTATTTCACTAGTCAAGGAAGTTGTATTTTCCTCCGCATTCATAAAGAATTCCTACGTCAGTTTGATTCATCCTAACTTCTACATTCGTGAAAGCGCTTCCTCAGGATAAAAATGGATGCTTAATTTTTACACTACAGGTGGCAGGTGAGTAATCACACCTTTTCTTTGCATAGTTACGCGAATGATATCCCAAACTAATTAAATAGAGGGGTCGAAACGAAAAACAACCTACCCAGGAAGACAAGAAGTAAGTAAATCAATAGATTCTTTTAGTCGAGGCAATTAAGGAAATGCCCTCAATAATAAATCATTTTAAATATCCACAATTATACAAGAGATCTTTAAGCAGACATTTCGGAGGAAAGGAGAAGATGAAGTACTATTTTATATCTAAATGTTACCAAACGAATAAAACAGACAAGCCTTTAAAGGCGCCACAAACCAATGAAACACTCGATTTCCTAGGACACACTTGAGAAATAGTGACTGAAAACATTCCGAATCGATACTCTTATACAACAAACCCTTACGAATATCTGTTCGCACGAAAATTCAAACAACGGCCTGTTTACATTCGCAACTTAAAGGCGGTGACTCACGCTTCGATCTTAGAAAGCCATTAATCTTTTTTTTCACTTCGTAATTTGAGCGTTATCTGAGGTCCCATTCCGTCACATGGAGAGTCGAGGATCACTCCAAGGAAGCGAGTTTAATGCTTCAGAAAAGGAATCTTAATTGAAACAACTCTCTCCACTTGCCAATCTGATGGCATTCCTGTCCTATTCTTAGCTTGCACCACTAGTCGCTGACATCCGACTGTCCACCTATAAAAATATTTAAGATTGGAATTGTACGAATCGAAACTAAGTAATAGCGCCTCTTAATTCATTGAGGTAGCGATATTGCCTTACTTAAACTATTTCATCGCAAGAGTTAAGCCTTCAGAGCGAATGCGATGAACTTTGAATCGGTATCGAAAATAAACTCAAAACATAATAAATCTGTAAACGGAAGCAAAAACGCGGAAACATATGAAAATGTATAAAGAATGCACGAACTTCGTACATACAATACTAACTTAAATCAATGAAGATGAATAATTAGGTATTTTGCATGTAAACCGTATTAGTGTTCAATCGAAAGTTACTGGAAACCTCGATGACTGTGAAGAGGTATTTAGTGGAAGCCTTAATGCATATTACATTAATGTAATAGCTTACATTCTTTGATGCATCTTACGTTAATGCCATTACTACCTATAACAACTATTTCTACGTAGTAATTTTTTTCGGGATTCCTGCCGGGTTGGTCCTTCGATATCGGTCAGAGTACGAGATCTTTCCTAACTATTTCTACTCCTTTATAGGCGTGAAAATTTAAATAAAATGTGGGCGAAGTAAAAATAAGAAATCGTGCGTTTTGTTGACCGTTTTCTTCGTTAATTTTTCGTTGTGAGGCTGCTAAGTGCTATTCATATTCAACGTCTTTGAAAACGTTTTAAAAGTTGATGCGATGTTCCATGCGATTGTCGCATTCTCTCTTACTGAACCGGTTGCTAAGCAAAAGACCGTAAATCTTTCGCATTTAAGGACAGAGAGGATATTGAATTTCTCGGAGTTGCGAAAACGCCAAACAACGTAACGAAACCCCGCGCGCATTGCTCATCCTTGCTATGGCAACTCTTATTCACCTTTTTATGTGTTACATTATACAATACCCACGTCACCGGATCTTTTCCGTCGAGCAATTAATGTGGATGAGTATATTAGTGCTCGGTGGACATGAATGAAACGGACGCTTTGTCGGCCACGTGCTCACCAACGAACACCGCGGGGACGAGAAAAGATAAACCCGGAAAAATATAAGCCTCTTCACTTGAGAATTATGAAACTGCTCGGAAAAAATTGAAGGTATTCTATAAGATTTAACTTCCGTTATGACGGCTTTGTTTAGGCAAAATTCGTAGGAAAGGAGGAAAGTAAGGTAGACTGTTTCATTCAAAAAGCTGATTCACATTTGATTTTGTAGTGTGACAAAATGCTCAAACACTGTCATCCAAGGAAAGATTCGAGTGAGATTTTTCCTACTCGTAGAATTGCTATTTGGCCATGCAAACAACGAGGAAAAACACGATAGTCTCTCCGCAGTAAAAATAAAATGACGATATAACGGGAAAAGATTTCACACTTCAGAAAAGTCAAAACGCTTTGCTAAAATCTTCTTGGCTTAGTTTTAGAGATTACTATCATGTCAATGATTATGGGTTCCCAGAATTATTTTATCAACAGTGCTGGTAACTTGCCCGCTTTTTAACTTGTTCCTATGCGAATTTAAGTGAATTAATTTAACCTAATAAACAAGGTGGCATAATTTATAAATTAATTATTGACCGATTCTGTGTTATTACTGAATGACATCAAGTAAAGACTGAAAATAACCAGAAAGGTTAAACATGTGAGCAGAACCGTTGTGACAAATGATGTCTCCCTGGGACGAGGACGTATGGCGCCCTGGGCAGAGTAGCATTTCATGCACCACAATTTTTAGTACGGCGAAAATTTGAAATTTGAAAAGTGATTTAAGAGAAAAATAATTTTTTAAGATTTATTACTGAAAGAAAAACGGTAATATTTCTTTTTAAACCATTAAACGAAAGATAGGAGGTGTTTACACTGTAATTTCTCAGGATGCTACGGTTTACTTTCACCATCATTACATATGCAAGTTTTACTGATATTAAAAATTTATGAGGATATCCGAGCAGAGAAATTCACCCTGATTACGACCGTGCACGTGGATATTAAAAGAGATGATAAAGTAACACTCATCCTCAGAGAAAAATCCTGAGATTCCGCATTACTAATTCCTCTGGTATTTGCCATCAATTTCCAAGAATTGGGTTGTAGAATCCCCTTATGAAATTGTGGTTGTGTATTTCACTAGTCAAGGAAGTTGTATTTTCCTCCGCATTCATAAAGAATTCCTACGTCAGTTTGATTCATCCTAACTTCTACATTCGTGAAAGCGCTTCCTCAGGATAAAAATGGATGCTTAATTTTTACACTACAGGTGGCAGGTGAGTAATCACACCTTTTCTTTGCATAGTTACGCGAATGATATCCCAAACTAATTAAATAGAGGGGTCGAAACGAAAAACAACCTACCCAGGAAGACAAGAAGTAAGTAAATCAATAGATTCTTTTAGTCGAGGCAATTAAGGAAATGCCCTCAATAATAAATCATTTTAAATATCCACAATTATACAAGAGATCTTTAAGCAGACATTTCGGAGGAAAGGAGAAGATGAAGTACTATTTTATATCTAAATGTTACCAAACGAATAAAACAGACAAGCCTTTAAAGGCGCCACAAACCAATGAAACACTCGATTTCCTAGGACACACTTGAGAAATAGTGACTGAAAACATTCCGAATCGATACTCTAATACAACAAACCCTTACGAATATCTGTTCGCACGAAAATTCAAACAACGGCCTGTTTACATTCGCAACTTAAAGGCGGTGACTCACGCTTCGATCTTAGAAAGCCATTAATCTTTTTTTTCACTTCGTAATTTGAGCGTTATCTGAGGTCCCATTCCGTCACATGGAGAGTCGAGGATCACTCCAAGGAAGCGAGTTTAATGCTTCAGCAAAGGAATCTTAATTGAAACGACTCTCTCCACTTGCCAATCTGATGGCATTCCTGTCCTATTCTTAGCTTGCACCACTAGTCGCTGACATCCGACGACCTCCCGACCCGACCATCCAGACCTTTATTTATGGACTCGCAGCCTCCTGAGAAAAGATTCCTTCCCACTCATATATCTCTCGTCTGATTTCCAGTTCTTCACCACCTAGAATGACGATTGCGACGGATAGGAAATTCCGTCAAGTTGAGACAAATCATTTCCAGCTGATGATATGAAACAAGATGTCGCATTTTCACATTCTTTTAATCCCTCGTAAATATCTGAATTCGGTTCGTTTCTGTATACTGGGATTTATAAATTAGAAATAGCCATAGCCTTTGAGTACAATTGAGCCTGTGTGATTTTGCGATGATTTACGATGAACTTCTGGGGTTCTACTATGACACTATATAATTAAATGACAATATATAATGTATATATAATTTAGTATATCAGTTTCTGTGCTCTTATACGCCTGTATTTTTGTCTAAAGCTGGAGAGAAAGATATCTCACAGCTTGGCTAATTACTCACAACTTACTATTTAATTAATTACTATTAAATGTAGATATCTAATATATAGATAATATGCTACTTATAATACGCTATTATTCTTTTCATTTTCAGCTAGTTTTTTCGCTAGTCTTCCGGAGGGATTTCCGTATAAATACACGTAAAGTTTTAAAAGTGCTTACAACCTCAGCGTTTAATTACCATTATAAAATATATTCATTAATGATTCATATTGTATCGTATTACAATATTAATTATTATTATATATTAATACAAATTTAACACTGGTAACTTTTTTGATTAACGAGAATGTAATAATTGAAAAAAATATTACTCATTGATCCAGGCGATACCGGATGTTTAAGCCGGTAATAATCATAAGCAAATAATTTATTGTATCGATTTCATTTTTCTTTTCTTTTAGTTACTATTCGTCTTTGATCGACATATTTTCTTAAACGTATCGCGGAAAGTCTCCCCTATCCATGAACCCATGACAAAACGTTCAATGGGTCGGAGAATGAGACAATAATTTTACAATGCCGATGTCATACGGCTAATAAAGTTGTTCGGATAATCCAGCTCTCTGATACGTAAAGTGAAAGAAAAATCCGAAACTATAATTTAATCAACGACTTAATTTGAATTTCAAATGCAACTGTTGGTACATTTTTTTCGTAAACTTACTTTTTACTCCACCTTGTTCAAATCGCATCGACCAATGAGAGTACGGCTAGGAATAAAATCTAATGATTTCAAACCGGATTTCTTTGACTACGATATTAAATGATCCACCTAAAGATATTGTGCTTATACGGATGCCCCGGTCAACCCGGCCAATACTCCTCAGGACCATTGGTAGTCTATTGCAATAAGAATTGATAATTCATACTTAATCGTAAAAATGTCAAACGGTGGATTACATCCCGAAGAAATTACCTTCCTTACTCAGCAAACGAGAGATATTCCGTGGAAAATACGACCGAAACGCACAGAAGGTCAAGTCACGTTGGCAAAGAGTGCACATAGTGCATATTTAAGCAGCGTTAGAGGATTTCGTCATCGCCTTGGCCTCCGGATATACTTCGCATTAAAAGACACTCAAGTTGGAGCATTAGCGGTTATTCGACTAGGACTCTAATTTCTCTTCCATTCATCACATGGAAGCTCTATTTTCCACATTTAATCCATCTACTCGCTGGTTTTCATAGGAATTCCCTTTTTGAAATATAAAAATGAGCAATTCGTCATCGAAAAGAGGGAAGTGGACTCTTCCTCCTTCCGTCTAGACCATGGTATCCTAATTAATTTTAAAGAGTCCGAAATATACTCGTTGATATGTTTCTTA
This sequence comes from Ladona fulva, assembly GCA_000376725.2. Lineage (NCBI taxonomy): Eukaryota > Metazoa > Arthropoda > Insecta > Odonata > Libellulidae > Ladona > Ladona fulva. The sequence continues at coordinate 392,028 of KZ308354.1, read as the reverse complement.
TTTTGTAATTTGACGTCTAAATCACCAAATCACTCTGCGCGTTCGGTAGGATGTAAATTTCTGACATTGATAACACAGCAATTATGATATTAATGCAATGGTATGAGAAGTTTTTTATAGAATGCTAACAGAATACCACCGCTTTAATTGATAAACTTTTATATTTTACCGAAGTCAGCGATATAACCAATTGTGATTAATTGCAATGAATTTAAAATAGTAAATTAGATAATCAAATAATAACCAGATCAAATTTCTTGAATTAAATTACAATAATATGAAGAATCTAAACAAAAGAGCACTGTGTAGTTATGAGTAAGTAATAGAAGACCAATTCGCAAAAATACTCATAATATTCCATTCCTTGAATAGCTAAACTACGCAACTGCCGATATTTTATTTTCCTAACATCACTCGTGACTTCAAATATTTAGTAGTCCCAGATTTCAATGAAAAATCATAGCATCGTATCATATGGACATTCAATTTTCATTCTACAAATACCTGAAATTGATATGATCATTATTAACCAGCAACTTATCTCATTTTGGAGTGGATCAAACGCATGTATCAGTGGAGAATCCTCCGTTGACCTGAGCTGGTAATTGCCTATGCATCGCCGTTCACTTTGGTCAACCACCATATATGGAGCATCGCCAATCCAGATCTCCCCATTAAACTCAGAAGAGATTCGAATCCCGGTTGCAGACCTCGGCATTTCCTCTTAAGGCCATACACTCCATCGTCTTTCTCTCTCTTCTGCATCTATCTCTCTCCTACACCGGAAGGGGTGTCTCCTCAGTTGCATTCTGGGTCATTCCCTCTCCACCGCCCGCCCTCCTTCGCACCAATCCCGACCTCACATTCCTGCCACTGGCTCTCAGATCTTTACCACAATCCTTTTCTTGATTTTGTAATATTTTTTATCTTCAAACGAATTATCTCCGTTTACAGCTACGTCTGGGAAAAATTGTTTTCCAAAATTAAATATCTATGGAAAGCCTTCTCATGTTTCCCAATAATTGCACTTAGGGTAGTAATTTTATGCACCTGGATTTAAAAAACAATCGAACTTCCATTTAATTATGGTTTATTCCAGTAGGCTTCAATACTACCATTGGGCCCTATAAACAGAAAGTACAATGTAAGTTTTATCACAGTAATAAGTAATAGTAGTGATACAGGAGTCATTTCTAGGTCAATTTCTATAGTAACATTTATATGATAATATTTTTATTTTGAATCTTTTGCATTCTATTGAAGATCTTTATGTCTTCTTCCACGTTTTTACCGGACGTAAAAATACTGGAGTTTTTATTGTAGTATTATGTTTTATAATCAATTTTTAATTGAATTAATGAAATTTTCTACTATAACATACACAAGTACCTACAATTTCTGGAATTGCTGTTGCTACTAACAAAGAATTATGAGCAAAAAATTATGGAGAGCTTAAACATTCAACTGGATGAACAGGTCTAGATAAGCTGCTTTCAGCATAAATTCACACAGCAATAAGTACTTCACCTCTTTATTTCTAAACAAGCTAATCCATACTGGAGAAATTTGATTCGGGAGTAACATAAATTAAGGGGATGTATATGAGATTCATTTCAGGTTACGTAACTTCGAAATTGAACGACTAAAATGAACACGGTTGATTACGGTATTCAATCGCATTCTGAACGAAGATTTGGTTCCATCTAATTGGGGAAAATGCTTCGTGAAATGTATAGAAATGAAATGACACCAGAATAAGCCTTTTAAAACGAAAAGTTTCTGTAGATAACTTTTCCATAATCATAGTAGTATTGTTAAAAGTGCATTGACAGCTTAGGTCATTTCCTACGTGGGCCCCCACCGGGAATCGAACCCGAGACCGCTTTCGCCGAAGTCGAACGTGTTGCCCACTTGGCTATCCGGGAGCCCTTTTTTCATAATCTAAGAAATACCAAAGTACAAATCCCTAGAATTGTTGCCCTTCGGAAAATTTTAATTACGGAAGGAGAGCCAAGAAGAAAAATTTTAATTAAAGGGAAATGAGATAACTACGTTTTATAGGAATAATATATAGTAGAATATGGTAATATTCTATAATATAAAATTCTACAATAGAAAATATACAATTTCAATTAAGTTATTATAGATAGCAGGAAATTCTCTCGGGTTACTAGCCGGGTGGTTTGGTGGATCGTTACCGAGGTTTCCGCCGCACACCCCGCAGCCGTCTTCTGGGTAAACCGCACCACCCGGCTAGTAAACCGAGAGAATTTCCTGCAATCCATTCGCCGGGAAAGGACTAATTTATTACAGATAGTTGATTGTCTTCATAAGTACCGAAATTACCCAAAATGAGTATTTAAGATGAGAAAATTTTTCTTTTAAATTAGTATTCTGCTTCATGACTTCTTGAGTTGCAGTCTCTTAAAAATGGATGACAGCAAACTATTACGGTACGTAAAATACGTGTAATATCAACCTCGCCAAACCTATCGAGTTAGTCATCGCACGTAGCATCGCGAGGTATTCAAATGAATCTTTCACTCACTTTATTAGGGGGTTAATGTCAGCCTATCTGAGAGTTATAAATAATATCCAAACAAAAAAGGGGGAAGATATTGATTCGAGCGAACCTTGAGAGAAATTAAACAACGTGTACCAGCATAGTGGGAATACGACATTGCACAAAAATAGGGGTACCTTAGTTTCTGGGGGTATAAGCCTTACTTACCCCCAGAGAATACATGAAACTGAAGAGAGTATAATCTGGCCCGAGTACGTTCAAATGGTAAGATCGGAACCAGGTTCAATCCTTGGAAATCTAGGGCGTTTTTGTAATTTTCTGGTATAGTAAAGGTCTCCACATGAGTCATGTACAATCATTTAAGACGAACTGAAACCCAGGTGAGTTTTATTTAATCATCACAAGTACATTTAAAGTTGTAAATGTATATTTTTTTCATGTGCTGCGTAAGGCTTTTAACACCATAAAAAGGGCAGTATTACTGAAGAAATAATTTATTTGCTACCTTCGGTTAAAAAATCGATTTATTGTCCGCCCCTACGCAAAAGAAGATGGATATGGGGTACGAATATCCCACTAAATAATCTTCGCCTGTGCTTTTCTACACAAATGAGCATTATGTACACAATGATAGACAAAGAGAATCACGGGAACGTGCCGAGATTTCTTTACGACCTTCATGTCGTTTAAAATCGGCCTTTGTTTAGCGTCGCTACGGAATGAAGCAGAGGTTTGAGTCGTGAGCCGGCGTCATTAACCTCGTCTGCCCATCGGATCGCTCCTCGTAATGTGCGCATTTAAGCATTCGTTTGTCGGCGAGTGTCGCAACGACACCTGACGGGACTCCAAAACAGAGGAAAAAGTCGGTCAGGTTAGAAGAAGAGGTTGCATCGGTGAAAGTGGGTGGATTTGTTTTGTTTCACTAGCAGATACGCGCCTTAAATCTCTCTGCATTTATCCTTGGCGATCTTCCAAATATTCCGAAAAACAGAGCGTTCGATTTGCACCCGCTTCTATTGAAAAGCGCTGTATCCGTTTTCACGATCTATATCTCTCTAAAACTCATCCGTTAATTGGTCAGTTATGAGGACATGGTCGATGAATCATCATCGCTCATAGAAAGCCTTGAATCGCTACTGTTGCTTGAGTTTGATTCTTCTAAGAAGCTGATGTTAGCTACAGAGCTGAGTATTGGTTGTGTATATTTTCCATTACAAAGAATGGAGAATTACCTGGAAATTATCATTTATCAACTACAAAGTACAAGGGTAATAGTGATGCACACATCTATCGAATTCCAATAGCCCTGAGAACTCCAGTAAATAACCGGCCCTTTAGGGCATGCTTTTCCAGTACTGTCTCATCTTTTCTTTCACGGTATTTAACTTCCACCGGATTATTTTGTCTATCAAATCATTTTTCAAATATTTATCATTTATATATATACACTTCCATTAAACGTGCCAATCGGATAACGAATTTGTCTTTGGTAAAAGTGGTCTCCGGTTGTAAAAGTGGTCTCCGGTTCAATGCCAGGTGTGGAACCACACATATCGACCCTCATCCTCGAGTTGATTATGGGTAGCTATCTCAATTGAGATACAGCCGTGACATTAGCCCATTAATAGACGACGATGGAATCATTGCGCTTACCACGTGTACCAGCGATAATGTCATTCGGCCGCTGTGGTCCTACGAGGACGAAAAGATGGATTTTTTTCTCAACATAGAATTCTATTTATTGATAGTTATTTTAAGAGAAATCTGTTGAGGCTCGACTTTGATACCACCTGTCTGGGAGTAGCAGTTTCACATGAATCACCAAAAGGGGTAAATAATGGAACTTATTACTCCAAATGATTAATTAGGGTCAACATTATTAGGTCAATTTACACCACTTGCTCATATAAACAAGAATTCAGCTTATATTCAGGATTAATTTAATCAGCAGAAATGTTACAATAAAACGCATTTCTAAAAAATCAATAACTTGTAATCAGAAGAAGGGGACAACTGAGAATCAGTTAGCACTGGATGATTTAAGTGTTCTTTAAATGAAGGATACACTTCTAGAGAGATATCTGACTTTTAGTTCCAGCAAGCATCCAGCATTTCAAAACAATTGCCAACTAAAGAAACATCTTGGCCGCGTTAGTGGGTGTGATTCATCCGCAAGTGCTTCAATGGTTTGTATTCACCGGGAATTGGGAACTGAGTTTAGAGGGACCTCACTCGTCATATAACTTCGAGAATTCATAGTCTTATGTCGTCCTGGCGACAGAAAGTATCAAGAACGACGCAATTGTGAGGGAAATAAATAAAACAACTTTCGTCGATTGAATTCTGTGGTAATGAGGGAGAACTGCTGAGTCACTCTCTCTCTCTAAAGAGAAATTTATAGCCGCAAATTTGTGACCACACAATCGTACCAAGAGATTTATGTCTCTTACAGACTTGAATTTCGCTTAAACGTGGAAATGGCCGAATCTTATGGGCAAAAATTGTTCATTTAAATGCAGTGATTTCAAGCGATAGATAATATTCACAGTCGCAATCGCTTAAACGTATATATGACGTTAATTTAATATTCTTGGCAGTGTCATAGAGTCACATTGGGCCCCCATGCCAAAGATCTTCGCTGGGCTCAATGAAAGACTTCTTGGGCCACCATTCACTTCTGTGTGGTTGAGTGCCCACGGACATGAGATTTTAGCCTAAATACCAGCAGATGTTCAATTCCTATCTATTATTTGGAGGATTTCTTCAGAATATTCTGAGCGTTAAGTTCTGCAAATTTGTGGATAATTGGTAGTAGTAGTAGTAGTATTGTTAAAAGTGCTTCGACAGCTTAGGTCATTTCGCACGTGGGCCCCCACCGGGAATCGAACCCGGGACCGCTTTCATTGAAGTCGAACGGGTTGCCCACTTGGCTATCGGGAGCCCCTTGTGGATAATTATTTAGCTAAATCGCTAATTGATAAATCCCTTTATGGTGAGAAAGGTGAATGTTATTGAATTTCTGCGGCAGAAATCAGAACGAAATTTGACCGCAATAATTATTATTTATATTTGTATTGTATGTAATGTATATTTGATAAATCCACATCCGTAAATAACTCAATCTAAGGCTGATATAACCATCTTAACAAGTAAAATTCCTTGGTGTGCTTTTATTTGTTTCCAGATACTATTTAGGAGTTCATCAGAGATGAGAAAAATGTAGTTGTTTTGAGGAAAGTTTACTTGTCCATTAAGAGTTTTACTGTTTCCGTCAATGAAAGTAATTTTACACGCCCTAAAATTAGTCCTTAACACTGCTACTTGAACCACTACAAATTATATGGTTGATAACGCCTAAGAATAGAGCTCAGATTATAAATACTACGCCAATATTTTTGTTTAATAACAAATCCATTTCTCTATTGAAGGATTTTAAATTTTACATCGCATATTTTTCACAATATATAAAGAACACTTGTAAATATTTCTAGAGGTAGTAAATGAAACAAATCGCAATATGTCTACAAATAAAAGATTTGGAATAGCTATGTAAACATTAATATAACCAGTGGTGAAGATTTGAAATACTGAACATAATAAAAACATGGCTTTCAAACTGGCAAATTAATAAAAAGAGGAAGCATGAACAACCAAAAAAGATTGCTAAAGTTCCTTTTTTATAACTTGAATGAAAGATGTCTGTTCGAAAAAGGGCAACCGAGATGTCAACGACTTTCTGATTTATCTATTTATTTACAGATATCACTGCAAGTAGGTGCATGACCTAGTGGCACTGGATACAGTTTTCAAAGATGTCACTTTACATACTTAAAATTTTATGAAATAAGAAATTGAATTATTTACACAGATTTAGTAATAAATCGGATAATATCTCTCAATATTGATGGGAGCAAAATGATTAGCCATGAAGATATTTTATACGATATCCATCAATTTCCTTCGATTAACGAAAGGCAAAATCGAGAGGTTCTATGCCCTACGCAAAATAGATAATCACTCCATCTGTATACCAAATTCCTTAACTTCCTGCATGTACCTAATTTAATTAATCTCAATCTTTTTCTATAAGGCGAAATGGTCTTAACTGTCCAATGGGATTTCACTCAAATAGAGGATATATAAAGCGCGAAAGAAAAGGTTCCTTATCATTATGCAAACAGCGAGCTCATTTCTCCTCTATGGAATGAGTCACAAGGAAAGCATTGGCATGGGTGTGATGCAATGCAACGCGGAATTTCTTTTTTCCGACGCGCGGAGAACGGTTTTCTCTCCGTTAGAATCAACCTCATACAAGGAAAATTTGACTATTTTTACTACCATTATCTCTTTCGTTGTTATATTTCTTTAAAATTTGCAAAACTTCGGCATTTATACGAAGGCTCTTCTTTCCAGAAATGAGGAAGCGTATTCTATCATCGAATTGAAACTTCGTTCAAATTAATTAATTTATTTTCTCTCCAACGAATGCGTTGTACATACGATATATCTCTTTTTAAATTCGATTGTAATGAATTTCAAAATAATCTTTTCGGTAGTATAACTTTCAGAAAGCCGCTACATTCTCCTTAGCGGAAGACATAATAACTTTTTGGAATTCTTGCCTTTTAATCAAAATACAGGAAACAAAACAGCACAATACAAGGTTATCTTTTTATCAAACTCAGAAAAAAAAGAAAGCTGTTCCATTTAGATCTGCGAATAAAAATTAGTTTCTTACGTAAAATTTGTTTCCTAGGCTTTATTTATTTACAAAGTATAATTTAATGTTTTGAACTTTAGCTTTTAATAATTAGATATTATTTACCTGTACTTTATAGTCCCGTCAAGTGCTCTTGTCCAATTAAACGGTTGTAATTGGAAGCTTGTCATTCATTCGATGAATGCCATTCATTCCGTCAGGCTACAGGCTGCTCTACTTATCGAGGAAACTGGAAGAAAAATGTTTGATCACATCATTCAGAGATTTTTATTGTGACAATATTCGAATAATTGTGATAAGGATGTCGTGAATTTAAATGAATTTCGTGAAAACATTTAATCCTTTTTCCTTATTGGGTATCTTAATAAATTTGTTCAATGACGCCCCTTAAGATATTTAATAGAACGAGAAATTCTTCAGCATGTCTCACACGCAAAATGCATGTTCATATTTTCTCACGCAACTGCTTGAAAATGTCTGTAATAGCTTTCGCTGACGGCATGAACGTTGACCCAATTCGAAATGTGGCCAAATCATTCATTAGAAATGTTCGGCCGTGACCTACTTGGATTAGCTGTGATATCTGCGAGCGCCGTTATCAAAAATTAGCATCCATCAATGTGTCTGATATGAGACTGGTGAACGTGGCGTGTTTTTCAGAGATCTTGCTAGATGGATGTATATAATGCTCTCTTTCGGGGAAAAACTATGTTTCTCGGCATTATTTCTAGTAAGAACGTCCAAAAATATATGGAAAGATTTTTAAGTTCAAAAATATATGGAAAGAATTTTAAGGAATTCCATCGATCTTTAAGGGTTAGCAACGAGAGTACTCGGATTCCCTCTTTCTATTTGAAAGTTAAACATTAAAATCCGAAGTTTTGAAATGGTAATCCATATTCCTGACTTTCAATTACGGTAATCTTTATTAACTGAGTACCGATTAACCCAGATTCCGTTTTATCCGAGGCACATATTTTCGTGCTTTACCTTTTTCACTTACACACATATGTACCGGCACACCGTTAAAATTACTTTCGCTTTAATTGCACTATGCCAGTTCAGCATAGACAAGTAAATGCTGGAATAACAATCTGCATAAATCGGAGAAAAGAAGTGAGAAATGTATTTGGAAAATTGACCCATATATTTAGAAGGAAAAGAGAATATTTTATTTAAATAGTTTGTAATCAAAGTGATTTGTAATTGTAAATGCGCGTCGCACTACGGCCAGATATGAAAGTAGCGCGTTCATTTTATAATCTACTAATGGAAGACAAGCATTCGGTATTACTCGAGTTTTCGGTTATCCGAGGTGGCCTCGGTCCGCATTGCCTTGGATAATTGAGTCTCTACTGTAATGAAAACGAAATATATTTCCCCATTGAAAAGATGAAGATCAGTCAGGACCATAAATAATATTTTAATTTGAAATACAAATGGTCGCAGCAAAGTAAAATATTAACTTTATGAAATTTCATAACCATTTAAAATACTGAATATACTGTGATACCCTGTTCTCTTATATAACTGAAGTTGTATAAGAGAACAATGGCTCTCGGATTGCCTAGGGGGTTACGCGTTCACCTTTGGTGGAAGTGGTCTCGGGCTCGATTCTCGGTGGGAGCCCATATGTGCGAATTGACCTTACTTGTTGAAACAGTTTTTACAGTCCTACTCCTATTATATCAGACTAAGCAGTCTGTCTGTAAAGTATTCAGCTAGAGGGCAGGCTGGAACCTCATTCCCTCTACGCTACGTACTAGCTACGAGGAGCTACTAAAGTGGAATGAGACATTCTAGGCTTGATTAGGAGTGAAGTATTTCGCCATTGCTTTCCTCATTGGGCCAAAATAGTTTAAGCAGATTAATTTCACATACGTAAAGCACAATGCCCCTATGAGATACACTTTTCGTATCATTCCATCAGGTGAAAATTTAATCAATGCCATTATTCGGTATCACTCATTCCTCAGTAACCTTTATATCATCACAACCATGAACATGACGGATACTAAATGTATTAAAGATACATTTTCCTCTATCATGTATCAAATGGCGTATTAAAAAAGATTCAGTCCACCAAGATATGGCAGCAGAAACAATAAAACGGTATCGAAGTTATTTTATCTCCTAAAAGGAAGCATGATTGTCTACAGCAAAATCATTGAACTCTTTTAAACGTCGGCGGGCAGTTTTCCCAGTAAAAGCCCGCATGTAATTGTAACAAAGAGTTAACTGTGAAGGAAACTCCCTAAAATCCCCGTGTATTACGCACGGAGCATCCTCTATGTCCTCAATACACCGAACAATTACGCGTCTGTCCTCGGTTGGAGCCAATTTTTCCACGAAACGGAGGAAAAATAAAAGCTCCGGCGGACTCATGACGTCCGCGAGCGGGCGAAGCGTGCCAGTCGAGAGCCGCTCGTGCAAACAAACGAAGAGACCGCAACACATTCCCCGCGGCCCGCACAAATCTTTCACTTTCGCGACGGAAACCGAGTGTTTCATCCGCGAGGAGGGGAAAGAGGAAGAGGAGGCTGGCCCCGGTCGACGTCACCGAAAACGTCACACCCCACGTCACACTTACTACGAATGGGAGACTGCGACGATGGGCGCATGCTCTTCGGCTTTAGCCGCTGGTAATCGGCGGCCAGATGGAGAAAAGGAGGCTGCGTTCCGGAGATGATACGATGCCAGCTTCCGCTCCATACCGCACCACTTCCCCTTCCCGTCACAAGAATGGAATATTTTTCTTTCTGGCGAGCTCGTTCCCCTTGGCACCGAGAAATACTCGACTTTCTCCGCAGAATATGACGCTATTCGCTTTTTATCTTCTGATTTTCGAGCGGGAAAGTGTTACGAGCTCTAGATTCCCGTGTACGAATCATAGCCACGCGGGAATGTTTGGGGAAATTGTGTTATAAAATGCGCTGAAAGGATGAAGGTTTTTATTTCATTTCTAGGTTGCTGAGTCACGTCACTTTTCCGTCCTCTTCAGCAGCCTAAAAAGGATAACATATTACGAACTCCCAGTTTCGGTTTCATTTTGAGGATGAATTTTCATGCTTCGTATTTTGGAAAACATTTGCGTTGATTAATGCTTTGACTTAGTCAACACCTGTCCACGCAAATGTCACCTATAATCCATACCACAATTAGTGGAGAGAACTCAGACGGGTATTTTACAATATATTATTTTACAAGTATCTTCTCCTCCCACCGTTGCCGGATTTTCTACTTTTGGAGGTAAATGTTGTGAAGATTGCTTTAATTAAATATTCTCTAGTAGAAGGTATAGCATCCAGAGCATCAAACCTGAACCGAACCGTAGGCCTAAACCGTAGAAACGTTATTCTAGCCGGTATGAAACCGAAAAACTAAAATCCTGTATGGAAGCCGGAGACCGTTTATTTTCCTCTCAGATTACCAATTTGCATTCCCATCAAGTGGGACAGTGTTAACATGTAATAAACAAGGCTGTAATGGTGAATCGCAACTCACTGTTTAACCTTAAATTTTAATTACTGAATGTATTCATTGGTTACATCTATGTAAAAAGAATTTTATTTATAATTCCATCAAAATTAAAAACTTCATATGATAAGAACCTTGTACAGTGATTGTCTTTTTGGAAAGAAAAAGAACGGTTCGAACAGGTTGGACGGTTGATAGCAAAACCGGGCCCGAACCGAAATGTGATGTTTTTATTGAACCAGAGCGAAAATCGCTTAGGAAATGATTACGGTTCGAAGCCGGATTTGGGGAAAAAAATTATTTTTTTGTCAAGAGATGGGATCTTACTTTCTGATTATTACGGTTTAGCAACGATTTTCGAATTTAATCTCTTTCCCCTGGCGTAAGTGGGATGATTAGACTTTTTCCGAGAGACAATATTCTTCCATATACGATAATCATCAAGTAGAGACCTGAAAACCTCAAATATATTCCCTCAATATATGCCTTCCTAAATCTGATTGTTAATCTAATAACAATCTGACGGTATATGTTTCCTTTTTTACAATCCATCTCAATATCATAAAAATTCTGTATTTGTCGTTTGTATACTCTACAAATAATTTAAAATAAAAAAGGATGTAAATATGAAATTACATTAAAATTATTATTTCTTCATGACAATAATCGCATACCTACAATCGATTATAGTCAAAAACTATGAGCATATAACGAATAAGGTGTACGTGATCTCTGAATGGCTTCAAGGTATCTAATTAATTTTAGAACACTCTCTTTGCAATTGAATATAAACCTACTTTTCCATCTCCAAGAGAAAAAAAAACTGCCCGCTTCTTTCCCTCCTTCTCTTCCTCTATATCCTGTTTCAAATCCTTTCTTCGAAGCGCCACTCTCCCATCCTGTTCTCTCTCACGCTCACTTTCTCCATTCGCTTTCACACTTCCGTTCAGAAACTATAGTCGTTTCTTTCTCCTATTTACTCTCACTTTGTGGCCTTTTACACTCCGCTGTATCTTACCTCTAATTTTTATTCATTTCCTGGTTTTAAAGTCGCACTGTGTCTTCCTTTCATTCAAAAATAACTAGCATAAGTAAAATAATGCGATAAATTTGAGACTAAGATTTTGAAAATACTAAACTAAAGGAAGATAAACAATGCGCTCTCTTAATTTAAGGTAAGAAACAAAAGAAAACGTAACAAAAACTGCATAAAAATAGTATGAGAAAGAAAAAAAATAAAATAATAAAAAATGTACCCGTACTAGGAAATATTGGCGACCGAGGTTTTGACGCGTCATCATCAGTCGCAGGTGCGTCGAAACTCAGGTTGCCAATAAACCAATTTTTCCTATTACGAGTAAAGTTTTACTATTTCATTGTTTAACGTGATGGAGACCTAGTATGTACATCAATGTCGTGCCAGAAGAAATTGATGGTACGTGAACGATAAAAGAATTGAAGAGGTAGGAACAAACACTTCGTAATTTCCACAGGAAATATTTCTACATGTATTAGGGGACCTGAGCTCGAGTCTCAGTCATGTTGATGTTTTTCACAACTGTTTCTTATTGTGTTTTTTTTCTGATGTTTCTATTTATTATTTTATACATTTTTCTGATGGGAATGAAAATTTAAAATTTCGAAAAGAGGACAAAGAGCTTATTTTAGGATTTGCAATTATTTTAGACAAGAATCTTCCGCTTCTGTTCCGTACTGAATTCGTCACGGAATATTCCTAATGCACGTACCAAACATGGTTCGGTAGAAATTCATCTCCTTCCCCAAGCAAAAATCTAACAGTAGACAACCTTTACATTTCGTCAGAATTTCGACCTTTAACAATTCCTTGCATCACGAGGCATACCTTTGTTCAGGGAAGCTGTATGAAACTGTACGAAAGACAACTGTACGACACGTCCTTTCGATGATTCCTTCAATAGGTTATCTTCTTAGAACTGAACGTCTCTGAATCACACTGATTCGAGGGATCCATAAGATTGGCCAACAGACATTTTTGCGTCATTCCACAAATGTTTCGTGACATACCTGCATTTTCGCTCCACCACGTGGACATCCGCGATCCCACACGTTTTCCGTTCTCCGCTGGGATTTCCTCCGCACACTTCTCGAGAAATTCTCTCCATCAGGGGCGCCGGTCTTGGATTCGTTCGGAGGCCAACGGAACAATTTTCCTACATGAGACGCTATCCTCAATGACTCCGAAAGAGCAATCTGTCACCGCCTCTCCGTCAAATGATAGGATTCCGAGATGATCTCATCGACCCAATTTCAAAGTCAACTCCTACTATCTTTGCCTCCCACCTTCTCTACCAAATCGTGCTGCTTCATTGAATTACCTCCCGCAAATCAAATAATGGCAAGTAATGCGCGGCACTTTTGATTCATTAATTTGTTTTATTTCACTCTATTTAGTCTACATTTTCCATACTTGTTTGCTCTAGTTCTTTAGTTTTCCTCTTTACTGTATTTCAATAGATTTTATTCCATTTTATTCATAAATATCGTACCATAATACACACATCTTATACCGCTCCCTCCTAAAATTAAAAATGCCTCTTCATTACCCTCTTTCAGAAAGCATTATTTGAAACGACTCTTACTGGAACAAAACTGAATTGACACTGACACAATCTAATCCATCAATCTATTACTTATAAGTAAAAGATTATAGAATTCTCTACTTATAATCTCTTTTTCACTTCCCTCCATTTTCTTACCCTTTTCCTTCTGTTTAGTCCATCATTTCACGTAATATACAAACTGCAAATCTAAATATACTAAAATTTACAAATTCCTTTTTCCTCACAGTTTCTTAATTTTATTTTGTCTTATTAATTTAATTCTAATGTGATTCTGTCTAATGTATTTGCTATTTACGCACGGTTAAATGAAAAATGAGATTTTCTAGTCTCGATTTTACCAAATAAAGTCCTTGACCTTGTCTGTTTATATAATTTGAGTATTGCGCGCTTTAACTTGTTGAAACCGGTCAAAACTTCCTGCAGATAATAGGCATGGAATTAGCAAGCAAAGGAAATGTTTGCTGCTGCAATATTGGATACGAGGAGTAAATAATAGCGTACCATTGAAAAGGAGCGCTCATTAATTATCACATATAAGTGATAATTAATGAGTGATATATTAAAATTAAAGGTAAAGGCGTAAGTTTCCTCATCGGAAGCAGATATTTCAGTATCAGTCCATTTATATAATTCATGCATACATACATACACACGCCTTTATTGGGCGAACTTGGGACTATTAAGTCCCATCTTCCATTTAACCCTTGTTACAAACTACAAAAAATGCGAAATATATTTACATAGAGAGAAAGAGAATAATAGTAAGCTATTAAATATGTACATGAATTTTTTAAAATTTAATCACAGAAAAAATGTCATCACGAAAAAGAGAGAGAGAGAGTTTAAAGCGTAGAGAATAGTAATAAATTACAATAGATATCAACAACTCAGAGAATTACGGACATAGCAATGAAATTAACCTTAAAATTACAAAGTTGCAAAGAAGTTCGTCAAAGCGTATGTTTATCGAGCATGAAGTTAATATAAGATATGTTTTTATGTACAAGAAAAACGTACCACAATTTAAAGAGAAAAGAAATTATATAAAAAAAGATGAAAGAAAAAAGTGATAAGGAGAATATGAATAAGAGTGCATATATTAGATTCGTCAGCATTGACTTAATTTTACGTAAATTTTAATCATATTCATGTATACATTTTTATCACTTCTTTCTGGGATTTCCAAGATTTTATAGCGATATTTAATAACGAGAAACTATCATTCATTGGTCACAAATATTGCGAATTGCTTGCCTCAAGGAGTAACGTTTTTAGAGAGTATCCTGCCGCCAACGAAGGAGCTTCATTTTCCTTCTTTTATCCCTTCATTCACTGCTCTTCTTTGTTCAATCCGTTACATTTTCCTCCCTCTTCCCACGCACCGCTTATCTCCCACACCCTCTATAAACAGTTTTCAATCCAATTCCCCTCTCTTCTTTAAAGGCTTTTTCCTCAGTCGTCCATTACATTCTGGTGCACAGCTGGTCAACAATCTTCTTCTGAAACGATATCCCAAGTTACGGCCGACCGAAGAGTTAACGATTCACATCTCGCTCTCCCTCCGTCACAGCTCCCGGTGACGTCCTCGATGAAGATATAAACGTGAAGGAAATGTAAGTGTGGTCGATAGTATTGGGATTTGCGCACATCAGTGGTTTCATGGAATATTCGACACATAAACAAATCTTAAATTAAAATTGAATGAGTTAAAAATAAACACGAATCCAAATGCACTTATAAAGATGTCTCGCGTCACAGTTTGTTTTGCTTCGAGAATTCACTTCCTCTATAAATATTTCCTCCGTGTCCGTGATAGGATATTTGATGAAGAACATAACGTCAGAGAATTACCTTCATTTTTCTGCGTTATTGAACTGCATTGAGTCGAAACCATTTCCTTAACACCAAGAAAAGTTTGCAAAAGGTTTGAATCTATCAAAAATAATTTTGACTGAAGAAAAGTTCAGTTAAGAAAGGACTTCACAGTTTCGTTTCAATTACCGGTTAAAAATAATATTTCGATTATTATATTTTTTTATGTTTCTTATCTTAATTCCGAAAGTTTATTTTTGTTTGTGATATCGAACTATCCGGAGAGGACTTTGCCTTTTATCCAGCCTCCGACTCTGTAAATAAATTAATGAAATAAAATATTCTACAATTAAATAGAAATCCTCTCATAAATTCCACGCGAGATAGGAATTAAGTATTTTTATTTCATTATAATAAGAGAATTCCAAAAAGTTACGCCTGAGACTGTATCTAAAATATCCTGTTCTGTCCTTATGTCAATAGCAGGACTGGCCCATCCGGTCGCAAATTCAGGGATTCTGGGTCATTTCTATTTTCTGAGAATATTAATTAATCCTAAATGAGAGAATGAAACGCGCCAACGAGCATTTGAATGATGATAAGCTATTTCTTGTCGGTTGCTTCCGGTCTGAACATCTTCCGATGTTTTCGGCGAAGACGACAAAGTTTAAGTTGTGTAAATCAGCCAGAAGCTCTTGAAGAGAAGGGTGAGCGTTGCACGAGATAATTGATGCCGGAACATTCCCTATAATACGAGTACAACTTGCTACACCGACACCACCTCCTCCCTTTTATTCTTCCAAACCTGCCTTCCTCGTTCATTTAACGGATATTTGTTTTTATTTTGATATTCCGCATTTTAATGAGACCTGATGTTGATATTCAATTGCCTTAACCGGTTTTCGTTTTAAAATTCGAGGGAAGCATCTGTCTCTAGTTGTGTTACCTATAGCATTACTGTTTAAAGTCAATAACGCAAGTTTTTAGAACAAACACTCCTTAATTTAATCCCCTCCATAAGAAATAGATATTAAATACGGAATTATTTCATGTGTGTAATACTTCAGTAGTATATCGGTTAAAGTATTTTTAGCTGTTCGACAGAAAAGAGATTTTTTCTTCTTCAAAACGTAAATCTTGGCTGTAAACTAAATTGAAAGCTAAGAGATAGGAATATAAATTAGACTTCTTCGCAATATAACTAATCTCATCCTAGCGCATTTCTTATTTATTTTGTCTAAATAATCTAAATGTACCATATGAGATCTTTATTTAAGTTTCAGGTGTAAGGTATTCGGATGGCTTGACGTCGAATTTGCAAGTTAGAGGATATGAGTTAGCGTATTATCAGCTAGTTCTGTGTGTACAGTCTTCAGCTTGAAGACTGATTTGAACCTCATCTCCTCACCTTATGGCGAGTTAAGTATAAGCAACGAAATGCGTTGGAGGCGACTAGGCAAAATGAGGAGTGAGTTAGTTTGCCATATCAGCAAGGTATCAACAAATTAATTACATGAAGAGTTCCAATTCCGTCTAAACTTTTAAATTTGAGAATCTGCACGATGAATAATTGTCGTGTTTTAGGCGAACATATAGTGAGGATGATGGAAAGGATATAACTTAGCTCGGAAAAGCCGTGCGGCTGAATCCCAAGGAATAATAGATGTCAAAATAGTAACATGACTGGGACTCGAACATAACAGTGTGGAAGATAGTTCAGCGGCTAACATAAAGTGAATATCCATAAATCTAGTTAATATCGATTCTTAGAAATTGTCTATAAAACTAATTTTTGTCGAGGACAAACTAAGTGGATCTCCTCCAAAGTACTTTCCTTTGTAAGCAGTGAGCGATATATCTTTTAAACTTAAATATAAATTCCTCATTTAAATGTGTGTGCGTGTGTGTGTGAATTTGAGTATATTTAATTTCTATAGTAAAGAACGTCCAGGAAGAGATTCGTTGTAAATCAAGAGCATTGGAATGTTTATCAGACTCTTTGCGTAAGCAAAGAAGTAGAATTCGCACAGTCACAGTGAAAAAAAACGAAGCGAAGTGCGCCTTAACAAAGTTTTCCTTGGTCAAGGAACATCTGCAGCCCCAAAATAAAAACTATAAAGCAGTATTTACGTCAAACACCAGGAAATGAGGTCTCCTTCCGAATAAGAGACATAAGAAAAAGATAAACTCCTCCGTTTTGGTCCATCTGCTATCACTGGCAAAGATCTCTCTAAATTCTTCATAATGGAGGTATTGTACGGCCCCGAAGCGCTAACATTGGCCCTATTTCAACGAAGAATAATAAACAAATCAATTGTTGCCATAGTAACACGTTATACTCGTGCCAGATACATCGAGCCTTCGTGGTAGTTTCGTAAAGTTTTTAAGCTGTAACGAAGTATGACGAAATATTAATACTGCGCATTTTCCACGATCTCTCTCATTTCATTCATTCGGTCACGCGTTGCGTAAGACAACGTAACTTTGTTCCACATACTCCCAGCGGTTGTAGGTTACGCAATCATATCGCAACTACACATTACACAGCGTTTGCCAGAAACTATGTGTCCACACCCATCGAAACTGGTCCTTCTCCCGCTTCCGTAAAAGTCGAGTCGTCCGCCAAGATTTAATCGAAATTATGATCTCATAATAATGAAATGGGAAATGGAGAAAGTTACAAGGCTCAAGTAATTATTTGCATATCAACATCTTGCTTGATTCTAAAAATTAGCCAATTAAAATGAACGGTGCCGTAGACTTTTAATAGGACATAACTTTTAATCGGGTTAAAAACTACCTCCACTTGGACACAGGAGAATCCTTAAATCGAGGGGCTTGGAAAATCACGAGGATAGTCTGTTTGAAGGTTTAAAATATTTTTAATTCAGGTTTCCTTAAGTGCTTTTAAGAGCAAATATGTGTGTGCCTATTTTACTAATAATGGGAATATGATATTGATAATCTGAAATTAACATTTCAATATTTGGCGACGATGAAAACTATTACTATTTGCTGTAGAAATAAATGGTAATAACTTGAACCATTCCACGGAATATGATTGGTTAGCGACCTTAAGATGTAGTTCACATCCTTCTCCTATCCTCCAACCTTTGCTTTAGACTTCAAGTGAAGATGAACAGAAAGTTAGAAACCAATGATCGTTAACAAAATATATTTCGTGGAATAGTAAACGTTATTAACATTTATTTCTGCATAGATTATATGGAATTCCACTAAATGTCGCTAGAGAAGATTAGATATTATTAGATAAACATTTAATTAGGATTATACGTTAATATGAACCAAAAGTGTAGAAACCGCAACAGAAATGTACGGTATGAGTTATACTTAGATGCAACTTTTGTAAATGAAACATTTTTCCACCACGAGGTGGACTTTTACCATAAAATTTTCGTTAGATTCGGAAGAATGTCCAACTTTTTAGTTCAATTTAGTAGTCATTATGTTACCTTATGTCCCGTTTTGAAAAGAACTGTTCTGGTTTCAACGCATCGTCCCGGTCGATTTTTCCGTTGTCGCGATTTAATGGAGCAATCGGCGAAAGAAGGTAATGTAAAATTCGGTTTAATAGTGACATAAATCATTTACACAAAAATTTTCGTTAAGTAGAGACGCTGCGCACACTTAGAGTGCCTAAAAAGAATTACAAGTTAACTCAGACTAAGATCTAAGGCAACTTACCGGTTTTAACAGCTTCAGAATTTCCGGTACCTTCTCTTCAGAGTATGATAACCCTAATTATACGAACAGCTATTCTGAGAGGACTAATTTCTACTTCACTTTTTCCATTAATTTTCAATCTCCTCCTCAACGTCATTAATGAATTTGCCATTTTTTATATGCGTATACATACAACTCGTATACATATAACTTCTCTAAAGGACTGAAATTTTAATATTCCTAAAATGAAATATTAAACAAAATATGTATAACGTCTAATAAATCTGAACAATACAACTATTGCTGTAGAAAGTCTTCAGGGAGACTAACCGGGTCGTTTCTAGGTGTAAAACCGACGTTTCGGCCACTGTCACCGTGGCCGTCCGTCACCATTTCCGTCCGTTTCCGTCACCGTCACATGACCCGGTTAGACTCCCGTGAAGACTTTCTACAGCAAACCATTCACCGGGAAAGCACCAAATCCTTCAATACAACTATTCTCTGAAGACATCTGCCCTGATACATAGACCGATCACATTAAAATAAAAAATTTAGTCTGTGACGTAGTAACCCGTAGAGAGCCAAGACCTAACTAAAGGGCATTTACAAGGTCCGTTTAGAACCTATAACGAAAAGTAACACGGCTGTGGTAAGACATTAGACTTCGATAAAAGCTCCAAATAGCCGTTGTTTGCGAGTAAACTATCCGTTGAAAACTTCCAACCAGCGGGGGTTAGGGACCCTGTTTCTGAATTTTCTGCAATTCTGAATACGTATTTCGGCAACTATGTTGCCATCTTCGGGAGAGAAGAATAACTGAAGGATCCGTTTAGTCTAGCATAGATTTCCATGCAGCCTTTTATTGGCCTTTGTAGACCAAAATTGATTCTTTGTCTAATTACGGCTATTATTTCGGTGGATGAATAAAAATCAATTATAAATTCCTATTATTTTACGATGCGGGGTCAACATTATGGCATCCAACAAGAATCAAAGCCGGTGTGAACGGTACAGATGACTCCACTTGAGACATGGGAGTTATCTCTACCTGGGGAGTCATCTCTACCACCTACACCAGGACCATTTTCACCAAAGACAAATGTGCTATACTTCTGAAAAGATATGCTGGGACTAGTAGCATCAAAACTTCTGCGAACGGTATGCGAAAGTAACCGACTAGAAAAAGGGTGGACTTCGTATCCTGCCATACTCAGAAAGGGTGATTGCAGGGCACCTCTTTGGAGGTAGGTGTATAGCTATCATCCTTGTTTCGTTTGAATAGTTTTCGGTGAACTAGAATTTCTATCCATCAGGAATTGTATGCTTCATAAAGAATAAAGAAAAAAGACCACGTATACCTTTACGACAATGTTTTACTCCACTACCATGGTTCTGGACTGGTGTTCTTTTTTCCTCATTTTTATACTGGAGGCCTTCCACAAAGTCGAGGCCGGATTAGTAGATTCTATTGTTGCATGTTTTATTTAGATATTCCATCTTATAGAACTCTGCTTACAATATTGTTCACCTCAGTAAGGAAGCAACAGCATGAGGCGGAACAGAAGAGGAGCGAATACGTCACCTAACGACAGCAATCCAAGCGACGCTTTCATTCTTGGTGTCGCCGTCACAATCGAAACGCCTGCAGGTCTTCCACTCTGCCAGCATAGCTTTGTCAGAATGACGGGATCGGGTATCAAATCCGTGGCACGCGTGTTCATCCTGGTGGCCACGCGTTTCGCCGCACGAGTGAGGAAATGTCTCCCACGAACTTGACCGCCGCCGTCCACTCATTCCTTTGAGTTTCGGCGTCAGGAAGTGATTTCCCCGTTCGCCTCGTGCATAAATCTCCACTGGCGTTTCGCGGACGCTTGACCCCGCACACGTAAGCGATTCTGAGAAAGGACTGAGAATTTCGATCCAGGGCACGATCTTCCACTGGGGTGTACATGCAAGTGCTCAGGCGTGGACCATTATAGAAATTTCTCCAAGAGAATAAGCCGATGTAGCATTCGAGATTTCGTTTTCATCTTTCATGCCATCCAAATACTTTAATCGATTAAATTTAAGGAGAATAAGACATTCCGAGTATCTAAATGCTATAAAGAGCCCGGAGGAAATAAGAAATGGTTTGAGAATCATAAATATAAAAACTCTCTATCGAGATTAATGATATGGAAAATCAAGGCCACGAGGCAAAAAGAGAACAAGATGATAAAGATTCCTTTGTAAGAACTAAGTGAGAGAAATTATATTTCCAAAATATTATTTACTGTTAAATTACGGCTGAAAAGTATCCCCAAAAGAAAATATTCAGTTGTTTTCATTTTTAATGTAAAGGAATTGTATTTCAACTTCAAAAATCAAAACAAATACACCATCAAATCAAATATTTCGAAATGTTCCAATAGATGTCATCACCACAGTACGCGTTTCCTCTTCGTACTTCAGATTCTCCATTGGTATAGGAAATTAGTTCAGTTTGATTGAGTTATTCCCAGGAAGTAATAGTTGTTATTCATACAAATTTGAATATGTTACTAAATTCATTATTTAGCTCTTCGATCGACGCCTTAGAAAGTTTCAATTAGCCATATCAAGATTCTTTCACGGTAATTTATCGACTTCGGCAGTAAATACACACCTATAACCGCGCAATCTATTTTAGATCAAAAAATATATCTATTCATAGATGGAAATATTCCAGGGGTTACTAATAGGTGCCACTACCTTGCAATAAGAGAGGCACGTAAGACTTAAGAACCTCGAATATTTCTCACTGAGTGCTGCCATACTTTTCTACATCTCCGTTTGCACATGTACCCTGCAAGCCGCCTTTCGCCGTGTGGAGGGGGTTCATGCTCCGTCATTGTTTTCTCAATCGATTACTTTCGCGTATCGTTCGCGGAAAAAAATGAATTTCTGAAACGACTTGTTCTAGCTTTTATTTCTCCGATTTTTTTCTCAGTATCAGAACGGCCTGTGTGACAGGAAGGAGGTATAACATCGGCCACATCCTCTACGAAAGCCCCTTCTCTGATCTTATTAACTAAATTGAGTCTTTGTTAAAATCTTCTACCTTCTACAGTTTCCAATCCTGCGTCCTGAAGCATTTTAGGACACACTATATTAGTATACACACTATATTAGGATAGTATTATAGTAACACACACTGACTTTTCGTAACAATTTTTTGCGAAACGTATCGCCTTTCGCTGTACCTTTTCTAACTATCGAATACATCACTTCTCTGCAGGACCCCACACACTACACGCATGCTTTATATCAATATTAAATGTCCCCCCAGACCTGCCCACACTGAAAATACTTTAAGACAGAATGAATGCCCGCAATTAAGCCCCAATTTAATTCAGCATCATCAAAGGGCAACCACCCGTGATTTGCCACGTGCTTGGATAAGACTGCGTGTGTATTGTCTGCTCGTGCAACCGCGCACAGAAGCGCGTCCCTTATCTCACGCGTGTAAAGGGCGAGCTAAAGCGATAAGTGCGTATGCTAATTTATTCGGAGGGCTATGGAAAGGGTGGGTCCCACTCGATGCTGCTGGTATGTAATTCCACACCTCCACGTCTGCAGAGTTACGTCCTAAAGAGTGTGTTCCGCTCATGTGGGTGTACTCTGAAACACGCGTGTGTTGCGAAATGAAAGGTGCATGCTTGGAACCATACGTCAGCCGGGGGCAGAGTCGAATGAATGGACGGGTTTATTAAAAGGATAAATGAAATAAAAAGGGATAAGCGTTCGCCATTGGCTGGGTGTAATGGCACCATCGAGGACCCCCGATTGGGCTCACCTACTCCTCGCGAAGCACGTGCGATCCTCAGAATGAGTTTATAACGGATCCATGGAAATAATTGGAACAAAAGCTTCCCTTATTTCCTCCTGAAGTCTAAAGGCTTTATGAGAATCAGCAGTTCCCTGTATGGTTGTTTTATGACGCAATGTCAAAGATAGTGATGACAAAAGATCACTTCCTCGTTATGAGTAATTACGTTACCTGTGGTAATAAATCGCGCTTACTTTACACAGGTATCGTGCGAACCACCTGTCAATCCCCTTTTCCTCTATATCCTTGAGCAGAAAAAGGAAAATTCGCGAAAAATGTTCCCGGATAAAAGAGCCCACATTTCGAACGAAGCTGTTTGCGATCGAAACTGAGGCCGATTCCATTGAAACAGAAAGGCGGAATAGTAAAACCATCCACCATAGTTCATTCCAGCTTATAATAGATGGTGATGAGCGATGAAGGATATCAATCATAAATTCCCCGAGTCATTCAAAGATTGATAACGGCATTACATATGCATTAATGAGAATTCTTTTCTTTTTTATTTTATAGCATGATTTTCAACCTCATTCCGCTAATATTGTATAATATTGCGCACAAAATTGCAGAAAAATACAAAACTATTTTTTTCTCGACTTATAAAAATTATTATAAGTTAGAATTATGATTATATACTAACTTTATAGTAATTATTATTTAATATGCTAATTTTTACATAGATTATAGTACCATATTTATATATATCTCAATATTTTAACTTTATTTTAAGTTTAATGTAAAATTAGGCAATTCAAGATATGTAACTAATTTTAAAATCTATGTTTTTGTAATAATTATTTGTAATAACATTGATAAATAATGATTAAAATAAATAGACAAAAAATTTTGTTTTCGTGATGTTGCGAAACACATACTATGTAGTTCATTTACTGACTGCTGTAATTTGATAATTTGACTTTGATAATTCATTTCACGTAACGTAATAGTATTACGATTTATGTACAGTTGCTAATCAGAATTCCAGGCTAACACTTAAATTATAGGTAAAGTCTCCTAAAATATGCAGTAAAATGTTCACCTTAGGAGTGCGCAGACAACCGATTTAGATTTCAGTTTCATATCCCGCAAGTCGCCAGTGGCGTATGGCAGGGGGTGTATCAACACCAAGGACCTAACCTAGTCTATCCTGTTTGCTTCTCTAATGTACTGCGGAAAGAACGACCAGAAGTAAATATCTGTTTATCTATTATTTCCCTGTAGCGCTTGGTCGTCCCCTCTCGGATATCGCTCTCGTTGTTTACCGGAATGACAACTTCTAAAAATCTTGAATCGATGAATTTGTCGAGAAGCTTCCTTTTCCTTTTCTTAATCTGATCTTCTCACCAGGAACGAATTCCACCAGAGAGATTTTATCGTATCCGTAACGCTACTGTCGAGCTTGAAATTTCCACTGACGAAACGAGCTGCTCTACGTTGGACCATCCCTATGTCTGAAACTAACCCTACTTTATGTGGATCCCAAACCGCACAGCAGACTATTCGGGACTAGGTCGGTCCTAAATGGCCACAAAAGGTCAATATAAGAAATACGTGCTAAATGATTCACCGCGTTTCTAGAAAGAGTTACACATTCAAAAGTATGCCTTGTCGGAGTTAATCGATCAATTGTCAGTAATCCGCCTTTAAAGGTCCCTTATCACGAAGGATTAATTCTCCTGACAATTCTGTGAATGCCTTTGGTAATACTCACTGAATGTATTAGTGTTCTACCCTTTTCAGAAGATATCTTTCGGATCGGCCGTGGAACACCGGAGAGAAATTTCGCCCCTGGGATGGATGCAGTGGGAAGTGGTGCCGGGGGAGGAAAGTGCTGCGTCATCATGAATGTGTTTTTCCATCGAGTTTTCGAAAGATGAACCACCGCATGCTGCGATTGGAATACTAAAATTTATTTGGCAGCCTCTGCTTTGCTCTCTATCTTTTCCTTAACCGCACGTGTTTGACACTCGCAAGCTTTACTGATATCATTCGTTAACGGATATTCACGTTAGGACTTTTTTTGTTTTAAGTGCAACAGATAATCTCAGAGAGATATCATTTAAACGTCTAAGGAGGTTGTTTGAGCATAAATTAATGAGCTGAATCATCTCTTTATCTATGATACTTTGCGGAACTAATAGGTTATAATAATTATGATTAAAAATTACGTCAGAGGTGGACCAATGGTGTGGTAGCAAAATCAATGTATACGAGATACAAAGATACTTTATCTGTCTCAGCAGTGACTTTGTGGAATTCATTCATTATATTACGAAATAAAACAATTATTAGAACTCTGTTAAATTTCACTACAATCGTCAGGTACACAGTGTGGTGATGTCGCCAAGCGGTGACACTATTAATTAAATTTCATTAATAATGAGGAATTTACATTGAACTTCATTTCGTAATATTATTAATGTGACAGTTATCAGTAATTCAAAGATAATTAGCATACAAACAATACTGCACAATTCTTACACCAAAAACATTTCAATTATCTTTTTCATATCAACTTCTCCTTCCAAGTATCTAAGTAGAAAATGTCACAATTCAAATCACACATGCACGTACTTTGAGGAGGCACTGAATCATACATAAAGTACTCTAACATCTCTTCACCGTAGGTCGGGAGGAAAACCCCTAAAAACTTCCGTAAGGTGAAACGTTTAATTATGTGCTCTAATTATATGATATGAATAGTGCATCTAATTAAGAAAATAATGCAACCTCGCGTCATTCGCTATATTCCTCCAAATAACTACCAATAATAAATACCAAGTTTCGTTATAATTTTTTGTTCCAAGATGTAACAATAAGCTCATACGTAATCAATAACCGTTGAAGAAAATGAAACCATTACGTTTAACATTACAGCAGCATTAAGAATAAGAACTAAAGTAACTCATCAGAAATGTTCACTTTCTACACAACTTTCAGTCATCGTGACGTAGCAAACACATTCGTATGTTTCAGAGCACAATGGGAAAAACAGGTGGACAAACCCCCCTTATGAAAGTGTCAAACCAAACCAACAAATTTCCCGTCGGTAATTTCCATATCATATGAAGGTTTTCCTTTAAATTTATCATCATCATTGGTTCTTCTGCCTTCTGGCAGGTTCTCTCGTGGTTACCTCCATGCTTTCCTGTCTTCTGCTAATCTTTTGGTTTCACTATATTTCCCTTTAATCTTAATTATATCTAACATTGTATGTCTCTTCCTTCCTCGTCCGCTTTTCCTTTTTAAATTTAGATGAATATTAAATACGCTTAAATAAAAACACTTTTCCAATGCACGAAGATACCAGGAAAGCAGAGCCAAACTGTCCCCGATGACCCTAAAGTACCGTAATATACAGCAAAACACGCTTACAAAATCTGTAAAACGGTAACCATCGTCCACACATTTCTTTTTTCCGTATCTCTTAACGTTGAATGCATGAAGTGGTGATTACTTCATCTTTTCTCATACTCTGTTATAAATTTATCTATAAAATTTTAATTACCAGAAATCTTTCTTTTTTCGCTACTTTTGGCACATTAAGAATGATTTTTGGAATGAATACTTTCCTAATGGTTAGATCAGTCCAAGCTTTATTGTGAGAGTTTAAGGGAGAGTATAGGTTTGACAGTAGTTGTTAGGGATGATGAAATCCCTCTGCTGGGAAATTCTTAATGCAAGAAGAACCGAGTACTAGGACAAACTATTTCAGAATTTTAATGTATCTACTGATTTACTGACGAAATACGCGATGTCATACTCTGTGAGCGCGATTTTCGAGCCCAGACGTCAAATAGATTTCGAGAGATTGTAGCGAGAACGAATAACTATTACTTGTCTCTTTTTCACGTTTGTATTAGGTATAAACATCAGGTAGCCAATTAGGGAGCTCGGTGTTCTTACACCCCCTGCCATACGCCATTAGGCGGCTCGCAGAGTATTAATGTAAATGTGTCACAGTAGT
This sequence comes from Ladona fulva, assembly GCA_000376725.2. Classification (NCBI taxonomy): domain Eukaryota; kingdom Metazoa; phylum Arthropoda; class Insecta; order Odonata; family Libellulidae; genus Ladona; species Ladona fulva. The sequence goes on along the minus strand of KZ308354.1, from coordinate 365,394 downwards.
TGAATAATCATTCTAAGATTAATACCATTAATATTAGATAGCTCCTTCCTCGCAATCAATATTAACATAGCATAATTATAATTGTACTGATTGTACTCATCGGTGGAAATGCAAACTTAAATATTCGTAAGTATCATAAGTGTATTGTTGAAAATAATAAACGCAATAGAGACCAAACAGTTATACTTCTTACAAGTATAGCAGGGTTTCAATTGAGAAAAGAATAATTCTGACATTTCCATTTCTAACAAACGAGCCCTAAGCCCCGTTTACATCTAAGGATTTATCGTACGATTTTTCTTGCCCTACAGATCGGATGGAGAATAGGAAGATATATACAGAGTTTCGATCTCTGTGTAATACTTCCAGTTGGCCATCCAGTCTGTCCGATATGAAAAATCGTACGATAAATCGTTAGTTGTGAACGTGGCTTTACGCTGGACAACCTTAGTTTAACTCACGTGTTTCAGCGTTGTAAGGGGATGTGGCCTTTTCCCGAACCATGAATATGATCACCAAAATCAAATTCATTATCGACTAAACTTTCGTAGCGCACGCATAAAAAGAATAAATTTCCAACCTTCACGTGCTTGCGTGAGTTACGAAGAAAGCGGTGCTCACGTCATTTTCATCGGATATCGAGGGCTGCAATGGGCGTGTATCAGTTCCAATGCTTGGGATTTTCCGATCTCCGAATCTGAGACATTCTTCCGCAGTGTGGAGGCGGAAGGAAAAGGAGTCGAGACAGTGACCCACAAACACACTTCCATCCTCCGGACATTTCTCCCTCAAACCGATTCTCTTGCAATTCAACTCTCCTCGCCGCGCGAGATGCGAGCAACAACCGGTTTATTCCATATCGTTGCGAAAGCGCGATTACCCCCGATATTTTACCAATATTTAGCAACTGCCGACGGTTATCCCCCATTAACGGACTCTTCTACTTTTAGGAATAATTTCCAAAAATTTTCTTTCCCAAAATAAAAAATATAATATTTAATTAGTTAATAAAAAATATTACGAGTATTATTTATATATCATAAATATATATTTATTTTCAACGATAAATCAACGGTTACTCTAACGATGCCGATATAAAAATAAGAACAAAAATTTGGAGAAAGGAAAACGTTTGTAAGTTTGCATATACAGGGATGCGCCTTAAAAGCCAAAGATAGACAGAGGTGGAAAATAGCGACATGACTGGGACTCGAACCCAGGTATCCCACTTCCCTGGAACTTTTTTCCGGGCAGAATATCCTTGGGTAATAAATAGAAATTAGTTCACTATAACTTCGCGTTAACTGTTAAGCGTTATCGATGTTACATTCTCTTCATTGTATACCATATTTACTGCGTCTACCAATTTGTGATATAGCTTTCTCTCACGGACACGCTAAGTCAATTTCGCCTGAGTTAAATCTAAAAGAATATTCCCTTTTTGTACGCGCGGTGCATAAAAATTAGTGCCTCGGCGCAACTAGCAAGATAGTAACTGTCAGCTTTTAATACAATCCGCGTAGCACTTGATGCATTCATTGACGCACAAGTTCCTTTTAAAAAAGATTTTTTTAATAAATAATATTTCAAATAATAAATATAACTTCGGTGTATCACTCTCATTGTATCACATATCCCCGCAGAAAATTCTGAACTTGATTCCATTAAATTTCTTGATAAGGATAAGGCTTTTGAATATCGTTTGAAAACTTCTTACAATAATTTAATCCAATTTGGTACATGTGGATCGCTATTCTTTGCGACTCCGCCAATGTTGTTTATACCTTCCAAATTACAAAAAACACGATAATAAAAGCAAGGAAAAGAGACTAGCAAAATCTCCTTCCAGAAACATAAGCAAATATTGTCGAATCAAAAGAATTTTAGTTTTCTTGAATGAGTATCGAATATTGTACGTATTTTTTAAAGTCATTTTCTCAGCTTTCCAATGACGCAAATCGCCGATAGCTGTGTGTTGAAATAAGGTGACCAGATTCTCATGGGTTAAAATCAGGACAATACGAGATCAGAAAGCAAATGTTTCAGACGCAGTAGGAACTATGAGTTCATTAGGTATTCTTCCCATCGGCTCAAATAAATTTCATACGACACTTGGGAGGAAAAAATCTTTGAATCTAAGATTTCATCGCTTCGGCGTACAATGGAAATTTGGTCAACGCATTTCTCTTCATTGTAACAAATCCATGATTGCTTCTCAGAAAATACAGGTTTGTAATTCACTCGATATCAATGAGTGTACCTCCGTAAAAGCGTCAATACCTTCAAGATTCAATTTAAAATTTAAATATTACCAGAATCATTATTTCTTTTCTTCAGAATTCCAGGGAGCTTTGATTGCCCAATAAAAATACTAAGAATTTTAGGAATAGAGAAACTCGATGTAGATCTAAGGAAATAGTATCTAGAAATACCTATACACGTGATCAGCTGAAATTTTAATTTCCTTATCATAAAGCTGTTTCCAGAAATTAGCTACATTACTCATCCATAGAAAGTCGGTTGACGTAAATTGTGGAATTCATTATAAAGTCACATTAATTACCCGCATTTCTATGGAACGAAAATTTGAATCGACTAAAACATTAATTTTTTTTAGTTTTACGCAAAAATTAAAACATCCATGAAATTGATTAAATAACATTACCAAAATATGTCTAAACTGTAAAATGTCCGGTGTAAAACAACCGGTGCAAATCAATTTCTGACTACAATTGGAAATATCAAAGGTATAGATTCAATCGGTAAAATACGAAATTGTTGGCGTAATCCTGATTTTTATACTTTAAATATATTACACTAATTATGAGCACGTGAGAACGGTTAAAATTATACTTTCGATAGTATTTACGTTGATCGTGAAAAGACAAAAGGGAATACAAAAACATTATTCCGTGGATAGATCCATTCAACCTTTATCGAACTGCTAATTAGTTGGAAAGTGGTATAAAATCGGTCAAAAATATATCTTTTAATTTGCGAGAAGGATATCATTTTTACCGCAATGAACGTGTTTTAAAATACTTCTACCTTAAGAGTAAATGCAGATAAAAAAAATTACTGCGAAAGTTTAGTCAGGGAAGATACTGTCGCAACTAATTCTTCTCGTATAGCTATATCAGTAAAATTTGTTACTCTTAGGCAGCAGTAAAATCCATATAAACATAAACAAATAACTGGTGGTCGGATATTCTCCGTAGTATATTATTATGAACATTATATATAGTATGTTATTATGAAGTAATTTCTCAGTTAATTATGCATCTTGTTGACAATAATACTGCTCATATTTTCGGAGCAGATAACACACAACTTTTAATAAATTGTTTAGTAAAGTTTGATTTTTAGTTTAAGGCAGAAAACCAGCTTTCAACGTTTTCCCATATTTCCTCAAAATCTCTCAAAAAACATACGCTGTTTTCAATCAAATTCTTGGTATGGGAGAGTGAATGTTAAACGTGGTTACAGAGGAGAAGGTAACATACCGAAGTTACGAGGGAAATTCGTCATAAAAGTTCCATTTATAAGTTCAGAGGAATTGAAGCCGGTTAATCTGCGCAGTGCAAACTGAGGTCGGCATCCGATAGACCCGCCCAAGTTTTCGTTTCGTGCAATTCTCAACAGTCAGGCGGTGACTTCCATCGATGCTTCCGCGAAATTCTCAACCGGGTCACTACGCAAATATTGTGCAATTTCCGCATGACGTTAATAAAACTGTAAAAAGGCGGGTTTAACACCTCGTCGATTTGCACGTCATCCTTACAATTTTCATTTAGCACATAAAGAGATGATAAGAAAGAGAGGAGAGGGGCTTCACCTATTTCCAGACTGCCGATGAGTGCTTATCTAAAATTTAGCATCGTTAGGTTTCTCTCAAACCAGTAAGTATTGGAAAATACGCTGCTCCAGTTTTGGATCCTACTTGTCACGTTATATATTCTCTTTATTGTTGCCATGCTTGCAAAGTATGAAGTAACATATTTTGTCGCACTTCCTGAGCGTTGATTGCTGTCCTTTACAGACAGAAATGACGCCTTTTCGATGATTCCCATCTTAAGCATAGCTGACACCAACTACACGGCACACCAGAGAATTCTTTTGTTTGTTACTTTGAATGTAACTAAATAAAAAGGAAAATTAACATTTAACGAAAAAATTCGAAACCATTTTTTCAGATTCAAATTACAGAATTAAATATCAGCACAAAGATGCCAAAAATGTAAAATAGTGAAGCAAAGAAAACGGCATTTGTTCGATCGTGAAAATATTGCATAAAATTGGAATTTTGAGCAGTTCATCAAGTTTTTCTGAAAACTATCAATGCCATTATATTTCAACATTATCAATAATTTCTTTTCGCCTATTAAAGATACTACTATAGGATACAGATTAATAATTGAATACATACAACTTGTAATTTTTAAATTATAAATCATGCCTTTAAAATAACATTTATACCATAAGTTTGAACAGTTTTTACGTAAATCTGTAACGTCACAAAATATATCGAAACAAAGTATAGGAAATAATGAAATCGGCACCATGACATGCACTACTCGGAATCCCACTACTCTTGTAACTAGATAGAATACTCTATGGCTGTGAGGTGCTCAGTGATTCCGGGCTACCGCTGCGTTAACTTGTCGACGAGAGAGGTGTTTGCCATTCCTGATCGCAACCCTTGAATACCAGAAGCAGTGCAAAGCGATGCTCAATCGCTGAAAATTCTTTGGATAGCGACCTCAATAACCGGATAGGACCTCAACCGCCGTAGGCGTAACCTTCCGACGTGATGCAATGAACCGACCGGTTTTTGATTCCGTCACCTTGATAAATCAACTCTCTCTCTCTCTCTCTCTCTCTGGACCAAACCGAAAAAATTTTTTACTCGGAACGTCTCTGAGAGGAAAGGGGATTCAAACGTGTGGAATTCATAGAAGGTCGTTCGAATTTCCGAAGGTGGAGGTCGGGGAGCAGTAATGCGGAGGTAAATATCGCCAGTCATCCGCTCTTCCGGACGAACAGTTCCTCTCGCTTTCCAAACGACCCACCCAGTTATTCTTTTTTCGCTTTCGCTTGGAATTCATTTTTTACCGTTAGCTCGCTCTGAAATTATAATGCGGGTACGAGAAAGCCTATCAGAGGTAATGGCAGTTTTGTTTCGGCCGAACTATAGTACGTCATTGTTTGCGAGATGGAAATCAGCGATGACGGCCTTTGATGCTCATCTTTTTCGAGGAACGGTGGAATTCCCTCCCGCGTGGGAGAATCTCGGGCAATTGTTGCATACACCGTCTTTAATAAAGATAATTAGGCAAATATTTCAAATCCAAATGGCATTTAGCTGCATTGGCGGATCCAAGGGAGGGGGGATGGTCACCCCCCCCCCTACTAGATGAAATTGTATAACCTACTAGGAATTGGCCTATGATCTGACAATTAGCTTAGATACAATACTGAGTACAAAAGGACACTGTTATTACTTATAAGACTGATTTATCAAGAGCATCCTTTTCGTGCTAAGTCACGTACAGTTAACGAAATCAAAGACGTACTTCTAAGAAAATGATTTAGCCGTGGAAAATTAATTAAATTTATCATTGATCGTTCTTCCTCATCTCCTTTCTTTGGATTATTTTCTTCTTTTTGGTCCCTCTTTAACGTTAACCTTCCTTAACTTCCGTGGGCACTCTCGTTCATTAAGCCTTTCTAAGGGGAAAACAGAAAGAGTAAGATTACTTCCGTCAACAAAAGTGTTATATTTTCCCTTTATCAATCCTCTATACTGATAGCATATCGATGGACCATCTAAAGGCTTGAAGCTAAAGTAAAAATTCTCTAATAGTTTTTGACTATTAAAATAAGTTACTTATAGCTTCTATCATACCATTATCGAACCTAATATTGGAAATATGTCCTTTTCCATCGCAAAAGAGAGTCAGGAACAGCCAAAGGACAGCTCTGCCCCTTACGTGATTTAAAACACGTAAGCATCAAAGTGCATCGTTGAGCGAAATTTTCAGCAAAGAACCTAAACGTTATTTTCCTACTACACTGACTTTATATAAAACCTACTCAGACACCCTCGACTGTGGTATACAGTTAGCTCACGATCAAATTGCTTGAAAATTTAATAGTAGCTTCATTTGTGTTCGACATTTGAGAGCACATCATCAGATTAACATGTTATGACCTAATGTTATCTAAAATAGTAAATCGCATTCATTGTTACTATATACGGTGTCCAAGAGTGCGGGGAAACTTTTAATTCCACGGCAAATATATAGTTTTTGCTTCATGATTTAATTTATTTCTTCGAAGAATATTTTTATATCAGTTTCATTACACTCTTAAATATCAATAAAAGCTGATTAATTAAATCTTTCAAAAACATTAAAATAGCCTATTTTGGCAGAATTGGTATAATACATACTAATTCGGCAAATTCAGTGAAAGCATCCAATATGTTCTGATATTTCAAATTAAAATCTTAGAGAAAAATAAATATGGACATCTATGTGATGAATATTTTTCATGAAATACCCACCGTTTCCCAAACAAAACAAAATTTTCAGTAATTACATTTTCTTTTGCAAATACAAACATCCCCCGGATTCGTTATTTGTGAAAAACAATAAAGTTGTAAGAATTTCAGTAAATTATTAAATACGGGATAAAAGTAAACACATTCGACGTTGATCGTTGAGTGAAGGGCGTTCTAAAACGATAATTGTTGACTAGTTTTGGAATGCGATATATAAGAGTCTGTGTGATTTTAGACCAGCTAAATTTGATGATGATATTAAGAATTAGAAAGGGACTTAGAGATCAGTCATAAATTCGGCCAAGAAAATGATAAATCCAGGATTGAGTCCCAATAATATCGATTTTTTTATTTCCGTTTATTCAATGGGGAAAAAAGAAAGGATTAAATATTTTATGAGTACTTCGATAACTCATTTTCATTTATCAAAATTTATTTGCAAGAAAGAAAGTAATCTACTGGAAGATTCCAGATTGTATGCCCTGGGGTCCAAACTGGATTGTTTGCAGGATCAACCGTTGCTTATGATCAACAAGATTTCAAGATTTAGTATTGGGATAAATTAAAAAGCTATTATCTGAGACAGATTTTCGGGCAATGACAGCAACCCACACGTATACCCACGTATATTATAAATTACAAATTATGAGGCTTATGCGTCAAGACCATTCGCCTCCTTTATACGAACCCTTCCTTGGAAATCGCTACGTAAATATATGTGGGTTCTATTTTCAACTGGAAAATTTGATCCACATGTTTTAAATTGATCACCAACTAAAAAAAGGCGCATTATCAGTTAACTTAGAATTGTGCAGAAAAGTGTTTTATTTGGGAATTAGAAAAGGTGCAGCGAAAGGCGATACGTATCATGAAAAATTGTCGAAACAAATCAGTGAGCGTTTCTCCAATGTTTCCGGTCGCTAAATGGAATCTCTTGAAGACAGAAGATTTAAATAAAGGCTTCATTTACTTGATAAGATATAGCAGATATTATGCGTCTTCCTTCTTACATAGACCGTTCTGTTACTGCGAGAAAAATAAGAGATAAAAACGCTATAGCTAGTCGTTTTAAGGTTTCATTTTTTCCGCGAACGATACGTGAAAGTAATCGATGAAGCAGGTATAGTCATGGGGAATGCACCCTCTGCCACTCGCCGAAAGGCGACTTATAGGGTACACATATAGATGTAGAATATAAATATTAATTTAAGTTCTTGTGATATCATAATATTCCTTCTGCTTAATCTTCATCATCAAGCGGAATATTTCCAGTCTCAAGGGCTTAATGAAGTCAGAAATATATACAGAATACATCTAACATTTGATATGGGATTCACATTTTTTAATTTGCATAAAATGAGTAAAAGGAGCGAATTTTAGAAAACTCTCTCCGTATGCAAGTTTCTCCTTGTTAGGCATAATCCTGCTCCGCACCCGAATATAGGCCCAGGAAGGAAATCCTTGTAGAGGGACGTCTTCTGACCAAATAAGCTCACAGGCGGATGATCTAACGCTTCCGAGTAAAACGCGACATGAATTGCGCGTGAGCAAACTTGGGAAAAACTCCATCTCTTGCGCCCTATCTCATTTTTAGCGAAGGATGTCGCGACAGGTTGGCGAGGGCGAAAGAAAACTCCACTTTTACCGCTCTCTTTCCCTCACCCTCTTTCCACTTCGGTTCATTCTAAAAAGGACAACTCACCGTCGCGGCGCGTCGCCAAAGGACGTGCGTCGCGATTCCTTACTAATCTCGTCATCCAGGGGCGCATCTCTTCCATTGAGAAATGTATTATGACTATGGGTTACCATAATACGCGGTATACAACACGTATTCGAAGAAAGTAACTCCCCGAAGTAGGTCGCGCATAAGAAAGAGCTTTCAAGGGAAGTGGTCCACTGGAAGAATGCTACAGTAGCAAGGCAATATTTTAATTGTGCACTGGCTAAGGGTAGTGCTGTTTATGCTTTACAATTTTAACTACTTAGTCTGAGTCTGAAGTCGAAGTCTGAAATTTTGATAAATATAGATAGACGTAGTATATAAAAATCAAGTTAGACCCTCAAAAAGGAGTACATTTAAAGATAGCAAAGCCTTTTAGATGTGAGTTTGGCATAGAATAGACAAATCAAGTTGGGTTTATAAGGAAATGAACGAGGAAATGCAAGAAATAGTTCGAAAAGCAGAGGATATGGATGACTCAAATATTGACTGGGATTAAAACAAAAATTAGTGGAAGAGAAATCAGTTGTAGAGGAAACAAAAGATGCTGGATGATGTAAAGTGGGATAAGTTATGAAGAAAAAGAAGAAAAGAGGCTTGAGTGTGAGGTTATAGGACGCAAAAACCTCATGAAAAGTAGAAAAATGTTCGTAAATCTTGAAGAAAAAGGATAGGATTTGATGATTATAGAGAAATGGAACATAAACGAACTGATAACCTATCAAATATTTTGATCTTGACCCATTTTCAACGGGTAACACGATAGTTTAATAACACGTTTTCTACACCTATTTTTTATTTAGTAGAAGATCTGTTAGTGATTATAACTCATAAACAAAGAAGTTCCGTTTTAAGATTGATTGAGGTAGAATATAATTAGTATTAGAATTTATTAGGATATATTATTAGGAAAACAGATCACAGCAGAGACGGATGTGCTAAGAGAGGCCATGTGGGGGATGCGGCGTATGTACTTGCCTAAGAAGGGCAAATTAAGACAATTTCCTTTGATTTTATCATCACTTACATTTTAACATGCAATTTTGTTGCGATAAATGTATCGTCCATGAGAAGAAAATATCGACTACATGAACCAATGAATTCCAAAATGATCCATAGAACGCTTGAGTCGGACTTCAAAGGATAGACAACGAAATCGAGAAACGAAACGTCAGAGAAGAACGCATGGAATCCGATGACGTGACGACCCCAAAAAATAACCGTTAATGGAAAAAAGTGACTCCTCCTTTTCCAAATGTTGACTTAGAAATACTTCCACACGACGGGTGCGAAACGTAATGACGCAATAACTGAGATTTGGCGCACAATTAGCACGGCGAAAAAGAGAGGGTCAGTTTGCGTTTCGCTCTTGCAAATTCAGAAATGATGACGAAATCCCAACATTCCGATGGACATTACATGAGTAATTTAACTTGTTACGCGTACTTTCCGATCCTATCTATTTTCTCTGATTTGAACCTGATTAAATATCTCGAGAAAATCATTTCATTTTAATCCAATTGTACTGAGATGAATAAGGCTCAATCATTTAACGAAAAAATAATTATATGATTATCAATTAAGCTATTTTCATCATAACTTTTTCGTAGNTATTACACTAATTAGAATTGCACTAAATTAAAAGTATCGTAATTTAAATATAACATAAAATTTTGGTTGCTACACGTAAATTATATATAACATAAATTTCTACATATATACAAAACAGGAGGAACATAGTTACATAATAGGAGAAGACGTATGGTGTAACATATTACATATAGGCTGAATGACACATAGCATTATGACAAGAAGTTATTTACACAGAAAAACAGTGCATAACCGGATCTAAGGCTTTTTACGTTCATTCGCGTAGTAGGAGAGCATTAGCAATGACACTACGATATATTCCGATACTTGTGCGCGCTAACGCTGGCCACCTAAGCAAGGGCTACATCAGCACGCGTTGCACATTGAGTTAAAACATAACTGTCCCCATCCCTAGCGACTTTTTCTCTAAAGACGTAAAATATCACGAGCCTGTTTGGATGCACTATTTCCCCAGCACGCGATCAAATGCCCGAGAATTCAGGACTCTTTCGATAACTCTTCCACTTTCATTGGGGAATTTCCAAAGAGCTTTCACTCCCATTTGATCGAGAATCGTGAGATCGGCCACGTGATTTGATCGCGGCGCCGTTTCATCGGAAGAAAATTATAATCGAATTAAAATGGAAAGCCAGCCTGAAAAGTTCGTTCATAATCACTATTATTATAATTATAATTATGGTCTACAATTTAAGAACATGCCAGGTTGAAGCCCTAACCATCACTTGTGCATTACTAAAACAAAATAAGTTTCTTCAATAACGTTTATTCTCATCATATTCAATTATACTTAGCGACTTTTTGCAGAATTATGGATGAGTAAGTGAGCAGTTTTCAAAATGAGGTTCGATGGACCTGGAGATAAATGTATGACAATGTAGAGAAAAGTATCGTACATCCACTCTTGGCACACCGAGATTTGCGCCTTGAGCGTAGGCAAATAGAATGGCATCCTTGTCCGTGGTTCTTACAGGAGAAATCTCACGATCGTGCCATTTCAGAAAAAGAAACTTATAACACCAAAATTCGTTATTCCATCTGGAGAAAAGCCGGCTTAAATACATATTTGTCGAAAATTGTTAATATTAGAGCAAACAGTTCTGACGATGCTTAGCTAACAAAATAAGTTTTCTTGCTAAACTTTGTCTTGGTTTCGGAATATATAAAAAATTACTTAATTTAAACTCTATCCTTCTACCTTGAATTCAAAATGGAGAAGAAAATTTGGTTTAGTGTCGAATCAAGGGGGATAATTTATCATTTCGCGATCGTTCTACCGATGTTATTGAACATTTGCCTCTCCATTCGAATTTTTCTCCTTTATCGTTCATTTACTATTCCCCTATCTGGTTCATGTCCTCTGCCTCTCATCCTTCCTCTACTGAATGAATTGCAACATTATTTCTCCCAATTGTGAAAATCAGACTTTTTTTCTTTCCGTCGAGCTTCAGATATTACTGTACCGTAATACCTCTTTCCTTAGACTTACAATCAGCCTATCGAAATAAACATGACATATTTTTCTATATTCGTTGCTAAATTCCCTTTCTCACTGTCCTCTCCCGATTACTATTTTCAATAATCGTGATCCACACAGATCTACCCGCTTGAAATCTGCGCTTCATTATTCTGCACCCAGACTCTCGCTTATCAAACGATCCCTTTTTACTGTATTCCTTTTTCCTTCCGTATTTTATCCCATATCTAAAAGCAAGACATTCATAAAATTACTAAATCATTGTAATGTTGCCTCTACTTTGGTTTGGATGGAAGAAAAAACTTTAAGTCTCAATCTTGCCCAAATAAAGTAAATGTACTTACATTTACTGTTTTTGTAATTTTTTTCTTCATCTTTTCTTCGAGTTGCGAGTTGCGCTTCCTTTGTCTTAAAAGACATTTAAACGATTTTGTACAAGGAAAGGAGTTGAGTCACGTGTACTTAGGAAGAGGCATCGAAATTAATTGGGAATTAGGTATTCTACAACATGGCCAAAAATAGCCTCCCCATAGACCCTCATAGCAACGAAAAAACAAATATATTTTGTGGTCTTACTTTCTGATTATTTGACTGAATAAACGGATAAAATGGTAGGAATAAGCTTTTTCTTGGATGGATAAACTAGTGCACGCTTTCCAGCGAAGGAATAATTAATAACCGCGTTTTTACACAGACACCATCATTAGCCAGTTGAGCTTAAACGACTATCTTGAGGGGAAACTTGCCTGAGGGAGTTTCCTAAGAAGTAATACATTTATAAGATAGATATTTTTAACTTTAAATGGAAAACGTAACATCAAAATCGGGCAGCAAGTGAAGTTAGATAAAAATATTGTTAGTTACCCCGTCCGTAAAAGAGCGGGAAATGAAGTACAGAGAGAAAATAGAATTATGATATTTAAAATGGATATTCCGACTGGGAATCCCATTTCCACTCTAAGTCCAACATTTTTTCGTACTCGAGCATTTAGATACCTAGCTATTTTTAGATAAATTATTTTTTACAGGAAGATTTTTACTCTATGCTCTTACATAAATCGAACGAATTTAGTAAAGAAAATATATGTCGCTAGAAATTGCTATGTTATCGACTTTTCAATTTTCAGAGTTCTATTCAACGGTCAAGAAATTCGAGATAAAGAAAATCAAAGTAATTTTTCGTGTAGTAATCGCAAGTTTAATTTTAGTTATTTCTTACACTCAAAGAAAACTTAGGTGAGAGTTCGCACTAAAATTCGACATGATTCGATATATTGAGATTTACATTAATTACTCATTTCCAATTATAAATAAAATGATTAAATATTGCCACCGATTTTACTTACAGCTAGCTATCAAAATTTAATATTCGTAGACCATTGTCCAAATATGTGTCAGGCTTCTATGATATTCCCTTTCGAGATAAGATAGCTGGTAGCCTATTTCATCCGAAATACCCTCTATACTAATTTATTTTCTTCCGCCTCAGGAACACCATTTCCTCATTGAATCACCTTTAGCTTCTTTCATCTAAGGCTTTTTACGTTCATTCGCGTAGTAGGAGAGCATTAGCAATGACACTACGATATATTCCGATACTTGTGCGCGCTAACGCTGGCCACCTAAGCAAGGGCTACATCAGCACGCGTTGCACATTGAGTTAAAACATAACTGTCCCCATCCCTAGCGACTTTTTCTCTAAAGACGTAAAATATCACGAGCCGGTTTGGATGCACTATTTCCCCAGCACGCGATCAAATGCCCGAGAATTCAGGACTCTTTCGATAACTCTTCCACTTTCATTGGGGAATTTCCAAAGAGCTTTCACTCCCATTTGATCGAGAATCGTGAGATCGGCCACGTGATTTGATCGCGGCGCCGTTTCATCGGAAGAAAATTATAATCGAATTAAAATGGAAAGCCCGCCTGAAAAGTTCGTTTACTTTCTATCGTTTGCATGCAAATGACGCTGGTAATAAAGGATTCCCTTTCCAACGTGAACGAAAGTTTTGGATTGAAAAGGAACTGAAATAGGGATAGCCAAGTGGGTAGCGCGTTCGCCAATGGTGAGAGCGGTCCCAGGTTCGATTCCCGGTGGGAGCTTATATGTGCAAAATGACCCCAGCTGTCGAAGAATTTAAAATAATATTACTAGGAACTGAAAGCGTTGCTCGTTCTAAAATAAAACAAAATAAAAATAAATTCCCGCTGGCAACAAGAACTGGGATCCAAAAGTTTGACTTAATAACTTAGTTACTTGAATCAGCTGAAGAGATTCATTATTTCATTCATGAAATGGTACAAATCTTATGTTATTACAATTTACTCTGAACATTTTCATATATTCCCCTAAAGGGGTAATAATTATGCCAAAAATAAATAATATCTGACCGATGAAAAATTTTATTCTTCATACACCGGCACTAGAAACTCTAATAATCCTCCTTTTTAATATCTAATGTAGGGCCACACTCGCTATTGCCATTATATTATTTCCTATTGCATACATTTCCCATTATGCTATTCCTATTCCCATAAATTTTATTAAAAAGTAACATAGCAGTGTGTATACCGATTAAGACTTCTGTCAGTCTTTTTGAAATAGAAGAGTTTGTTTTCAAAACCGTTCCCTTTGTTCCGATGAAACTATATAAAAGGAATCCATGAGATAATTTCATAGTAAAAATCCATGTCCTTGAATTCACATCTAATTCGAACGTATACAACCAGACCTAATCGTAAGGTCTTGAGAGATGAGAGTACGTATGTATTAGAAACTAGTTAATCATTTTTCTATACCGTAAAAAGCGTTACAGATACGCTGTTAGCCAGAAGCTACCACTCTTCTGCAGATGAGTAAAAATAAGCAAGTTTATCATTGTACTGATCATCTTCGAAAACGTTGTACCCGCATTACATAGGCAATCCATCCCATCCAAAAAAGTTTTGTTATACGCACTTGTATCATGAATGTGGAAAGTTCAGAATGTCCTCATCAGGTGCAAAATGTATCAGTATTCCGACTAACTTCTATCTTTCTAGCGAACTCGCCAATTTCTCTTTGTTTTTCTACCTTACGCTATCCTTCTTGTAATGAGACGGATGAAGTGAAACAAGCATTATATAAGTTTCACACTGTTTCATACTTTTCATGAAACGCTCGGCTGAATTACATGAAAACGATGGAATGGCGCAAAAGCGCAACTTAAACCATTTACTTATGCGTCCCGCGGTGAAGCGGAGCTTATTCACGAAAGCGGTGGAAGTGACGAAACCGAAAGCGTTTGAATCTCCGTAGAAGCGCGTTATACCGTCACAATAGGCGTCATATTCCCCGAAGGCGCCGCGGAGAGCATGCAAAGTCCTTCCATAACGACCGTTAGCGCAAAAGAGAAAGGAGGGAAGACGCGTACTTCCCGAGGATCGCGAGTCAGATTTAGAGAATGATGCGGAATCGTGCTTTTGTCGAGAGGGGATCCACCGCCCGAGGAAACGATAATTATCGCGGTACTTGCAAGCGGCGGAATTGAGCCTTTTTCCAAAAGGTGCGTTTTCGTGCACTCTACTCGTAGCCTTGTTTTCGTAATATTGTAGCGATGACAGTTATAGGTTCTCCATCATTTTATCATTACATACCGACATGGATTTTCTTCTGTGGGATACCAAAGTGGGCTTAGCGTTCGCCTTTGGTGGAGTGGGTGCCATTATGTGCGAAATTACCTTAGTTGTCGGAGCACTTTTAAGAATAATACTAATAATAGATTTACACCTTATACGCGATAAAATCACTGACATTCGCAAAATGTAAACAGATCTCTTCATTCGCTTGTGCCAATCGAAGTTTTACTTACACCTTCCCTTAGAAAACAGTTAAAATCTTCCCAACTCTTCCCGTATTTTGACTTCTGCGATGTCGTTCATTGAGATACTTCTGAAAAACTTGCAATGAAACTTCAAAGAGCTCAAAATTCCTACATTCGATTCATCTGCGACCTCAGAATAGAGGCCACGTTTCCAAATCTTACCATCGACTAGAATGAGATCAATAGAGACATTAAATTTAGAGTCAGATCAAAGACAGAGTCATTAAATTTATTTTGGCGGCTGAGGAGGTGGAGAGAGAAATGCTGTATTTTAGGGTTCGGGGTAGGGTAGGGTAGGGTTTAGGGAGAATCCAAGATTATCATATCAAAGCTGCTCATATTTGATTGGGAGTTATGTTGTTGGACTCATCTGTAATCTTGCAGATGCTCGTTAATTCCCGAGAGCTCCGTGAGAAATTTCTCACTCTCTACTCTCTGTTGCTACGTGTGGATTTTGTCATAGGTACCAATACCGTAAATATTATAACATAAAATCAACTTGGAGGTTTGGCGGTAGAGATGGACAGTTGTAAGGCCAAATGATTATTAATGGGGTATTTTGGCGTCTATTTTAAATTTTAGAATTATATCCGTGCTCAAATGGAGCAATGGAGCAATAATGCCTTATTTTCCAACTTAAATTCACTGCAATTTCATTTATATCAGGAAAGTTCTAACCAACCCAATCTTCAAATATAAGATACTACCAGAAAAGACTCTCACAACAAAGTATTTTTATATTTGCATTTACACAATAATATGATGTCTTCATTCGAATTATCCAGAATTTTTTTTGTACTCTTCAACTATGTCTTGAACATCGATTTATTCAAGTAGTAACATTTGATATAGTTCCATTGAGATTCTGAAACGACAGTGAATGAATGCAATACATGTTAATACATTAAACCAGAATCTGTTTAAGCGATTCTGATTTCTATCGACCAATAGTTATTCATTCCTTTCATATCATTAACCGTAACTGATTAACGAGAATTATAATTCTAAATCTTTCCATGAATATAAACATTTACATGAATATCCTTTATTATAGTTTTGTATTATATTATTTGAAATTAGATGAAGTAAAATACTCGAAACAAACAATCTCCGGGAAAAAAACCGCGTCAACTTTCATTAATTTNTAATAAAATTTTCTGTAGATAAAAAATCAGAAAAAAAGACTGAAGCATACGAGAATACGAGTATACGAAAGAGAGGAAAAGATAGAAATAGCACAGCTTCAATGCCAGTGATTATTTAGAACTGCTATTTGCTATCGAAGACCAAAATGTTATCTGCAATAATATTCTAAAATAAACATTTTAAAATTAATACAAAAATACAAATCGCATTTCAGTCGGATAAAGTCGCTTTCATCTTCTGTATTTCTTGACGAAATATTCTCTTCGATGCATACAAATTTGTTTTACAGTCATGAGTGTCTATATACGTTCATACGTTAGCAAACTTATTATGAATACATATAATGCGCAGTTATTGCGCATGCTCATTACCTATTTGTCGTATCAGTTAAAATTACTATGCATCTGGCGAAAAAATTTCTTTCGTATGTAACAGTTGCAAAATTCTGTACATGAAGTTAACTTGCGTTTTGAAATATTCATCCGCGAATTAAATACAATAGAAATGTACACGATTCGTGAAATTATTCACCGCATCGATAATTATGGAGACCTCACTGTGCTCATCGTGAGTTTGACTCGCTTGATGCATTCAAATAATTTTCTTCATTAAGTTAACTAATCTTCGAGCCTGATGAACCAAAGATGTATGATGTATTGCTGGAGAACTGCATTGTCTGGGGTTTTCAATGCCCGTAATGTCGCCAAGCATATATTCCAGGGTTCAGGATATATCATGGAGAGGTGTAATTTAAATTAACAAAAAAGGAATGGAAAATGCAAAAAATTAAATCCTTATATGGCCGCTTATATATAGGGGTGAAAGGATGGAACATATTGCCAGATTGCGAGAGTCAAAAAGTATTGAGTTCTGAAGGAAACAAAAATATTAGAGACAGTTTCAGCCCCTTATAGACCGCAGTTCCTATCGGCGAAATTAATACACCGAAATGTTTTGCGCATGCGCATTGATGTTCTCGGCATCGGTTAACCACCTGCTGGAACTCTCTAATTAAATGTATAATATATAAATATGTTTCTTATTTAATGTATAAATTAATTGTAATTATAATATAACATCTAAATCTGTAACATGATGTAACATCTAATTTTAAAAATGATGAAACATGTACGAATATATGTAGTTACATTGACGATGTGATTTTAGATACTTTGGAATAGTTCAAGCAACTGACTATTGGTTATTAGTACTACTGCAGTAGTTTTTCTAGGATTGTATAGGCGCGATCGATAATTACATGTAAGTATATAAGAATTAACCGTATGTATGCATCAACTATTAGATACGAATAGGTGTACAAGCTATAGAGGTGCTAGGTCTTTGTTTGCGGGAGGACTTTGATAAAGGTTTGCTGACAGTTGTATGACAGAAATAATAGAGTTTTAGGGGGCGCTTAGCGGTTGACAGATACATTCCGAAAATCGCCATTCTGCATGTGTCGGTGTACTGTCTCATTCCGTAGGGCGAAAGTGTAAGTCGAGGCGACAAAAAGTGGAAGTCAACTGTTTATAACGGATACGCGGAATGGCGTGATTGAGTCGTCCATTCACGTGCTCCCAGTCTGCTGCCACTTGAGAGGTGGCGCCGTCACGAACTATTATGATTTTGTTCATGCACGACAAGTTCAGTGACATTCCGACACCGTGGAACATCTGATCGTAAGATGGAATAAATTACCCATCTGTACCGTTTTAAAGAATTCTGGATGCACTCCCGACACGGAATAAATTTCACAGCAAACATAAAATTCCTGGAACATACTTCAAACTTAAACAAAATTTTTAGCAAATTGTCTTTTTTTGAATTTTTGAATTGAGTAGGAAAATTTGCTTTTGGTCAGGAAATATATTTCCATGTTCAAGCTCGCAGGTGGACTTTATCTCACGCGTTTAAGCGTATTCTGATACGCGCTATTGCTTCTTCTAGGTAATGTTACGAAAAGGGTTACAGTAAGCCATCATGATTATTAACAGAATCGTTTATAGATAAATACAGTACTAGGTATTTTTTCTTAATTTTAAATTAAGGAACGTAATAAAATGCCAGGTTATGATCTAAATGATTATACAAAATCGTATAAAAGAGTGATTCTCGATTCTTTCCTGAAATATGCTTCGTGCTTTACGAAATTAGAAACTACAATCGAAGTTCAGCAGTAAAAGTACCCGGAAGGTCAGCGTAAAATATATTATATATCATTCAAAGGAAACACTGTCGTCTCGTTAAAAAGATTTCAGAGTAAATGTCTATGTCTATGCGAGTACCCTGCAAGCCGCCTGTCGGCGTGTGGCAGGGGGTAAAATGTAGGTAAAAATAAAGTATGCTAAAACAGGAATGCATGTACCAAAGACAATCATAGTTACCTTACTCCCAAAGAGATGAGCATGATTCCTAATTAAAATTTTTTTCAAAGTAGGAAGAGACGGAATGCAACAACGCAAGGAATAAAATATCAACGACTCGTATGGTGAAATTTTAAATTTAAATCTTCGTATCTACGCAGCGAGAAAATAGTGACGTATGGCAAGGATTGTACTAAAACCAACATCCGTACTTAATCTATTCTGTTAGATTCTGTAATTTCATGCGGAAAGAACGACCAGGAGTAGCTACGAGTAAAGTGTGTTGCGCTTGACGTTATTTTTATTTGTTATTCTTTCTTTGAAATACTACCGAGTCAAGGACAATTGCACGCATTATATCAAATAGGATAAACAAATCCAATTTACCCTCAATTCCTACTCCATTTGGATATAGGTATGCTTCCATCTCTGCAGCATCAATAGATCCGCACTTGCACAATCGCTGGAACAAAGAAATCGGCGATTGTGATCGACGAGTTATAACAGCGTCTCGGATCGGTTTGCACAATCGTGGCAGCGCACGAATGGAAGGCAAAGAGATGTGCCGAAGAGGGCGAATGGGAAGAGAGAGATCGGAAAAATCCTTCCTCGGGAATCACGTACTTTTCTTTCAAGTCGCCGATCTACGGACTTCGCAGGGTGTAAATGTGGACGATAAAATCGTTTGTTTTCATCTAACTTCATGAATTTCAGATGAGAAATCCTTCCTGATGGATCACTCCGATCGTTTGTTTAATTTAAATCGGACTCATTACAGCTGTTCGCCTACTTTGTAGCTTACCGTCACGTTACATTGAGAAGATAAACGAGTCTATTAGATCGATCTATGAAGTGAACAAAATGCACCGCTTCCAGATGCTCCGATTGGTCCAAAAGAGGATTAACCACTAATTGGCGCGGTTTTTTTTAAACCCCATGCGTATGTATTTTCATTTAGAAACGAACGACGCAATTTTACAACCTAAATATGTTCAAAACATTTAGCTACTATGTTTTTTATTCCTAAAAATTTTTAATGCACGTAAATGTGAGCTCAAAAACAAAGCTTTATCGGCATCAAAGATGATACAATAAATTTTGGGTGGCGGACCCCTATCTTCTTATAAGCCAAGAAATACAAAAAGAAACGAGACTATTCAAAGATATACAAATAATTTTTTTTATCGGGAAACAACCTGGAGTGGATGAGTTATCGAAAAAGCAAAATGCTTAAAGCTTTTTATCCCTTAAGTTTTATTCTCAAGAGCGAAATAACTGAGCGAATTAAATTGAGATATCCAAGATGTCGCTGCTTAAATATGCCTTCCGACGCTCGTTTCCAATTTCGGTGTGTATTCCATGATTTTGTTTGGATAATCGAGGTTTTTCTTCCGTAATAAAAATAATAATCATATTCTTTCACTACCAAAATTATTTTTCGTTGATATCCATAATATTTAGTTAATCTTATAGATCTTATATTTGATTTTGTCTCCATGGTCATTATTATTTCACTTGTCTTCAAAACTTCACCTCCTGAAACCTGAATCCTTTCCTCGTCTGAATTTGTCACTTTTCTTCCTTAGAATACAGCAGTTGTGTCTACAACGAGAGAGGTTTGATAATATTTCATAATCATCTCTTCCTTATTATATACAGAAATTATCCTAAGGAATGTATCCAGCAATATGTTTAATTATTCAGTTTTTTCCTAGTGAATTTTGGGCCACTAATTTCATCATCTATTCGTGAATTTTTCGGAATATCCTAGGAAAATACATTAATTGTTGACGATACTCGCCTTCCTAACAATCAAAGCTGGTCAACCAAAGCTTTCACTAATTAGAAAAGAATGGCAAAGTATTTACGTCTTCTACAGAATGTTTTAAATTGACTAGCTAGTTTCTGCTGCATAGTTTTATGCATCATCAGGTGCAAAAGCTAAGTAGTACAGTTACGATTTGATTACGATTATAATATGACTTAGCCTTTGAACCTTATGACAGCTATCACAATGTTATCACAACCTTACTATACCATTTAGAACATTTTGTGGAAGGAGTAAATATTTTACTAGCCTATTCGATTTTGTAATGGGCTTCTACAATATCGGCCTCCTCCGTACATTATACTGTAACCTTTTCTTCCTCATACAAACTTTAACAGGAAGTACACTACACCATAACAATCCATCGATAAGGGAAGCAATCGCAAAAATCAGAATTGCGATGTTTAGAAGCGGTTTGGAGAGATGCAGCATAGGAGATGGACGGTAGAGATGAAACATTCATGTTGTAGGGGTTTTCCAGCGTTTCGACAGTATTTAATGACTCGGCGGAAAGATTTGAAGCGAAGGTGTATAGAGAGATCCTTTTGGGGGTGGGGGTGAGCGCGTGGGTGGCAAAGGGGCGGCACCACAAAGGGGAGGATCCGAATATTGGCGGTGAATTCCCGTTGCAATGGCCTCTGGGCCCCTGGCAACGCTTTGGCGAAATCATATTAGTTCATCGTCTGGTAGATCACGACCGATTCCTTGCGAACCCTCGTGCAGGAAATGTCTGCACCCGGACTCTGTCGAACTGCATTTTTCCGAGGAAGCGTAACTAACGAGCTTAGAAAAACCAATTACTCAGACAAATGAATTGCCAATATTTCAAAATTCGCCATTTCATTTTACCGTTCAATTGTTAAATCGTGTCTCCGAGAATATTTCATTGCGATAGTCATTCTTAGCTGAATTGACAAAGAATGTGACTCTACTGCTGAGTGCAATCCTGTCTCCGACGATTCCATTCTACGATGACCGATGATCACCGAGTAAATCTGAGCTGTAACAAATGGGGGAGTATAAAAGCTGATCTTCAAATTTCTCTCTCTTATATTTGTATTTATTACGTGTCACGTGGACATACATGGATGTATATACATACCGATCGAGCTTTCCGAAATTAACTCTCCAATGGACTCTTCTACTAACAATATCCCTCCATTTCCCCCTACTCTTATGTACACATTTTTCTTCGTCTTTCATGAATATTTACTTTCACTAAATATGAAATTTTAATAAATCCTACTAAAAAAATTAACGTTTGACAACCACGGA
Source organism: Ladona fulva (assembly GCA_000376725.2). Lineage (NCBI taxonomy): Eukaryota > Metazoa > Arthropoda > Insecta > Odonata > Libellulidae > Ladona > Ladona fulva. The sequence continues at coordinate 343,552 of KZ308354.1, read as the reverse complement.
TACATTCTTCGCTTAATGTTTACGTACTCGTAAAATAAAATCATTCTGCTACTATTTCATATAAAAAACTTACAAATATGATTAACTACTCGTAAAATGAGTAATTTTTGAAACAACGATTGTAAAAGGGAGGGAAAGTTAAACATGTATCGGGAATTAATGAATTTTCGATTTTCCTACGGTTTAGTAATCTCTTATAACCCATACTACAATTACCTTCGCAGACAGGATGAAAGACCGGAGACCAGTAGAAAACTAGTTATATATGAATGAAAGTAAAAACTATGGCGGCCACATATGATTGCAGCCCGCTAAGCGTTATAACTAATCAGTTAATTCAATGCAAATATTTAAATTTCCCAAATAAAGGAATGTAGATGCAATAATAAATTTCCATTTACTGAATTTGATCAGTATTTACTTATAAAAAAGGCATGACGTTCGAAAAGGAATCTTCTAACGGTGTATTTTCGAAGTAAGGAGTAGTAGGATAGTTCCCAAAGAGAAACGGACAAGAAAAGGTCTGACGGAACCGGGACTGTTTCGAGTCCCGGTTCCGTCAGACTATTTTCCTAGGTGCACGCCTTATCGTGCCAAATCACAAAAACCCTTTTCCTTGTGTAGTAGGATGGTAATTTGAGCCACTGTCTGCAGTTTGTCGAGGAACATTTCGTTTAAATACTACAAGAGATAAATATATTACATATTCCTTGATTTTGTATTTTGATGAAGTGCTTTTGAAAAATAATCAAAACTGTTTTCGCAACTGTTTTGAACGTACAAAATTTATTATAGGGGAAGAATGGTAACTGTTTTTGAAATTGTGTATATATTCCTTGAATATAATTAATAAGAATATATGAAATATATGAATGAATAATATATGAATCCGCAATTAAATGTTCATATTCATCAGATTGTACATTAAAATATCAACATAGATTAACTCATAAAATTTCTGAGACCGTCCTTGGAGGGTTTCATATTAATGCTTTCATTTCCATTCCACAAAAATGATATGTTATTATTCCATGATTTGAATTCAACTTTCATCGATTGCGAAGATAAAAACGAATTAGGAAAGACATGCAATTTTAGATTACCAAATGAAAACATGCCTTCCACCCAAACATGTGACATCCTAACTATAATTCTGAAATTCATTTTACCAATACCAGTAGAAAAATCCAATTTAAAAATATAAAATAGCTCTGAAATTTTTCTCTAAAATTATAAAGAATTTCTACAGAATTTTTTTATTGTTCAGCAGCCTCAAGTTTTACTTATGTGAGAGAAAGTTCTGAACTTTTCTCTTGAAACACATTCTGCAGTAAGAGTTTTCCATAAGAAATGGAATTGCCATAAGGCGAATAAAATCATCGAATTCTAAGACACTCAGTCTAAATTATTTTGCAAGGAAACACCAGAAGATCCGTGATAGAAAAAGACAACACTGAAATCGGCTTCTTTGCTCTTTAGAAGAATGAAAGAGCGTCAAATGTATTGTTAATGCCGACTTTCTGTAATAAACGCGAATTAAAGTATATTTCCCTCAATTTTGCTTAAAATTTACTCTATTAATTCATCTTATCATTGACTGACTGACATCAACACGTAAAATCTACGATTCACTCCGTACAACATGGCATATTATAGTTTAAGCAGAAGATTCCATTCTCTTGATATTTGCTTCGTCGCCATTGAAAGTTTATCATCCTTCGTCATTTTCTTTGTACTTGCAAAATTAATCATTGCACGACATTTCGTCGTATTTCTCTTATTAAAATGTCGACTTATTCCTCCATCTGTTGTGCCGTTTTCCTACAGTGGGAACGGCCACTCTTCATGAGTGACGACTGAAAGCAACCCAAGTTTACCACGGTATATTCCCTCAAATGGCACGCTTTTAAAATGACATAATCCTCGTTTCCATTTAGTGAAACGAGTAGCCCTCGGGGCGAAATTTCCCAAAGGTTAGCTTCGTGAGGAATACACGTAAGTTTGGTCAGTTTAAGATCGCGGGGAACGCGGAGACGACGCACATTCGAAAATTTCTCTCCTTTTCCATCGATTCTCGGAACCGAAGCCTGCATTCGCGCGAAAGTTTCCTCGTAGAGGACTCCATACTCAAAGAATCTCCATTTCCTTCGTGCCTTTCCATTAAATGTAACGGCAGTATGGTGAGTGCATCGATTGATCACGAAATTAATTATTTTTACATTAAACATTTTCAATAGATTGTCACGATGGATCGGTATAAAGCCAGAAGTGCTTCGAATTTCCAATAGTAGGCGTTGTTTAAGATCTCATTCTCTACCAGAAATAGTTTCTTTTGAGTTTTCTGTAATCCACAATTCCGTGCGTAGATACCACGCACGATTACGGGCGATATACTGAATGGATGTTTGAAACGTATTACGCATAAGTAATATTATTTACAGAAAAAATGTATCCAGTTCTTAATGATGTCTTCAATACGTCTAGAACTCAATATTTATAACACGTATGTAATGCCAACCTCGGTGGCGTATGTGCGCCTTATAACTTCAAGGTCCCTGGTTCAATTCCTGGCCAACAGGATTTTCCTGCCTTGGGCATGTTTGTTTGTATTCGTCTTTTGTGTCTGTGATAGTAAAAATCTATTATTGAAACGGATATAACATAATCTTTATCAGAGGTATGCCTCAATATCACTATCATTCGGCATTTATTTCATGTTTGTAAGAATGCATTAGTGAGTAATGAACACGTGTGAGGAGAGCTGATGCACTAAGAAAATACACTACGCTTAGTAATTTGTGAGAGGCTTAATGGAATGCAACGTCAAGACACTATTGGGAAAGGTTGTAAATTAATTAATCCTTTGAATTATTAAGGTTTGAGTATTTCTTTAGTAAATCGTGCCTCCATTCTTAAAAGTAACGCTACAGCATTCTATATTCATCTAAGAAGAAAACTGGCTCGCGGATGACATAGAGAACTATTTTAATTCTGTTTTTAATAAAGTGGTGGTTTTTAGTTCTCCGCGGTTCTCATTGATTTTCACCATAAGTTGAATTTGACAGATTTGCTGTATTCATCCCGTTTATAAAAACACATTCATTTCACAAAATCGACTTTTCCTAATGATTAACTAACTCTTAATATTTGATAAGTTGAAAATAACCTGAAGTAACTTTCAAAGCAATCGTCACATGGGACAACTGAGCTAGAAAATTCTATGAAACCAAATTAGAATAAAAAAGGAAATGAAGAGTCGATCACAGAAAGAAATTCAGCGGTATTAGAACAGCAAACAGTGAAAATGTAAAGGTATAGAAGCTTTCCATCTCAAATAGGAAGTGTTATAATTCTCTAGACAGCCATAGACTACATCCGTCTTACGATAAACGATTACTGCAATGGATAAATTCATTGCAATCTCTAACAAGAAATCAATCTCGGATTTCTTCAGAATCCTGAATGAAAGTAAAATATCATTTTGGAATAGTGGAAGAACCAGAACGGAATTCTGAGTTACCGCGAAAACCGTCCGGAGAAAAATTCCACTTATTTACCTGGACCAACATCCCGCAATTATGAAAATCCGAATCAAAACATGCGCATTTTTTATCTAGCGGCAGAAAACCGCATTGTATAAAACCTAAAGGATATCCGTCTACAGTTCCTGGTCAACCCGGAATTTTTTATTTCGATTCATCGACAATTTTCAAACTTGTTGTCAAGTCGGCCTTCGCGCGAAGACTTTTTCCCGCAAACAAAAAATGAATTCCCCTCCTTCCAGCCACGCGTTCCCCACGCCCACCGCAACCACCCCTTCCGTTCGATCGGCCGCAGCCGTGAGAGTATATTACTTGTGTACGACACCTTAAACATTTACATTATCACTCCTCGTTTTTCGAGCGACCTATTATTGGGATGAATTAGTGATAAAAATGTTGCATGATTTAGACATGTATCCTTGGTCTCTTCATTGGCTTTAGTATTTATTTTGAATGGAGTAACCCTAACGAATAACCTAACATGGCGCACGCAATCCGTAGACGCAAATGCGTAGACGAGCATTTAAGAAGCATCAGCGACGATTAACCAGATGCTTCAGGACGCAGGACGGGAATATCCAGAAAATAGAAGATTTAAACAAATGCTTAATTTTCTTAAAAAGTTTTAATCACGTTTTCAGAAAATGTAGCCGATATGTTAATTCGCCCTCCATGTCAAATAAGCAACTCTGATACTACGAGAAAAATCAGAGAAATAGATGCTATAACTAGTCTTTTGGCTCCCGGATAGCCAAGTGGGCAACGCGTTCGGCTTCGGTGAAAGCGGTCCCGGCTTCGATTCCCGGTGGGGCCCACGTGCGAAATGACCTTGGCTGTCGAAGCACTTTAATAATACTATTACTTAACTAGTCTTTTCAAGAATTCATTTCTTCCGCGAACATTACAAGAAGTTAATCCATTAGACTATAAGAGTCATGGTAAATACACACCCTGCCGCACGCTGAAAGAAGCTTGCAGAATATGTAGATGAGTATTATTTTGTCGAGGAAAACAGGATGCTGAAAAACGTTGTAACGCTGCAAGATGACCTATAAATGATAGGCAAAATACTTATTATATCTTTATATACATATCAACTACGAAACTCCTTTACGGACTAAGCAAGCTTTTGACCTCGTTTATCCATAATATTCCGTCATGCTTACCTATTCTTGCACATATCCTTACCTTATTACACATCCAAACATCTGCTCTTGCGTAGTCTTTTATCGTTAATACTGAGCTCTCTTTTTGTCTCTTTTTGGGAGGATCTTCTTCATCCCTTTAACTAGGCCTCCGTCTCCCTTTGGAAGCACTCAAAATCTCATCAGAAACGTCGTGTTCATTCGTGATAATAAAGTCACTCTGTATTCCGTCAGATTTACAATTCAGAGAAAATGTTCTTGTCTCCGATTTATTTTATAGGTAAACTCTGCCGATTCTAGGAAATAAGATGATTCAACTCGATGTCGATGTTCATATTTCTCCAGATATATGTTCATATTTCTCCAGATATTACGTGAGATTCCCACGCATGATGAAAGTACAAGCAATAGAAGCTCAATTCAAAGAGCCTGAGGATGAAGTTAAAGGAAATAGTGAATAAATACTATTTCCTGTAGACCGCACTCAAAAACGTGATGCATGAGGTTCGAAAACTATTAAGATATCTTTACGTATCCAACAAACAGTTCAGGGACAGGCGAATTATACAACAATCGGGCCCCCTAGGCGCAATGAGGGGTATCTTAATATATTCATTCTTATATATTATGAGGCGTATCTTAATATATTCATCTTAAAAGCGACCTTTCACAGGCCCCCTTAACAATAAGATCTTCAGCTTGCGCGTTATGGTAAATCCGTCCCTGTTAAGAGAAGAGCACATTCCACTAACGAAGCATTATTAGACTCACAAAAATGATGCATCAAAGAGAGCAATTCTATTTAGATGGAACTTAACGACTAAATTAACAAATGCTAGACTCGTGGTATATTCTTATCCTCAGCTGAAGATGACCTTGGAGGGCATTCACTGAATGTTATTGGTTTCATACACAGGATTCATATTTATTCGTTTTCTAGAACAGGAGTGTTTAACAGGTTCGATTGCTATCTAATCATCAATTAACAAAATCATTGGTCAGTCAAATGGACGACGACGAACAAATTGATAAAATGCTTTGGAATTATTGAATGAATTTAATAGTTTCAGTTACGTTTCTTAAAGTGCTTTGGCAGATTACGTCATTTCGCATACGTGGGCTCCCACCGGGAATCGAGTCCAGGACCGCTTTCACTCAAGGTGAATGCGCTACCCAGCTGGCTACCCGGAAGCCCCTATTAGTATACGATATTTCTCAAAATAATCTTTATACATGAATAGTTCCATAGATAAGATTTTTCTTTAAATTTACCTGATACGCATTTTTTGTTTTATAAATCACTTTCGACGCTATGTAATTCACCCTTTGTCTCTTGAAGTTGATGGCGGTCTAACAGTTGTCACCGAATTCAATGGCAGCAAAAGATATGTCGACCACCCCTGTTCTGGGACGTAAGGACAAATAATCGCAAAGTCACGGCTTAGCACTCACAAAGAGGTGTTTAAAAACCCTTCACGTCTAAGTTAAAGGCGCTTATGTGGATGAATAACAGGAACTTGCGCGCAAACGTGATTGGAACGTTTAAGATCTTTATTCATTGGCAGTCGCATTACGGAGCTGCTGTCGAGCCAGAAAAATTCTTTCGCATACATTCAGCCGGGGACGCAAAAAATGTTCGATCGTTCCTCACAATCCTGAGCTGCGATCAACAGGGTTGTGCTGCCTCTCGCACAGCTCAAATGTATATGTTTATCTGTGCGTCAGTTCCTGTTGTTGGTAAAGAAAAATCTCCGTAAATTATTTATTGCGCTGGTTATGCCTTCCAGGATCATACTTAAGGGAGATCAACGATCGGTAGCTGATTTCATCGCAATCTCGTAACCGTTAGCTATAAAACAATAATGGATGGAATCCAGAGATTGAGAAGATATAAATGTATCAATACCTCTCCATAAGATAAATATATAGCAGTAATATATGATGGTATGGTTATTTTTCTGATGAGCATGAAAAAATGAAAATGTACTGACAAAAGATGTAAAACATTTCAAAAAGAATCGCTTCTCAATAGATAACAACATTTGTTTCAAATATTACAGTAATTGTTGAGTCAAAAAATTTGAATTATTTCAACCCGAAATACGTATTAAACAATAATTTCGTAAGAAAGAATTTGGACTAAATCCTGTCTGCTCTTATATTTTCATATCTGCTTTCCTTCGCTTATCAAGATATAACTTCCCAAGGAAGAATGGACTTTAAAAAATTCTAATATTTTTGCTTAGGGCCTCTGATAGCCTGAATCCACCCGTTCCTGCCAGTGTGGCGAGAGGCACAATAAATATGTTCATGTCAATGTAACCAATTGATATCGCTCAGCGATAACACCACTGTTTTTAAGTTAATGTGAAAATTACTGCAGATTTTTATTTCATATTACAATTCCTTGTACATTACTCATATATACTTGTTTATTCAAATTCATTATTTGCCTAAACCCTCCTTGTGATCACTTCTGCTCAACTGTTTTCGCCAACCCTCTGCTATCGTTATTGTTGTGCGTGGAAATGGTACTTCCCTAAGAGTGTCAGTCCAGATTAAAATCATTCTCTCAAACCAGCCTTAAACGAATCCTAAATAAAAAAAGACCCCAAACACCTTCCGATTACCAATATTTCCTTTTATTTTCTTTCATTATCCNGGGAGACCCGGGTTCGATTCCCGGTCCCGTCAGACTTTTTTCAAGTCCATTCTTCCTTGGGATTTTTTCTGGGTGCGCACCATCTTGCGCAAAGTCACCCTTTCCCGTTTCCCAAGAAAAATTGTCTTCAAAGAAGTGTAGCTTAACTACTCTAATATGTATGTGATAAACTATAACTTCACTTTAACTTTAACAAAGTATTATAATACCAGGTCCAGTTAAAGTTCATTTTTAAGTTAGCATTATAAAACGGGCCTATCCATTGCCATTTAAAACTTGTTTGTTCTTGCCGTAGTGAAGCGACAGAGATTTATATGGCATGTATACTTGTGTATTTTATGAAACAAAATTGAATTGTTGCTCTAATAATTCCTAAAGGGGGCATCAATCTAATATTTTTGCTTAGGGCCTCTGATAGCCTGAATCCACCCGTTCCTGCCAGTGTGGCGAGAGGCACAATAAATATGTTCATGTCAATGTAACCAATTGATATCGCTCAGCGATAACACCACTGTTTTTAAGTTAATGTGAAAATTACTGCAGATTTTTATTTCATATTACAATTCCTTGTACATTACTCATATATACTTGTTTATTCAAATTCATTATTTGCCTAAACCCTCCTTGTGATCACTTCTGCTCAACTGTTTTCGCCAACCCTCTGCTATCGTTATTGTTGTGCGTGGAAATGGTACTTCCCTAAGAGTGTCAGTCCAGATTAAAATCATTCTCTCAAACCAGCCTTAAACGAATCCTAAATAAAAAAAAGACCCCAAACACCTTCCGATTACCAATATTTCCTTTTATTTTCTTTCATTATCCAAAACCGTTATCCTCACTTCTCACCTCGACAGTGACAGAAAGCGCGAAAAAGACCCAAAAATGAAAACGGTCCAAAGTGTTTGGCATCTCTTTATCGCCTCGGTGATGGACGAAGGAGTGGAATTTACGTCACCGAATCTTTATAGCGGCTGTGGGCCAAATGAAGATTTTCGCTGGTAAGGTCGGGATCGTGACTGCGACCCCTTGCACCCTCTTTGCACGGCACGCCCGTGTCTATCACGGATTCCACGCGCCGCCGTAACCTTCCAAAAGTTCGCTTCTGCCTGGCAGAGAGCCAGCCCAATGAGGCCGTCACTCATCGGGGACGCGGGAAAACCCCGACCTTGGCCGCCACTTCTCCCGCGCGATTTCTCTCTTCCGACCGACGCAACCCATTCCCGAGGCTTTGCTCTACTCCGCATCGATGTTTTGGGCCGCGTCGAAGCCACCGACGTGCACTGGTGTCTGGCGAAGATAATCAGAAGACGATAAATTACTGAATATTGACTACGGGATATGGAGAAGAGGTATTAAGGATTTCCTCTTCAGCGTACATACATTAGAACTTGTGAAGACCTCGTGGATGATGAAATTGGCTCCGTTTTTTTATTTAAAAATTCAACATTTTCCAAAACAATAAGATTTTGTGAGTGAAAATGACTAGATATAGAACTGTCCTGTCGCCCGCCATGCTTAATGTAGCTAAACTTGCCTTTTTCAAGAGAGTTATGTTGTTGTTATGATACATTAGAAATTAGAAGACCAAAAACTTTTACTGAGACGGGCCACATAATTTTTGAAAAGTGCTGGTCTGGCCGAATCTAAAGGATGTCCATTTATATGTCTTAAAATATATTATGTAGCGTGTAAAAGAAGGAATAATTTAACTACGTTTCATACGGAAGACTACATGTAATTTAAATGCCACAAATACGCTCGAAAATGACTAAATAGAAGATAATTAATGGTCTCAAAATGAGTGTCCTGAGTGTAACATCCGATTTGTTCGCGTGCCGCATAAAAACCTTACGCGGGCCGGATGTGGGCCGCGGGTCGTAATTTAGGGGCCCCTGAACTAGATGAATAGACTAAATTAAAATTCTTTTGCGAATTATAACGCTTCTCACACTGTTTGCAATTTAACTAATATAAAAATAATAGGAAGAGGACAGGAATTTTAAAAGATAGAGAAAAGCTTAATGCATTTGATAAACTCAGAAGAAATACGTCTGAAAAAAATGTAGCTGATATAATGCCTCCTCCCTGTTATATAGGCTGTTATGATACTGCGAATATTGCGAGAAGAATCAGGGAAATATATTCTAGAAATAGTCGATTCAAGACTTCATTTTCTCCACAAACGATACGCGAAAGCACTCGATTAGGAAAGTAGAGTCAAGGTGCATGTATTCCTTACATAAGGCAGATTCCAGAATATAAGTATATGTAGATGCGGATGTGGAGTTGTAACAAGATGAAAGATTGAACGGTTTGAAAGTTAAGGTGCGAAAGCGAAAGATGAAGATGCTGAAATTGGAAAGTGTGTGGAGAATCGTGTGCGCACAGGGAGATTAAAAAACAATCCAAAAGTACTTCACTCAGAAGTGTCTGAAATTCTGTATTCAGATATTCTTCATTCGAAAGAAAATAATGTAGGTGTTTTTTTCCTATCAGTTATTTATTTCCATCATGGAAACAGGAAAGCCCCCATTGCATCATTTTTTTTCATTATTATTTACAAACACGAACGACCATTTACAAACAGCCATACTAAACCAGAAAAATCCGATAGACTGGGACTCGAACCTGGGACAATGGAGTCCTTGCTTGCTAATCACTCCTCCACCACCGTATCCGGTAATTTATTTCATACTCTTCGTTGGTCGAGCTTCTCCAATTAACTACACTATTCACTATATATTACATAACTAATGACAATGCTCTTCATGTGAATTATTACTCACGCTTATTTCGCCACTTAAAATGTCATTTAATAGAAGCTTAGCTGATGGAAGATCAGGTGTAAAATTTGATTCCTTGCATCGTCTATTTCCTTTTAAAGAAATCTAACGATTCTCTGATAAGGGGTACAAATAATTCTTAATCTCCCCTTAAATACTCTAATGTTGCTTCTCTTGATTTGGGTACCTTAATCTGTGAATGTATTATTATCCAAAAACTATTATTTCCATCTTCCCTATAAAAAGCATAGTTACACATTTTCCAAAGCTTGTCCGATATTTTAATATAAACTTCAAAAATATATTTCTTATTTCCAAGTGGTACTAAGGAGAAGCCGAGGAAATTTGCACCAAAAACTTTAATTACATTTCAGAAAAAATAACAAACGACCTTTAAGAAAATAATTCAGAGTTACTATTAACGATTCGAAATAGTTTAAATGTGTATTACTAAAAGTACTGTTGATGTCCGGATGTAATGTTTCGAGACAGAAAAATTCTTTTGATTCATTCCCCAGAAGATTCATACTTTTTCACACTTCGAGTAGGGCCACATAATCAGTTGCTGTTTCTATTAACTATGATCATTATGATGATAATGATGCTGCTCCATCATAAATATAACTCCATTTCCCTCAGTGACTTCGATTTCCATTAGAGCAGTAATACGTGCGACCAGTGAACCAGCAAAACCACAACTCCAGTTCGTTATTTTGCTCTAAAAGGGACGTTTAAATAAACAAAGATTAAAGAGGCGTAATAGAAAGCGAGGCCAAATTAAATCATCGCGAGGTCTGTAAGAAATAAATCAATGAAGCATGAATCCACAGAGTAAATTGGGTGGTGAAAAAAAACGGAATCCCCCGATTGACGCATGGCAATTAAGCTATAAATAAATCAAAATAATTCAGCGAGATTTAAAATGTGTCCAAACTACCAATTTAGGCTTGAAGATTTAGAGATGAATGCAAGGGAAATAAGAACATAACACTTTGAGAGCAATCTTTTCTCGGAATTAGGCAAAAATTCGCGCTTTGGACCATCAATTTTTTCTCTCGGTTAGTGGAGGCAAATTAGCTGAATCATGGGTCATGGTGCGCACCCAAAAAGAAAAAAATATAGGGAATAAAACGGTTGACTCAGACAATGGAAAGCGGGTGAGAGGAAGAGAGAGAGAGGGGGGGAGGCGGAAACACAAATGAGAGAGAGGATGACACACGCCTTTGTAATATCTGCGCTGATCTTGACCTTGGAGAGAGGGGTAAGAGAGGAGTCGCATCGAAACACAGACAACTCAAATCAGCAAAAGATGAAAGTCTTCGTATCGAAGGAGACTAAACAACATCACCGCTAGCTGGACCACGTGCATTGTCGGCACTCAGAGGATGGAGCCAATGTGCATTTACATTTGTACCCTGCCAGCCGTCCTATGGCGAATGCCATATGAATGAGAACTTTTTCCTCTATTACGCCGAAGAAGATACGAGAAAAAGATAAAAGGAGGAATGTAATTATGTAAACTAATATTGATATGTAATTAATTCGTTGATTTTTATTAATCCAGTAATAAACGATCCTAACAGGAATAATAATGTGAAGTAATATTACTTCAACTGTCTGACTTCATTCATCGTTCGTGTTGCTACAGAAGAATTGGACATTAACTAAACCAGCTCGCATGTATATTTGTGAAAAGAACACCCAAAACCACCCAAGGGGGTAGTTTTGGGTGTTCAACCCCCCCATGAGAGTAAAACCAACGATAAACGAAAGCACGCGAGATTATAGTTTATGTTTGTGGTAATTACCATTGGCAATCTGCCAAGGTAAGGTAGAGGCATGTGTATTGAATTAATAGTCATTTTTATCCAGTCAAACGCCTACGGTAGAAAGAAATTGAGTACCGTTACAATGTTAATGTAAGGTTGGTACTTATCAGGGAAACCTTAGAATCAATATGGATGTCGCAATGGTGATTCTTTGTATATGTAATACAAAAATACAAACTATCTCTGAACTTACTTTAAGTTGATGTTTCATAATGCAGTTTTCTACTATAATTTACAAAAAACTTATGGTTGTCAGCATCTGAAACACAAACGAGCTATTTCTGAAGTACGAAGCATGTTCTCATGTCGGACTAATTTTCATCATTTAATTCACCAAGAATTCATCAGATTAGAAAACTGCTCCCTCACCACCATAAAAGCCAGCTTACTTCAGCATGTTATATCATTCAATTTCCTTGAGATATTTAGAAGATGGGCATTCAATGATCATTGAAAATATGTAGATCACTTTCACATCAGTGAAAGTCCAAACCAGCTATAGTCAGCCCACAATTTGTGATGTTATTACCTGCCTGTAATATTTTACGATCTCCAGCGTTTAAAAATTCTCCTGCATTACATCACGTAGAACATCTCAGATAGACTATTCACTTTCCATTCCAAACAACCAGAAAACTTCTCTGGAAATACCGAAGTCACTGCAATTATGTCGTGACCGTATCGTCCTTTACTAATCGACCTTCTCTCTTTGCATTGCAATCAATCTCCACTGAACAGACTTCAATCGCCGCCCCGCTTTTCATTAGAGTATTCCCTCGTTAACGGTAGCATCCAGGCTTCGAGAAAAGGAACCTCATACGGTCATGGGTTCTACTGTCCGCGTTTTGTTTAATGAAATACTCATCTGCATTCAAAACAAAAATTGGTGTTCCTTCGGATAAGGATGTTACGAATGTAAGTATGGCGAATGCTTTGCAAGACTTTTTGCTTTACTGAATGGTTTTCTTTTTGCCAAATCCAGACCAAAATTACAGAAATATTAGACGAAATTGAAGATTCAACAAACGGAAGCTATTGGTTCGAACAATTCTGAGGCCTCGATTGCAACGTGATTCCACTTGAGATTTCGGTTTCTGACCGCTGAGTTTAGCAAGACATTATGACCTCCTGGCTTCCACCAAAGGCTTCCGCATGAAACCGGAACCGAAGCGAAAACCGGGAAACAAGTTTAATTCTGCCAGAGCGAAAACCGAACCGAAACAGAAAGTTTCAATTCTTGAACTTGAATCGGAACCGGAAACATTTCCCTGTTCCGATTATCTGTTTGCAATCTCATTAATTGTAAAAGCAGTTGAATTTAAATTTAAAAACTATATGTATTTATGACATTATATTTTTAATTAAATGCATTATGTATTTACATTTAAATATGATATGTTACTGAACCTATACTTTGGTTGTTTCTTTTACATAGATATGTATAAACACTCTAAAATTTAATATCAACCATCACATACACCAAACACCATCGAAAGAACAAAACGAGTACAATGTACATCTACATAAGTAATGTACATTTCGATGTCAGGAACATCATCTTCAACGGTACAAATGTGACTCCGTTGATACTCTAAAATTTGATAAAAAAACTTTTATTTAAGGGTCTTGTTTAATTTAAATTTTTATGGCGAAAAAAACTGTTCTAACAGTTGGACTACGGTTGGAACATAAGCACCAAAGAGACTGTCTGGTGTCCCTAATGATGCCTTCTTGAATGGAGAATTGTGCACTTTTAGGGAATTATGATGGTTCTAAGGAGTTAGTTCCTTTACTATATTAGATGTACCATCAGTGGTTGATTTTGTTCTATCTTCTTTAATGAATGAAAAGTCTTCAATATGTATGAAATATAAAGTTAAGAAATCTGATTCCTACATTTCGATTCATTGACATGATGAGTCCAATGCTAAGGTATCTAGTTTAAGGACGTGCTTGGTTCCTCCCTTTCTTTGTCCTCCAAATACGACAACCAAGTTACCCAATGGTTACGCCAGTCCTACGCAACCACACACAAGAACCGCACTCATTCTTTTGCTTCTTGCTGTCACTTCCTGCACAACTTATCCTCCTTCAAGCAATTATATCTTTCGAATGTGTTCACAACAAATTCCACCTCACCTAAATATGAAGCATGAGAGCAACGACCGAGGAATCGAACGGAATGGACACGGATTTGATATCGTGATTTGAAAGGCAGAAAAGGAGAACATGGAGAAAGAGTTAAAGAAGAAGAGGGTGGAGGGAGTAATCGAGTGGGAATTCCCAGTTGCCATAGCACCTCATTCCCCGCTCTCACCTCCCGTTCCTCTCTCGCCCCAAAGAATTTGGACGAGGAAAATTTCCCGCCAAGAAACTCGCGCTCGGCAAATAGAAGGCTGTGAAAATTCCCTCTGTATGCAGTCTTCCGCTTTCATTCGAGATATCTAATGAAGATTCGCTAAATCCTGTAAATTAACTCCAGTGACGGGAGAAAAATATCAGCACAGACCCTTTCACTTTGAAGCCAGATTATTTTCACTTCTGCATATGCCTTATGTATCCTTTCATAAAATCTTAAAAATCTCCAATTTAATATTTTATCGTATGACAAATTATTTCCTCAACTGCCATATAACTCAGCGGTTGCCACTATCGCGATAACCTTAACAGAGTTCAAAATTGATCACGTCATACAGGCAGCGGAAAAGTGGGTTGACCAGAGTATGACTAAAACGTTATCATTTATTTCCCGCAAATTTAATAATACAAGTTAAGGGTGTGATAAAAGTTTTCGCTGCGAATGCCAGAAAAGTAGAGTGCCTTGGATAATTTATTTGATCACGAATGCGGATCTAAAATTCTTCGGCAATCTCTAAAAGTTTCCGGTAATTCGCAAAGTAAAAGGGCGTTGTTGATATGAAAATTCTGTTCTCATCATTTTGATTGTGCATTTACAGGGTTTGCTTAATTGTATTTTATCGCATGTAAACATTTCAGGGGGGCATCGAGTTTTTTTCGCGCGCTCCAGAGCGCTGTTAAGTAGGCCGCCTTCCTCAAGTTTAAAGAAATGAACAGAGTTATACATAGCGTTGACATTTTAGATCAGTGTTACTCAACTACTGCACACCTTTGTAAGTGAGTTTATAGGTTCAGGAAACATTCATATTCTTCGAATTCCGTTCCGTATATGTCCCTATGAAAGTTCAAATGATTTAATTTTAATACTTATAGTCCATTAAATTTTTGAATGCACTGAAGAAATTTTTGAAATATAGAGCACAGAATATTATATTCAACAAGAAGATACCTAATTAGGTCATCGATTCGTAATATTTTTCATTCCGGATGTTGCTGCAATTCGATTAAAACAATACATTTTGTTCGTCAAAGAGTAGAACTTGTATTATATATATTTTATATTTATATTATATTTTTATTTCATGATTAATGAAAACTAAAACTCTTAAGGATGTTGATCAGTCTGCTACTGCATAGATTGAGCCGGTACAAATGACTTGGAAGGAAAAAGGTGAAGAAGGATCCTTTAGAATATTGTCCGCAATAAATCCACGCAAAGAAATCAAATAATTTAGCGTACTATTTGGTTAATAACATGCCTACTTAAATTCGACATTAAGTGAATTAAGGATTAAAATCAGATACATGAACTAACCTTCTAGTTTCCTTCCGTTTGTATGGCTCGTATTTCTTTCAGCCCATCGTTGCCGGAAGAGATTTCTCCTTCCTTTAATTTCAAGCCGATTCTGGTCAGTTCGTGTTATGATAGACACCGGAGATAACTCCAAGGATGATTGACTGTAAAGGTTAAATAATAAACCATTAAAAAAGAGCCAAGGTGGAGATGGAGGTTAACGTGGTGAGATAACAATAATAAGTCTTACAACAACAAACAGCCATCCTTTGGAAGCTTATAATATCTATGATATTAATTTTAATAGTTTTTTCATTGAAAAAACATTCTGGGTTGAATATTTTATAAAATTACTAATAATGTTAAAATCTATAAAGAGAAAGAACACGGCTGTGGTTGGAGAAAAGCTCCAAGAAGCCAAGTTGCAAGCAAACTAACCTAAGAGAGAAGATCCTATGAGTTATCTTCTCTCCTGAAGATGGCGACGTAGTTGCCGAAATACGTATTGAGAGGAACACTTGCAAAGCGTGACCACGGAGAACCCTAACCCCCGTCGGTTGGAGTTTCCTAACGGTTAGTTTTCTTGCAACTTGGCTTCTTGTAACTTTTCTCAAACTCTAATAACTAAGAAATTTGTTAAATATTGACCAAAAAAAATTCTGAGCTCCTATTAATAATTATAATTTCCGTAATACAAATGTTTAACGCTGCGATGTAACTTCACTGAAATGAGACATATTACATTTATATGTTGAGTATATTCGAATTTTAAATCCATTCCTATGAAAAATCACACTCAAACATCATTTTGTCTCCTGCTTTGATCATTTAAAAGAAACGTATGTTAATAATTTCACATTTCACAAGAGGAAAAAGGAAAACGATGGAACGAATTTAGTAAATGGAATTAGATACCGATTAACTGATAGAAACATTCTGTTCGTCGCTGTGAAAGGGACGAGTAAAATGAGAATTTCAGATAACATTTCTTAAAATATAATATGCTCCAAAATGAAAATTCTTGGACAGAAAACAGTATTAAAACAAAAGAGGAAAGTCAAACATATGTTCATTGCTAATGTTTTACTAAATCAAGGAACTTAACTTCGATCTACGCCGAAATATTTGCTTGACTAGAATCTCCTTCGATGAAAATATTTTAACTTGCTCATAGGTAGACTTACCAAACCAGTCAGAAATAACCAATGAAAATCTTTCCGCCGTAATTTACATTCACAATTACTATCTATCGACCAACCCTTGAGAAGCTATTTGGAAGCAAACGATTCCAAGTTTCTAGCAAGAAAATATGAAAACCCGTACTACAGGGGCTCCCATACCCCAGAGTGGGCAATTATTATATTATTATTACAATTTTGTTTTAATTAACTGAAACCCTATCATCGTTAACTTACAAATTATTTCAATTATAATATAATATTTACGTCCATTATTACCTCTATTTATTTCCTATGGATTATTTATTAGTTATAGTGTCTCGATAATGGAAAAATCGAAGTGTTTACACTTCTATAAATTACACATTTATTTAAAAAACATAAAAAAACTGAAAATTGATTTCCAAATTTAATAAATTCATAACTGCGTGTGGTGCGGCCCAAGTTAATTTATCTTGTAAATGGGCCGCAAACAGAGATGAGTTTGACATCCCTGGTATATCAGGTAGATACACCGATCCCAGATTACCGTTTACGTTTCCCTTCATTCCATCTACAAGCATGGGCGTTTGCTTTGGACCTCTCATTTCTTTGCAGCCCATTCATATAATGTCCACAAAACGATGCCCAAATTGGCCGCTTCTTTCCCACGAGGTCACCGCAGTCGCGGGTCAATCGCAAAGGGACCTTCGGAAGCGGGGACATTCCCCTAATGTTGGCAGAAAATATAAATATTCTTGGCTTGCCATAGCGTGGTAAAACCCAAGTGGTTTCGGGCAGGCGTGCGCGTGATGAAACGTTTCGTCCCGTTTTGAAGCGGAAGATTTCAAACGTGACTACCCCATGCCGCTATCCTCGCCCTCCCGTTTCGCTGTCTCTCAGATGCCTCCGAATAATGGATTATTTTCTTCGGCTCACGTCTTCGCCTCGAGTGTTTTCACCGTAACCGACCATCTCATGCTTTGTCTCCTTGAAGCGTTAAAATTAAATCACGTGGACTCGAGATGCTTCGTCAGAGGGGCTTAAATATGCAGTATTTGACACTAAAGAGTGAAGAATTGACATCCGATTATAGGGAAGCTGTGTTTGGGATGAGGAGGTAATCTCTGATTGTTAGCATCTTTAACCCTGGTTGTAAATGATAGGGATGGATTCAAATTACTTGCTCTGTATGATTTTTCACAGGTGATGTTTCAGGAACCTTGTACAAGCGTAGCGTTGTCCCCGTACAAGCACAGTGTATTTCTAGATGAAAATAGACTCTATTAGAATGAAGCTGATACGTATGTGATTATATTTCATTTATAAATATTCGATTGTTATTTTCTATTGAAATAGCTGAAGAAGTTGGGCAAAACGCATTACCATAAAACAACACAAAACAGTTTAAAAGTTCAATTTAAAGATCTAAAGGATAGTTATATAACTCGAGATTTAAACCAATGTAACTTTTCTGCAGTGAACAACCGGTGGATAGAATTTGGTTGTTTAAACTCTAAGAACCATTCCCTACCGTTCCTTTTAAAATTGCATTTAAATTTTCATGACTCTTCTTGATTCTTAATGACATTGATTCAGATCTAAACATTATTTCACTAGCTCAAATTGGATTACTATTTAATTTATTTCGGTGCATTGGTGAGTATATCATGGCGTAAACACTCGTACGTGTCTTGGGCAAAACTGAAACATGAAAGCCGATATTTGGTGGAAATGCAGATGCAAAAATCAAACTGGTATTAAACGTGCGTGTATTCAACAGTTATCGTCGGTCATTTAAATAATAAGAATGAGGCAGATGCGATGAAAAAGATACAGAGCGATGTTATGGGGCCAGACCTTAGTCTGGAATATGCGGCGAGTGTATGGGATCTAGCGGATGAAACGTATACGCGCGAACTCAGGAAAGAGAAGCGAAAGGCGATACAATTTGTAGGAAAATGCTACGATAAAAAAGCGAGAGTTACGAAAATCTCTCAGACGCACGTTATGAAATAAAGGAGATTAACAGCTATGCTGCCATTGCTTCATAAATTTAGAGAAAGTACTTGCATTAGCGGAAGACGTAATCAGTATTATGCGACCACCTTCTGCTACTTTGGCCAATACGACAATAAGCGTAAAATAAGAGAAATAGAGGAGAGGACAAGTCGTTTTAGAGATTATTTCCCCTAACGATACGTGGCAACAATAAGCTAAAGAAGTAACTCAAACGCTTGATGTTTACACCACCTGCCACACGCCGGAAGGCGGCTTGCAGGGTACTTATGTAGATGTAGATGAGAAGATTTCTTGGTATTCCTAGGCACTTCTTAATCATTACTTTTTAATACTTATATTTATACATGTATTTTGTTTCATTTTTGATGTGAAATATTTCACTGAATATATTAGTTTGCGAGGCATAGATTATATATTTTCAGAGATCGAAACATGTACATAATAAAAATATTTAAATAATTTGAAGACATTGACCTGTTTAAAATGCGAGAGAAATGCCACGAATCAGAATCATCTTGTTGTAAACAGACGTTGTTGTCGGCGGAAAATAGGTTCTACATCGAGCACGTTGACGTTGAGTAATCGTGAACTTACTGAAAACGCAGTCCTTGAGACATGACCGTGAATGAAATAACTCGAAGTGAGGATGCGAGTCAGCCTCGGCTGCAGTGTTCGTCATCTGAAAATTTTCCGATTTAGTCCATAGAGAAACAGTAATGCATTTCTCCTGCGTCAATCTTTCCCTCTAAGAATAAATTAACAATCATGATTGGACGCTTTCCCACAATCGCCCATTGACGCTTAGTGAACGATAAACTATGCCTCCCAATTGTCTCGAGACTCACGAGGGATATGTATATTGCTTGAAGAGAGAGCCGTCTCGCTTACGGAGAAAATTATAATTTCATTAAAAACTTTCCAACAAATTTTCCATTCGATCTTTGATTCCAATAGTCTTAACATAGATAACTGGGAGTTTGTGCGTAATACACTACGTATATCACGGATACCTTCTCTAGAGAAGGCACGAATTAACTCTTCTCTAAATATGGAATTGTTCGTTACCGGAAATGTAAATCGGGATATCTTTAAATATAGTACAACGATTCGTAGTTCAGGTTGCCTTTTTGGTCTTATCTGCACAAACTTGATGTTTACATTTACGCATGTATGTATAAAGATTAGCTCCTCGTACTAACTGTACTGAAGTTATACCTATTAAGTAATTTTAGTGCAATGTAACGAGGACGCGGATCTTTTGTGAAAGGTAGTGAATATTTATAGAGCTGACGGTTTACTATGATGGATCTTCCCTCTTTGAACTATACTAAATAGCTTATGCTGATTATACAAAACAATAATTCAGAAAGGCTGAAGTTTTATTTTCTGTTGTCTAATATTTAATTCAATTGATATTTAGTATCAATATAAATAAGATATTATTTTATTCTACTTTTGTTTTGATTTTTCCTAGCGCAACATCTTTTTTGTGGGCCTAGTTCGGCTGTATTTACCATAGGTGACACAAGGCATTTGCTCCCACGCCCTCGTTTTTGGATTATACCGGACTGGTTCTTCTACCTCATAATTCAGACAACCACTCATAATGTTGGGTGAATACCGGCAAATGTTGGCACCCCCCAAAAATCGAACCCTGGACCTCTTTCTCCGAAGGTGACAACGCTATTCGGGATCCTGTTTAAATATATTACCAATTTTGAAATTTTAGTATATTATTTAATTTATTTAGTTGATTATTTATTAGTTATAGTGTCTCGATAATGGAAAAATCGAAGTGTTTACACTTCTATAAATTACACATTTATTTAAAAAACATAAAAAAACTGAAAATTGATTTCCAAATTTAATAAATTCATAACTGCGTGTGGTGNGTTTCTATTTTCATTTTATTTCTGTTTACTTCGCTGTTTACTAATGTTTAAAAAATGCAACGATTTCAAAAGTAAAGCCCAGCGCAATTAAAAACTATCTTCTTCACTGACGCGGTTGTGAGCAAAAGCTCTTCCTACAAATCATAACATTCCTCTTACGTTTGCGTAGTGCTGGTCGTCTATTTTCAACGTCTATCAACGTACTAGTTCTGAGAATCATATATACCCTTTCTTATTTTCATTCATATAAATTTAACTCGTTTAGAATCATATCGACCAGAGGACGAGAAAATAATAAATCAAATGAATGGCTCACACTTGTTACTTGGCAAACGTTGCACATTTTCTTCTTAACGACGGCTAACGAAGCGAATAGTCTGTGGCCGGTGAATGAATCACGGGATCCGACAACTTACTCGATCTCTTTCCTGCGGTCACATCTTTTTCCCGCCCGCGGAGCTGTAGAATGTATGGGGCGACGAAAGAGAGTTCTTTGGTGGTGACAAGGCGAAAATATTAATAGTGAAGGCACCAGAAGGAGATAATTTTTTCTACTTCCCTGAAAGAGGTCTTAAATATTTGTTTACTTTTCTCGTTTAGCGGAAGATGATCTTCGCTTCAGCACCTTATGAGTCGGATACAGCTTTACTCATGACATCGCGACCGAAAACGGATGTGGAATGCGGTAGCTCGGGATTTTACAATTCCTATGCGAACATTACACGATTAGAAAAATTCATTCGCAACCAAAAGATGTTTAATTGAATTATTTTGCGCCTCCATTTCCATATCTTTCGCATATATTTGACGTCAGTTGAGTAGTTAACGTAACTGAAGTAGAAACAGAATACAATTTAAATGTAATAGAAGCAATGCTACCATATCTTTACGAATGAAATATTATTCATTAGCATTTTAATAATAATAAAGCGTCTTTATTTACGGGCGAGATTGAGACTAATTAGTCTCTTCTTACATCTAACCCTTAGTCATTGTACATAGAAAGAAAGAGGTATTGAGAGTTAAACTAAAAAGAAGGCAATAAAAGAAGGAACTACTATATGGGTTTTTTTAAAAACCTAAGTCTGCACTTAGGAAAAAAAATAAACTAAAACCCTGCAGGAAAACACCCACGTGAAGGGGGGCGTGAAAAACCTGCGAAACCTACTGACAGTGGCGACTAAAAAATTTAAAATAAGAGGGGAAATTTAGTAAAAGAAAAGTGTTAGTAATAAAGCTGAAAAAAAGGGAAAAAAATAAAGAAAAGCAGACAGAAAAGAAATGCATAAATCTTACAAAAAAATTCTGACAAAACTGAAAAAAAAAAAAAAAACAACAATGTACATAATACAACAATTATGAAAATACAATTGCAAAAATTTACATAAGAAATTCCAATCAATATACCAATGGTAACGTCAACTTATTCTTCGAGTAGAAATTAATAAAACATAGGGTAAATATCAAGATCATCACAAAAAAAGTACAGTAAAATTAAATAGACACAACAGCTTATTTCTACCAATGGTAATGACAACTTCTCAGTCAAAATAGACAAAACATGAAGAAAATAGCACAATAAAATCAATAGTAGAACTGAATATTATCATGCAATAATAGTCTTTTGATTACAATATATTCCATTTAAATCTAAGCAAAGAAAAGTATTCTATGTACAAAGACAGAGAAAGCATCATGTGGTCTGCATGAGAGGATCAGAAACTAAATAAAAAGTTGTTATATGCAGGGAAATCTTCTTAGGACATAGGTCAATTCCAATAGCAAAATTGGAGACTTCGCATAGAAAAGGAAAGGAAAAGGAATTTTTAGACAGATAGGATGAAGAAAAACGTGTCTTTCATTTACTCTTGTCTTAGTGTTGTTCATGGTCGCGATGAATTGAAAGCTTACGAATGAATGAACTTCTTAAAATGGACTGAGGTATGAGAGATGCTGAATAATTACAATAATTAATGTTTCTCCTTTGGAAATTCGAAGAAAAGTGTAACTCGAAGAGTCATTATACTTCATTTACGTGGGCTCATTCCACTCTTAGCATTCTGGCTCAGTGAGGAAAGCAAGGACAAACTACCTTACTCCTCACTTTGCCTAGTAAGCCTCATTTTCCTCTGCTAGCTCTTTGTAGCTAATAGTTGAGGGATGAGGTCTCAACCAGGCTTGAAGTTAATACTGTACAGACAAAAACAACTCTGGGATCTAGAAAATTTAGGGCTGAGATGTGATAGAGAATATATATTATAATCACGTCAATATTAAATTGTAATACTGTGTTCCAAAAATGCGTAAAAAAATCTGAAGGAATCGCATTGGGAAGACAAAGGTTCTGGGAAATAAGACTTTCAAGGAAGTTGTCGTAGAATTTCGTACAAGATTTTATTATGGTAACCATGATAACGTTTTTAATGATGTACTTAGGAATTTCAAGATGATTATAGCAGTCGAATTTTTGCGTTATTCTGATTTTCATTTTTATTGCAATACTCCGAGTTGGACACATTGGAGAACGTCTTTGAAGAAGCGTCCCTTCCGCCGGTGTGCTTGGCACGATTCCATTCGTGTTTCCTTAACACTTTCACAATTTCCCGCTATAGGCGGTAATGCGCTTCCTTGACGAGCACTTGGAAATTTTCGGATCAAATGAGTGTCATACACCTCGAAGAAATATTCTTCACTAGTTTTCGTCTGAATCATCTCTTTTGCATTCTCAGCCAAAGCATGAAGGAATTAACATTGTTTGAGAGTGCATCATCGCATTCGATAGCCGAGAATGTTTACGTAAGCAAACGATGAGGAATTACTTAATGGGCTGGTAATTAATCGAAGAACGAGAAGTTTCTATCATATCTCATGCGCCACCTTTCGAAAATATTTATTAAGTAAACTCAGTAAGCAAAGACCTCTTGGAAGGGCATAATAATGGAAATAAAATTTTCGAGCACTTCCACAGCAGAAGTCGAAGATTTACTTCCTTTAGGCCTAATGTTTGCACTCCCTACCAACAGAAATTAATCCACAATTAAAAACCTCACGGTAGACAGTGAATTAGGAAGGGACTCTCAAAATGCAGTAAAACTTATATTGTGACATTACTACCTATTAAGAACCACCATAATCTTGGTTCCTATTTTTATCTGCTGTGTATGTGTAGGAGAAGTTTTATTGTCATTTTATTCCAATATTTAAAGTACTTAATTCGTTGCTCCAACGATTACCTCTCTTTACCGATAAAGACAGTAAAACTATTTTTATTTTTAACCGACAAAGATGGTTCCTTCCCTTTATTTATAGACGTATAATGAAAGCTTAGCTTTATTTGTCTTGTAATATGCATATTTCCATTGTGATATTTCCAACCACTTTCTAACTTGTGAGTTCAGACAGTATACATTTCATATTTATCCACGATAGCAGCATTGATTAATTAGAATAATCTGAGAGCGTAAACAGTGTCTTTCCTTGAGCCAACTCCAGTAGTCGTTTACTCAGAATATACGTGCGTAATACAAGAACGAGTGCAACTTGTCAGTCGCCCACCTTGACCTCCGAGTCTTTCATGTGAAGCAGCGGAACATTACTTTTTCGTAACAAGCAACCGTAGAACCGATATTTAACAAGTTTATTGGCCAATTTTAGCTAAAGCGGAAATAAATTCAAACTCTACGTATTTATTAACTTAATTTGTGCAGTTTTATTGGTTCATGGTAGCCAGGCGGGGTTTTTACCGTTATAAAATTCCAGGTAGATTTTGGAAGGGTTCGTCTCGAAATTCGGACCCTTCGCTCAACCTTAGTGACCATACCCTCTCAGCAGGAAGTGTCCGGGTTAAGACTGACCGCGTGTAATACGATTTGAAAAGTTATAAACAATTTAAATCGGCAAATAATTGTTATCTCCGTCGTATCACTCGTTCAGAGAGATCCACGTGCGTCTTTTAATCGACGTTCTACGATGAAAATTAACGTTTTCATGAATTTGTTAGAAATAAGCCACTGACACGCGGCAACGTTGCTTACTCCCGTTGGCGGGAATTTGAAATAGTAGAGGGCCAAGTTTCGGCTTGCTGTCTGATTCTCTGTATCTCTTGTTTTATCCATCATTATACGTCATTATACGAGGCTTGAAATGCTTCCTCAAATTCAAGAAACGCAATTTGCAAGCAATATAGTCCAAGTAATCTACAATCTTTTGTGACATTTGAGATAGCCTTTACCTAGTACCCTAGATTAGCTCAGAATTTTATAGGACATTTGGAGCATTTGAGCTTGAAACCTATTTCTCTTTGCTACTTCAGTGAAAATTCTATACGTATACATGGTATTACTTTTATTAGTCAATAGTTCGTCTGATTCAGAATACTCTTTTTTACAATTTCAAATTCCAATGTCAAGTATAGACTAAAACATTTCCGTGAGTTCAAAACACTCAGTAATAGCTGCATTGTCGTCACTTGTTATATTTTCCTCTAATAGAGTTGTCACAAGGTTGATTTGGCAGCGCAGTATGTAACTGGAGACTAGCAAAAATTAGTTTCTTAATTTTTCTGATTTCACAGTTCTTCCTGAGTTGATAAAGTGCTCCTTGAATACAATCAAAATGGTTTTGATTAATTTTGTTGTGTCTGGAAACTAGGAAATATTTTTTCTTTTCTTTAACTCTGAAAAATAAGCATTTGGCCATACAGGTATACGCCATATCTTCACCGAAAAGCTTTCTATTCACTCTTGAACGTTGAATTTAATATGTATCAGTTTTAAAACTACATCTACATCTACATAAATACCCTGCAAGCCGCCTTACGGCGTGTGGCAGGGGGTGAAAATACCGGGCATTCGGACTATTTTTTTAGCCTATTATTATCATGTATAGTTCGCGGAAAGAATGAATTCTTAAAACGACTCGTCCTAGCATCTATTTCTATTATTTTGCGCTCAATGTCGGATCGTCCAAGGTAGCAGGGGGTCTCATAATATCTACTATATCTTCCGCAAATGTACTTTCCCTAAATTAATCACGCAGTCGAATTCTAGCTTCTAGTCTCCTATCTTTTAAGGATTCCCAACCTACATCTGACAGCATTTTGGTAACGCTTGCTTTTTTATCGTAGTACTTCTTAACAAAACGTATCGCTTTCCGTTGTACTTTCTCGAGTTCACGGATGCATGTTTCGTCTGCCGGATCCTATAAATATATAAAACTAGAGGGTTATTCTGTAAATAACAATCTTCACAACAAACCTCTAAATTTCAGAGATCGTTAAAACTATTTCAAGAGAGTAACAGTTGCTCTTCGATAATATATAGTTATATCCGGTATCAGCAACTCCTCTACTATTACATTCTCGTAACGATATTCGGTTGATGGTAGCCTGGCGGATACGGTAAGATACCCTAATTGCATGTTAATGACACCGAGGACGACCCTCCGAAGATAAGGTCGCTTATTTTGCGTTTCTTGAATTTGAGGAAGCATTTCAAGCCTCGTATAATGACGTATAATGATGGATAAAACAAGAGATACAGAGAATCAGACAGCAAGCCGAAACTTGGCCCTCTACTATTTCAAATTCCCGCCAACGGGAGTAAGCAACGTTGCCGCGTGTCAGTGGCTTATTTCTAACAAATTCATGAAAACGTTAATTTTCATCGTAGAACGTCGATTAAAAGACGCACGTGGATCTCTCTGAACGAGTGATACGACGGAGATAACAATTATTTGCCGATTTAAATTGTTTATAACTTTTCAAATCGTATTACACGCGGTCAGTCTTAACCCGGGCACTTCCTGCTGAGAGGGTATGGTCACTAAGGTTGAGCGAAGGGTCCGAATTTCGAGACGAACCCTTCCAAAATCTACCTGTAATTTTATAACGGTAAAAACCCCGCCTGGCTACCATGAACCCAAAACTTAAATACCATTAGAAGGGGTAAAAAGTATTTCTTGGCCACATGATGTCATTTGGCTTACTGATGTTGATTACATTTTGGCTCCACAGATTTAAAGTAATCAGGCGAATATCGTATGATACCCAACGTGATGGAAATTTATTTATTTTATTAAAAAACATAGATGGCCATGAAATACGATTCATGATGAAATCATCTCAGTAAGCCTTAGAGATTCCACTTAAACTTTTACAAACTGTAACGCGGGCCGCAGAAAAAGTGGTACATGAGCGTATGTACCACTTTTTGGTAACAAACGGAATGTGCACCGCTAATGGAAACGAGCCTTCTCACGAGCGGACGGGTGTGTGTGGAAGAGAGAAAAAGGATCGCAGAACGAAAAACACATTGCCAAGTTATCTCGAACTATTTGCATAACCGACGGAGGGAATCGTTGTTTACGATGTCGCGAACCGCACTGTGCAAGCAATAATTGGTGAATGAGGCATGAAATTATGGACACCCACTTCCAGAGACAGACATCCTAGGGCAATGACGTATCAGAATGACCCAGAGCATGGAGAGGGGACAGAGGATCGGTAAAACCGTACGGGAGCCGAGTGGGAAGCAGTAGTACAGGATGGGGATCCATGGGGAAGACATCGTCGGGAGGCTGGGGATGGTTAGACTAGGCCACTCCCACACCTAAATCCGTAGCCCACATTTCCACGAATCGGGTGATTCGTAATACGGCGAATCGAAGAACTGCGAGAGGATGGGAATGTCACCAAAGAAAGGGATGAGATATTGTCCCTCAAATGGATTCAGATTGCCGATTCCGGAAGCGGAGAATTCTGGATAACTCGAAAAGTCGTAGAATGCGATTGATTCCACATAGTTTTCCCGCTGCAATTACTCAGACTTAAGACATTAGTTTCCTTTCTTTTCAGTTCGAGACGAGAAAATTTTCCGATGAATTACATTAGCGTCGGTTTCCAAGGTCGGTGGAAGGCTATAGCGGTGCATTGAGCTTCGAGGAGAAGTGACTAAGAGCGCGAAGTGAATTAGAACGACGATAGACGTTGTAATCGACATCGTTGCTAATCCGGTCTTAGACCTGCCTGTTATTACTCGCATTACAGCAGTATCGAGGAAGCTAAACAGCGATGACTTGGTGAAATTCGATGCTTAGATCACGGAGCGCACCAGCATGTGTTGCACCACGCATAATATTACGTCACGGTTTAAAGGTTGAGGTAGGGAATCCCTAAAGGAACAGCAAATGAATATCATTCCCACTATTTCCAGGGGTAGAAACTAATATTTTCTCAGTATATCATCGCGTTAACTTGAAAGCTAATCATAAAACGTGTAAATTATTATAGAGCTGAGATAAACAGAAAGTGAGACGTACGAATTGCAGAGTATACTCAACGGAATCCCTCGACAGTGTTGGAAAAGTATATGCTATTGATAGTCTTATTTCCATACATTCATTACACTTGAACTGAACTTGCCTCATCAGTGAATTTTCTTTCCAAACTAACATGGTGAATTACTGTTGCAAGATGACTCTGAGATGAAGCCGATGAATGATATGAACAAATTCTTTCAGTATATTCCTGACGAACAGTATTGGGATCTTAAGCGTTAATTTAACCGATGTTAACTATTTATACTGTAAGAGGACAATCAAGTAACCTTGATGCTACTTTATCACATTAATTATTAGGAACTACTTCCGCTTCTTAAGCTTCTATTATGTTTGTAAAGTAGTAACGACAGTATTACTCTGTAGTAAACATTACTCAAATACATATGAAACTACATTAATACCCTACAAGTTAAGTGTGAAATGTTTATTATATTTCGTATACTCACTTGTGTGAGTATGACTATCCGAAATAACACTCACTTGGTGCTTACACCCCCTGCCACACGCCGAAAGGCGGCTTGCAGGGTACATATGTAGATGTAGATGTTGTGAAATGTGTATCTTAAGGAAAGTAATAAACTGAATAGGTATACCTAAACAAAATTTGTGATATAGAGGTGAGAATCACAACCATAATTCTCATACTCATTCTTCGCAATTCGAAACAATTTGATTTAGGGAATGTTATACAGTAGTACCTTGGTTAACGACGTTAATTCGTTCCTAGATTTTCGTCATTAACCAAAACCGTTTACCCAAGGCACGATTTCCAGCAACCATGCTGCATATCAAATATGCAGATAAAACGTTTGAATGTTATAAAATATGGTACATATAATTTGTTCAATTACATTTCCAACAAAAATATTATCATCAACAAAATTAATACTCATAAAAGAAGTTTTAAACAGTTCCATCTTTACCAGAGAGTGTCATAAACCAAACCCTCCGTCGTTACCCAAGACATTTTTTTATCACAGTTACTCGTTGTTAACCAAGTGCGTCGTTAACTAAGACCGTCGTTAACTAATGCCGTCGTTAACCTAGGTACCACTTTTTTTACGATATTATGAAAAATATTCATAAATATATCAGAAACTAGCCTTTCTTCCATTTTGGCTCAGGAAATAAATAGTTTCGGAATGGTAAAGTTGACTTTGCTACATGTATTTAGATTTATACCCCGCAAGCCACCAGTGGCGCATGGCTGGGGGGTATTGTCCATAGTGGTTAAATCAATTTGGGAAGGTGCGATTTGGTAGAACGCCATTGTATGGATAAAAATGTTGTAGTTTTCTTTATAATGTTTCTGTCATTTGAGCTGTAGGAATTATTTCAAAAATGCCTCGCTCATACAAATACCCACGTCGTTGGTTTCCCCACCAACTCACTCTTAAGCAGACATACATCGGACGTAAGTAAAAAACAAAGTATCGAAAATGAGCCCACTGCTCACTTTCATAAAGAGCCTCCGCGTACTTCTCATTTCTGCCTAAAATGAATAGCGCCTCCGCGAAGAAGAACTGACCGCAATGAGAAGGCCGACGAAGATTGATGGGCGCGGAATCAGAATGTTAAAAGAGCATCCCACGCCCGGTAGTTGTGCATGTGACATTCTCGCGCCCCCATAAGACATCAAAACCTTTTCCCCTACGTAATCCATCCGAAAATCTCAGTGGGTCTGAATGACCGAAATCGCGAGCGTGGGATGCTTTTAAAGTTATCCTGGAAGACCGCTTTTTTACGCATCGGGTCACGCCCCCTCGAATGTTTTTCGCAACCCCGCGTAGCGTGGGCCATCATTCCACGTGGGATGCTGCGAACAGAGAAGAATAGAAATTCACCAAATACATGAGAAAAACATCAGGTCTAACATAGGCAGCCCCAAAGGGTAGGTTGGTATGACCTACGTTATTCTTGGTATTCTTTAGGGATCTTTGTCGATAAGATTGACAAAACAGTTGGAATGTTTTCCGGATGTCGTCGCTATTTACGTGGAAAAAATGGAAAAAATATTTGAAGTAGACTGAAGGAGCGATAATAGCCAATTACAACTTGATGTAGAAAAATCTTCTATAGTAAGTGGAAGAAAATCCCTCGTGTTTCATTCCTTGTCTACGAGGGGGAAACTGAAAAGAAATTAGAATCGGTGATATATCTTTGACTTGCCTTTAAGAGGAGTTTATTGTGATGCAAATACTTGAAAAAATATGTAGAAATGCACTTAAAGAAAAATAGACGACGATATTCAATACTTAGGCGCTTTAGACAAGGGTAATAATTCAAACCAGAACATATGGCCGTACGATAGCAACGATTGATCGTGAAGCAATATCAAGATGCCTCCTGGTATAAGATTAGAATCTAAAAATTATATATAAAGATACCTGGAGGAAATTTTTCATAATGCATTACAATTAAGGAAATTCAATCTGAGCTCACGGCAAAGTTTTTCACTTTCCTGTGGAAAGTCTAATGTTGTTTATTTAATTTCAATAGAGTATATCCGGCACGGAGGTTCCAGCCGAGTGTCTAATCATCATGATTACTCTTCTTCAGGCCGACCTGAATCTGTCTGTATCATAGTGGCACGCTGCGTTACCGGAGAGTACAATCGGTCATCAAAATGAAAAACGTTGGAATAAAGATTATTACCGCTAAACAATTACCTAAATTACCAAAATATTTTCATCTAGAATTCAATAAGTACCTACATTTTATCAGATAATACCTTGTCAGAGAGTGTATTAGGAATTTACATTTAAATTAGTGAAAGGCATTTCAAGTCCACCCTGCCGGTGCCGGTTTATTAGATGAATACCACAATAATTTGCCATCTTAATAGTAAAATCGCTATTTACATCTAAAAATCTAAGCAGATTAATGTTATGTAACGCTGCTGGTATAGCAGGAAACATTTTTATTAGTCATTTATAGAATATTAAGAGTATTTATGCTAAAGAATATCTTAAATAATCCATAATTATAGTTTAATTAAGTATACTGTCATTCAAATTAGCTCCATATTTTCGTTATCTGCAAAACATGGCATTTGTATGCCCTTGTGATTTTTGTCCCCTGAGACGGTTGCTCCATCACTCTGAAGCTGGGCCAGCACCCTGTTTGATGGGTCAACCTGATACCAAGAGAAACATCACGGGAATGGATGCTGGGACTGGTCGGTTAAAAGATTGTTTCCTCCGAGAAGGATATGCGACAACACCGGCTAGGAAAACAGTCTGAACGGTGCATGCACCAGCAGCCACGTGTCGCAAGGCAGCAGTATGGGTTCACGTGCAAATGTGTAGACAACCTCCGTGGAAACGGTAGAGAGGGAGAGAATGGAAGTTGGGTAAAGCGTAATTACCCAAGAGATCACTCACCGCACACATCTTTCCTTTCTCCATATTCCTCCAACGCCCCCTCCACTCACTCTCACGACGTAATCTCTCTCCTCTTCCGCCTCAACATGACGTCACCTCGGCGGCGAGAGTTATGGAGCATGAAGCGGGTGGGGAAAGATGACGCCAAGAAGGGGAAAGGACACTTCCCGAGAAACACGTTGCGCTTGGAAGGAAAGGCGTGCGATGAGGGAAGTGTACACTCGCTAAAAACCATATTAGAGATTTTGATCTTTGGCGATCCCGCAACTGGCAATCGATGCATTCAGGGTCTTTTTTCTTCCTCCTCCTGGACCGGGTGCGGAGGCGAAAGCGATATTCCCTGGTAAAGAAGATAAAGAGGGTGGACGAGTGGGGTGAGGAATTCGGGTGAAGAAGGTGGAGTAAGAATTGTAACTCATGAATGGGTAAGCCCTCCCCCTTCGGCCACAGACCGTCCAATGGGGTTTGAGTGAGGCCAAGAAGGTAACGGAGAATAGGGATTGGTCGGGAGTCGTGTGTGTGAGAACACCGTTGAATGTGGACGTGAAGATGATGAGATGGGGGGAAGAATTTTTCATCCGCCGGAATGAAGAAAAATTCTTTTTTCTCGGACAGAGAATGCAAAGCGGGGGCGTTGTGACCCACCCCCCCGCTTGGGAGGGGATTCCTCGCGAGATAAGATGGTGGGGGGGAGAAGAATTCGTCATCCTCCGGAGGGGAGAGGACGGAGGGGAGGAGGAAGGTGTGTCGACGGCGGAGTGAGGCTATCAGAAGGAGTTTCAAGTTAGTAGAGGAAGCAAGGCGGATTGCTTAGACGCTATGTCCACCACAAAACCGCCCGTTCCACTCCGCGCCGCTCGCCCACTGCACTTTCCCCAAGTGTCATCCATCGCATCATCAAAGGGTGCTCTCCGAAATTTTTTCCACGGACCAGAGACGTGTGCTCGTGTGTTTTTGTGTGTTCGGCACGCAGGCGCAGAAGGGGAGAGTAGGATGTGCAGGTTCCCGGGGGAGGGGAAAGAGGAAAGGATTCCACGGAGCCTCCCCTACCCCTCCCCTCCGCCCCCTCCCTCTCTATATGTCTCTCACCCCGTCTACACCTACGGCAGAAACCCCAGCGACCCATGGCCCGAATATCATATATATATATAAATGTCTGGAGTCTTGCGGTGTGTAGTACCAGTGCATAACACATATACCGATCGGTTCGCATCGCTCCCGCAAGCGACCGTCGCGAAACACTCAAAAGAGGGAAAGGAGAAAGATTACGCCGGGGAATCGCAACGCGGATTGTTGGAGATCCCGGAGATATTTCGCCGCCTATAAGAAGATCGGCGTACGTCGGCGGACATTCAGTACCGCTCCTGTACTCCAAGAGGACGCAACCTTGGCTGTGGAGAGCGAGGGGAAAGCCGGGAAGAAAAAAGGAGTCTTAATAACGAACGGAAGAGATTTCGGAGAGGGAGACAGCTAGCGAGGAAATTTACGACGATTTCGACATTTTTTGCTTTTCCTTATATAAAGCCGCGTCGCGATTAGAAACACGCGATATTGCCCCGTCGAAGATAGCCGGGAAGAGAAGGAAAACTTAAACAGTTCTTACCCAGAAGGAAAGATACAGAATCCACGCACGGCTTTGATTTTGTTTTTTTCGAATCCTTTGTCAGTCGTCCGGAATTCTGCTTTTTAACTCGTCGTCCAAAGAGCCTGGTTATAAGAAGGGATCTTTGGGACAGTTGTGAAGAGAGGAAACTGAAGACAAAGGAGCCAAAGGTGTTCTCTTGGAGAAGGGGAGGGTTTCTTCGCCTGATACGCCACCACATCCCAGACGAAAAAAAGCTATTTTGACGCACGCCCCCTCCACCGGCATCAAAAACAGCTGACAGTCGCAACCGAGGGAGAACGTCTAAAGAAAGGGATAGCCCACGTACTCGATCTTGATCCGGTCACTTTCACCGACACACGCCTACGTATCCTTCTCCTCCAGGAAGAAGTCTTTCCGAGGGAAAAATAAATAAACTTCCTCTATCATCGTTCGT
The DNA here is from genome assembly GCA_000376725.2 of Ladona fulva. Classification (NCBI taxonomy): domain Eukaryota; kingdom Metazoa; phylum Arthropoda; class Insecta; order Odonata; family Libellulidae; genus Ladona; species Ladona fulva. The sequence continues at coordinate 310,108 of KZ308354.1, read as the reverse complement.
TGGGCTCTCCACGGTGAGGGGGTTTTCCGAACTCGCGCGCGTGTGTGGGTGAGCGCGGTACATGTGCTACGAAGGAGAAAACGGCGGCAGCAGGTGGAGTCCTACCCCACACTCTCAAAGAGGGTTCAGCAGATTGTAGACTCCGCCCCCCGCAGAGTCCGAAGGGGCGGGACGCGGCACAACCTGAGCCCGCCTCCCGAGTGTTCATCAGGACGTTCGACACGAAGGAGCTCCCGTCATACCTGAAACGGAAGGATCATTGGCAGGTCGGTTCAGAGAGTGATTGTCGTTTGGAAGACAAAAGGAAAGAGTGGCTCTCTCGTACCAAGGAGATCGGGGGGACGTGATCCCCCATGCGCTTCCTCAGTGACATCGCACGGGACGTCGAGAGGATCAAGAAAAGTGAACTTTTAATTTTCCATGTGCGGAGGGAACGAGTGACATTCAATCCGGACGCGGTGAAGTGAGAGAACATCCGCATTCCCTAGCAGTTTTAAAGTTATCGAATCTAGTCTTTCCTCCTAACTTATTAATCGCTCCTTAAGTTATTTCGTAATTTATTTTCGCCCCCGCAAATATTTATTTTTCGCCTATTTAAGCGAGTTTCAGCGGTTTTGCGGGCAATTGAAGCGTTCCTTTTGCGAAGGAATCATCGTAATTTTGCGCGCCACTCCGAAAAATAAGTTATTCGCTATGGACATGGACATGAACAGTAGACGTCGGTTCGTTGGTAGAGCATGTAGGAGTAGGACACAAGAGGGTCCATCGGAAGTGATGTCTTCGGGGGTGTGGACGGAGGTGTGGCAGGTCGTGGGCAGAGGAATGGCCATGTTCGAGAGAGAAAAGTGCCGCGGCGCCGAAACCACCTCAGATGCCGGCCAATGCGTCTACAACCAAACTACGGAGGAATCCGCGATGTTCAGTGGAAATCAACGGCTAAATAATTCCTCGGGGGTTGAGTGCACCTGCGATGAACTGAGGGGTGAGCACAGGACGATAAGGGATGATAAAAGTGAAGCGACTTCCGATCGTCTTCCTGGGACGATATTCGATGATATGACGGCCGCGCCGGTATTATCGGCCTTCTTGTCCGCAAGGGTAGAGCGCGGTGGAGGCGGACAGCGCGGAGGCAAGTCATCGTCCGGTGTTTGCCCGAGGAGGACCACGGCGAGGCGGTCTATCGCAAAGAGTAAGTTAATGATGGGAATGACTCGATGTTTCCGTCGAATTTATTTTACTGTTTTCTTTCTGATGTCGTTTGTAGAGGTTAACACCAATAAGCACGTGTTTCGCGAGCATATTAATTTCTGTTGCTCAGAGATTTTCCGTAATCTGCTTCGGCACACATTGTTGTATGTTTTTCTTGATAGCTGAATTGCTTTTCGCGGACGCAAGCAATGTTTCATGAGAATATATTGAGTCAAATATCGTATAAAATCTTCAAGCTGTTTGTTTACTTTGTGTTATTAAGATCGTCTCCATTAGCATTTAAATCAAGTACTAAATACCGTAATTACCGTATTCCCAAGTCTTCGTATTTGTTGATAAGAGAAGATTTTCTTGTATCCTTGGTATGGGATGATATTGGGTGGTGATTTCAACGGCTGCATTGCAAATGACTAATCTTACGTCATCGCGGAAAGTTTAAGGGAACGAATTAAATATCCTTATGCTATTGTTAATGAAACTACCTCTGTGTAATATTTTTATTTTTTGGCGAAAGTTAGCTTAGATAAACAGGTTTCAGTGATTTTTATATAATTTTGAACTCTTTCCGTGTGAGTCTCTCATTCATGAGGAGAGAGATCGCCAGATCGAAAACTTAGTCTAAGAAAATTGGAATGGCAGAGGAAATTTTAAAAGTGGCTCGCAAAAATTTTTTATTGTCTTTATATTTCCAAAATGGTATTTTTTGAGAATCTTACAATCTCATGTATCTTTTATACTTTAGATACCCTACATCACGTGAGCTTTTATTAAGGTTTTCCGAATTAAAATTTTCAGTTTATTAAATATCCTTTAATTTTCTTATTCCACCGGGTTAGACTCAGAAAAAATTGAAGATTCGGGGGTTACGGGAGCATATTACAAGCTATGGCCTATCAATTTTTGATATGGTTTTCTGCATCAATTAAACCGTCTCCATTGCACGATTTTGATTTGAAATCAATTAAATTGCTAGTCTAGCTTAAATTTTCAGTTAGGTATATAATCTGTACGTTTTAATTATTTAGCGCGAGAGTTTCCTTCTGCCCTTAAACGCCATTAGTCGAGGGACATAACACACGCTTTGTGTGCCAGAGGTGGGTGCTTTGGTTCTATCATTTGAATCGCCACCCATATAGGGACGCTACATATGTTTATCATTTCCGTATAGATCCCTCTTATGGTCCTCAAGAGTCGGATATTCGCAGTCTCCTTATTTTAACTCCAGCAGAGGCCAGTAAACATGCAGATATGATCGGCCCGTGCAGAAATTCTATATTCTTTACCCAGCGTCCCGCCAAATACGAGTCGCCTCGCGCACGACGCACTGAATAAATCCAAAGGACGACATGGAGATTCATTCCGTTCCCACGAATAAAGAACGGAGATGATCTACCGAGAAAGAACCCATAAAAAGCTCGGAGACGTGGGAAGAAGGATGGAATAATTTCCTCCCCATTTGGCCACACTTCGGACACTCTCGAAAAAGTTCTCTTTCTGCGTCCACTCAATCGGTACATCGACGATTCGCTCCTTGGCACATTGACAGCTTCGAGGAGTTTACAAATAGAGTGGCATGCGTCACTTGGGGCCATCCTTAATATCAGATTACGCACTCGTCTCGTAGCAGATTCGGTGTTGCTACTTTCTTCCGTCGCGTATGGAGCGGTTTCTCCTGCTGCGGGAGTGGTCGTACGCCGCGCTCCGGCCGCACGCGCACGGGTGACTCATGCGACCACGAAGTTCACGTTTTGAGGGAAAAGGTGCGGAAGGCGCGTCACGTATCACGCTTCGTCTCTTTAGCCGTGCAGATTTTAAGTTGGATCTAACGCGAGAATGGTCACGGAGTGCTTAGCTTATAATGGACTTGTAAGGGGAATCTTTAAAGCAACTCCGATCTGGTAGGAGTAGGTTTCTAAAGGGGATTGTAACAAGAATTTAGCTATGTCTTCATAGATAGCTTTAGCTTCGCAGCTTTTGATTCAAATCTACTAGAATGAGAATTGATTCGAATGGTGGAGGACTAATTGCAGAATATCGATCACTCTTCTAAAAATATATTCGGATTTGAGGATACAGATGAATACATTTGAACAGCAATACTAGGCAGAGTATCCGACTTAAATAGGTAGATCATTGCCACAATTTATAAAAAATGCTTATATTTTTGAAATTCCTCCCAAAGGTAACAAATAATGAGATCTTTATTATCGCGCGATAACAGTGTCATTAAAAATACTACTTAAAATATCCTCTCATGCGTAGATTTTTTTAAATGTCTACATAATTTCCTCACTAATAAATGAAAGCAGGACCTCGTATTTTCCAATTTTTTTCCAGTAGTGATACATTTGCTTTCATAAATTGAATGCATGTCTGCATTTCAACCTAAAATTATGCGATCAATATTTTACGACAATGGTAATTAATTATGTTGATTACTTATGGTGAGACAATTATGTAAAATTAAATGTGTTAATGCATCTCTTGCAATGCGCCGCTGGCGGTGTAACATTCTAAATTATGTTCAATAATTTCTGATGGATGTAACGTCAGGAATATATCTTTTCTAGCTACCTCGATCTTCAGTAAAAGCCACTTCCTCATTTGTTCATTTTGGCGAGGGATGCATTCAGTAAATTCGTGGGAACTATTTCAGTAGTCTCCACGTCTGGGCACCTTGCAACGATTCCTGTCTTTGAAAGAAAACTCGTTTGGAATCCACATTCATGTCCGATCACAACACATTCCTCTCTACGTTGTTGAGAATAGAAAACGGTCTTAGTGCTTAGCTAGCTGGGATTTCCCCAATCTTGAATTTAGGCGGCATATGCCTACAAAGACGGGCTATATGCGAGCACTTCCCTTCCAAATTCCCAACAGCCATCTATTCACTCCTTATACTATTGTTATTGCAACGCATTGTCTCCGTGACCATCTCATGGGCCTATCTCTCCCAGCGTGAGGATTCATTAAGGGAAAAGTGTGTTTCTATCAATGAATTCCGCCTAAGCCCTTTCCCTTAGGTATCCGTGCGGTCCATTTGTTGTTCGAGGGTGACCTTCCCCACTCCACTGCTTCCGTACCTGCGTCGGACCAAGGGTTAGCGGGGGTTCCGTGGGAGAAGGGAGCCTAGTGGTCGTTAAGGGCTGCTTGGGTGGGGTTCGCCAAAGGCGGCTGCCGTCCTCCTTATCTCTGGCCGATCTGTTCGAGTCCTTGGCAAACCTTTTCTCGCGTTTTCAATTTTTTCCATGAAGACCTAATTCCTTCTTAGCAAAACCATTTGCCCTACCTTCCCCCCTGCTGCAATTTCTTTTGAGTTCGCCTTGCCGCTGATTACCTTTTCCACCCGTTTAGCCATTCTTGCTTCCTTATTGCTGTTTAACTCTTCCTGTATAACCGTGCCAAAATCGTCTCCATACACTTTCAAAATTCAGAACATGGTGCATAGGTCGTTTCTCCTTAGCCACCTCGTCACACACGCTATCGAGTGTCGAGTAAATTTTCCGGTTAGGTAGGTTATTGCAAGGGACCTTCATCTATTATTGGTCGTTAAGCGTTATTTGTTTTAAGAAATGAAAACAATTAAATAAATATAAGAATGATGCATTGGAGATTCACTGGAAATGTTATTAAAATGCTATCCTACGATGGCTGCAAGGTCGCAGACAGTCGAATATAAAAAAATAATTTTGTGGAAAATACGAAGACCTTTTACTTAGTAATTGATGTTCCACGAAGTGAGGTTGAACCATACTCATTATATCCCTAGTTACTATAAAAAATATGGAAACTATTTCATCTCTTCATATTTCTTTACTAAAGTTGCTTTCTTGATATTAACGGCGAAGTATTTCGAAACATATTTGTTAAAAACAAGAAATTATGGTATGATTTTCCTTGATTTCTGGCCATAGCATATTGATTATTTTATGCCGATACTGTTCTTGTAAAATTCCATTTACTACTGGGGCCGTTTTACAGGTTATTACCGGGGATATGACGTTATAGGTTTCGTCCCTTTCTAAAGGAATGCATACCATCATTTTCAACGCTTTTCTATAAATTAAAATAACTTGTAATAAGAGCAACTTAGCATTAATGAGCAAGGTAAGGAAATAAATTCCGCCGAAAAAATAAATACAATCCAATGCCTACATTTGAAGCGCGCAATCTTTCGCCGTGACATCGCACCGCTAATCGTATCGATCAGATTATATCACAGTCGGAATGTGATTCAGTCCTCGAGCACTTCAACGGTGAAAGTCTGTGGACGCCATTCAAACACCAAACAATGGAACCAACGCTGCATTTCCATACTCAGATTCCTATCCGTTAGAAGATGTATCAATCCAGTTATACAAATCGATCGACCGAATATTTTGACGCAGCGTTTGTCAAGTCTCGCAACAACAGCGTGGAAATTCGGCCGTACGGGAACGCCGGTGAAGACAGCGAAAAAAAACTTTGTTTGCTCTTCTGTTTCCGACTGGGGTTCCCGTCCAACGCTTCCATAACACTGCATAATGGGATTCGCCCAATGCCGAATTTTCGGTGATTCATGTCTTCGTGACTTACACTCGGTGGCAAGCGCGCGTGTGAGTAAGCTGTTGTATTCCGCCGCTGAAAAACGAACGTCTAAAGCGATTCAGGGAAATTCGCCAAAACAAGGGGATTGAAAGAGGAAAATTGAAAGACGGTGGCGAATGCGATGGAAAGCGCTTCGAGGAAATGCGCGGATGACGATGGCATTGTGAACTTGATCTCATTGAGTAAAACTCTTTCGAGACCCGGAGGCATCCATTTGAGTGCCGAAACGTGTCGTAGTAAATGGAGAGATAACGGCCCAGATGAGGAAGTAGCGAAAAGTACTCTCGAAGCATGTGGTACACGAATTTCTTGGTCCGATCGCGACTTTCCTCTAGTTCTGTTTTTGATAAAAGTATAATTTTAACTGTAAATACATACGTAGGTTTTTTTAAATATTCCCTGAAACACCTCTAAGCCAATATTTACTTTTATAGCGCGAAAATGTAGCAGAAAAACTTCATTAGGCCGAGACAGGAAATTTTATTTTCTAAAGATCTTCGATAGTTTATTTATTATCTTTGAGCACACATTTTCATTTATTAAATAAATATACCCACTGTATCGTGCTGTTCATTTTTATAGCAATGATCATTTTATTGCTCCATCTGAAACCAAATATTCCATTGCAGTTGTCGTTTCTTTCAGTTTTTAAAGACAATTTATCGCAAATCCCGATTTTTCGATCAAACGAACTGATGTCAATTTTATTTAACGAAAAAATTAATTTTTTATTATTCTATCATCTTTAAGTATTGCCATTGATAATGTTGCCCCCTGATATATTTCATAAGGTGAAAAAATCTCTCAACTTTTACCACTGATATAGACCAATATTATGTTGAGAGGCCAAGAACGTATCCCATTGATAAAATCCATACCTAAATTATTAGATTTCTTGTAGAATTAGGAGAAATAATCATTCCAGAATTTAGCCCTTTTTAGTTTAAATGATGGGAAGAAATTTTTCTGCCGGAAAAGGGGTAACTCAATCATTTCTATTAAATGTTTCATATTTCCCCTCCTCGACATACAATCTTCCACTGTTTTAAAGAATAAAACGAGAAACCCCTCTCCGCCTTTAGTCCCCAGCGTCTGCGTGTCACAAGGGACCTTGTGTTGTGATGGGCGCTAGTGGCGGACATCGGTGAGCGGGTACATAAAGAATCAGCGTCTTTTTCCATCTTGAGATACGACAGGGAGGAAAGAGGGAGGTGAGGTATGACTGGGAGATGAAAAGGGAAGGGCCGCGAAGTCAGAACAAAGACAAAGTCGGGGAATTATGAAATTCTTAGTGGACGAGGTCGGGTAGCTCAAGTCCAAGTTGGAAGCCAAATGCCGATTCCGTCTGAAACTTCTTGAGCTGCAAAAATACGTAATGCAGCTCGACCGAAATGTTCCTGAATGATAAACAGGCAATCTTTAACGAGGAGAGAATTGATTGCTTGTAAAAATTACTTTGGAAGCGGAGTGGTCAGTATGCTAGATTTAGATTCATACCCCGAAAGCCGCCAGTGGCGCATGGCAGAAGGTGTACCAACACCAAAGGCCTAACTTAATCCATCCCATTCGCTTCTCTAATGCTCTGCGAAAAGAACGACCAAAAATAACAATCTGTTTTAGCGATTATTTGCTTGTAAGGTTTAGTCGTCGCCTCTTAGAGATCGCGCTCGTTGTTCACCGGAATGACAATGTTTTCAACTTCTAAAAATTCTGAATCGATGGATTTGTCGAGAAGCTTCCGTCAAATTGCGCTCCATATCTCCGACAAAAGGTCTCGAGTTCGAGTCCAGACTAATCAGATTTTTCTGGTTAAGAAATTGTCGTATTTACTCTTTAATTCTCTCATCTCCTGTAATTGCCCAATGTATTGGTGTGTGTGGGCACCAAGAAAATAAATAAAGGAAAAAATCTGTTGTAGACATGGCTTTGACGAAATTGCATGCGGGGAAGGTTGCAGTCGATGTTATGGAGATATTGTATGAGAATGCTTTTGATTTCATTAAGCATCGTGTGCTTTAAGATCCCCTTTTGTATGGAGGACGAATTAAAGGGAATGTTACCAAAGGGACATATGCTCCCAAACACAACCTGTTGATTCAGCGAACTGTAGAAGTCGGTCATTCAGCTGGACTCGGTCTTCTGATTTGACTTAAACCCACAATATCGCGCCCTTACCAGAAGAAATGCCTTCTTGCGTTATTCCAAATTATGTAGCAGTACATGCTTATACAACTTTTGTAGCAAGCTTAGTTCAATATAGTATTATATATTAGGGTAAGTTCTTCGTTTATTCGATGTACTACCTTCTTCAGGCACACTAATTAATACTACTATGGATGGGCATGTTTTTCAGAGTAGATAACGGAAGAAAAGTTAGAGAAATGGGTGGTAGAATTAGCATCTTCGAAAACATATATTTTCCTTCAATCCCACGTAATAGTAACCAGAAAAGAAAATAGAATGGAGCTTGAACTCCCTGCTATATCCCGAAAAGCGCAAGCGTGAAGATGTGTATATAGATGTAAAGGTGATTCATCTGGACCTTACTACTCTCCATTCAAAATTAAGCGAGACAGAACATTCTGAAAGTAAGAGGATACCTGGGAGTTTTCTCAGGGGGAACTTGGAATATAAATAGAGTAATGCAGTGGATGCAAGGAGGGAGTTGTGCGTCGTCTGCAGTGGGCGTTCTCGTATCTTTTTCCCTCCGCTGAATGATACATACTCTCTCGTATGCGAGGCGCATAAAAACAGTGCGGCTTTCCCAGTGAATGCGATATTCATTGCTCTTGATTGTTTTCGGCGACGTGGCATACAGGCGTCCGTGTAAGCGCGCCTCATTGGGAAATTTAAGTCTCAGCGATCCTTGGGATAAATAGAGAAGGCTGACTTGACAGATGAAGCGCGAAAATATGGGATTGAATACGGCTACGTGACCATGATTTCATTTTCATCCCGTTGTTAGAGCAGCGATTACTACGCGATGTAATCCAACATAATTCGAGCATAAACGACTGAGGCTCCAAAACTGATAATCAAATTGGAATTTCGACTCATATTCCTTGTGCCTCCGTAGCTTCCGTTCGTCTTAACTAAGACAAATAATCCCCATTACTATTCTGCTCAAACGGCATCTTTTGAAACTTATCAGGCCTCCAGGATAGCCAAGTAGGTAGCACGTTCGCCTTTGGTGAAAGGTCTCGGGTTCGAATCCCGATGGGTGCTCATATGTGCGAATGACCTGTCGACGAAGGTCTTTCAGCAGTACTTCTAATACAAAAATGCACCATTGTTACATGGTAGGAGCTATGCACCTTCTTCGACAATTTTTTAGCATTCGTTGTCTTTTTTCTAACTATATTGGCAAAGATTATTTAATTACCGAGATGCTTGATTACAAAATAATCGTTTTAATCATAAATAGGGATAAACTGTAAATTATTCTAGGTACAGGATTACATGATTATTCAAAAAAAACGAATAAGTTTCATTAGCACGCAATCTCGTTCTGGTTAATTTAGTTGATCGCTGAATGGCATTGGCGAATCTTAAGGGAGGCGATGGATTTAAGTAGTTAATTGAAGGACATATAGTGAGGATAACAATTGTGACTCGCTATCTTTGACTCCTTGAACCAATCGTATACTTCTTATTTTAATTGTTTAACCGTAAATGAATGATTTAAAGCCGTTAGAATTAGCAGTTGTAGTAATGCTAGATTAGTGGCACTAAAGTAGCTGGTTAGAATCCTGATTTAAGACCTTTCCGACACACATATGCTAATGTTTCGTCCTATATTTGTTTTTCTTGATATCTAAACGATGGTTGATTAAAGCGCGGACTTAGACCTCCCAATTGTCTCCCCATTAGATCTGCGTCAATACGAGGAATTCAGAGGGATTGATTATATACGCATTTTATTACTTAGATATGCATTAACATACGGTTTAAAATATTTCAGACACGTCGTACTTGACCTTTGATTACGAAGGTGGTGTGAAATATATAAATATTTCTCTAAATGATTGGCATGTAGTAGTGGGATAAATTACATCAGATGTAGTCAATAATGGAGACAACTTTTTTTTCCTTTGGCTCGAGGAACGCTGTTATAAATTTATATGAGGAATGCGATTATCTTAGGTGTAACAAGTGACGGCCATTCTTCCTCTCGGTGTTGAGGTTGCTAGTGCAAATCACGCATCGGTCATTGGCGCCACCTGTTGAGAGAGTCGTAAAAGACTTCTCAGCGCCACATAATAAGGAAGGGTCTCTCTTTTCCCATGGAATCGAACGAGGTTCTTCCGTCTCACATCTCAACGAACAGAGAGCGATGGAATTTATTCTCGGAGTCGCAGATTTACGTCGTGCGTCCGCTGAGAACGTTGTCATTCGTGCACCGTGCGCCGCCTCGCATTTGCATACGGAGGTTATAATATTTGAGAGTGTAATACGGATCGAGTTACCCCACTCTCGGAGGGGGAAAAATGGCCTGGAGAGGGCGTAATCCACAATCGAGCGGTCCTTTGTGAAGCTTGAAGGCGCTACGAGGAGACCTTGAGGGACTCGTCCTTGACACGTCTCCAAGGAAAGCATCGCCGAGGCGCCTCCAAACAGGGGCTGCGTATTCCCACACACTGTAGGGCTCCAATCAGGGCCGTCGTGAGCTTATCGGAGAGGGGTCAGGGTTCACGCGGGGGAGGGTAGATGTTAATGTGAAGAACAGGGTCGCGTACCCGAGCCGAGGAGATTTATTGGGATCGCCGTGAGAGCGCAATCTCTCTAAGGGTTGTGATGCATGAGTGATCGCATAAGGACGGTCAAGACGTGTCCCCGGGAGATTTACTGGATGCAGGGATGTCTAAACTGTAGTGGCTTCCGATCTGTAACTGCTCTGCGGCAACGTTTACTTGCTGTCTTAATTGTGGACTTTTTTGGATAAAATGTAACACATTTAAAATTGGAGGCGCAGACTATGGTTTAATACCCACAATTATTCCTGTTGCAGTGCATAACCATAAGTACACAATAAGTAGCTGACGTTGCTAGATGCGTTCATTGGCACGCTAAAATTGTTCCTTTCAAATTGGTTGTTTATTGATGGCGATTGAAGCTTGGTCGATAAATGCATTTCACAGTTCACTGATTAAAAATACCATAATTATAAAGTCGTCATTTTATTTAACAAACTTAATAACTAACGTAATTTGAGCAAATTTCTTAAGTAGAGAATCTTGAATCCGAAGAAAAGAAACGTGGTATAGACTTTAAGCAGTGATTTTATTGATTTGGATTATTTAGCATAAATTGTGCGCCCACCAAGAACATTTTGTATCGAGTTTGTACAAACCGTTCTTAGCGCTAATTGATCTGCCAGGTTTTAATCTTCCACTAAGAGGCAAAGATATTAGTACTATCGAGTCTAAAAGTTATGATTTATGAAGGAAGTGTTTAGGATCGGTGGCTGAAGATCACAGTGCTCAATAGAGTTCTTCGGAATAATTTAATAGCCTCTAAACAATATAAGTTATACTTAGGTGCCCCTTTGTGATCGTCACTTGGCCCCTTCCACCCACAAACGCATTTCTCCGATTGATTCCCCGTCCGGAAGCCATATCCAATACCAAATCCTTATAACATAAGCACCTGCATCATCCTCACTTAATGCAAAACTGGACAAACCAGTTTTTGCCAGTGGTTCGAGAGGTGGAGTGAGAAGGGAGAGATATGGTCCTATGAAATGAATGCGCTGGAGAAGAGGAAATGAATAAAACAGAAGGGACGGGGATTCTCACCCACGCGGGTGTGCTATTACGGTTATAAAACACTTTCCCTCTTGAGGAAGGATGAGGAGCTCCTCCTGATTTTCGGATTTAGGCGTTCGGGAATCTCGTCCTGTCCACTACCAGTGCTTCTATTGAGCGCCACTCCATTCGTAGGAAATTTATCGCCTCCTTTTACTTAATTACCCCGATATTCGTAAACCGATACTTTTCCAAGCGATCGCTTACTACAGGCATTCCTTTCCGCGATGATGTTTCCACTTTCTTCCAGTCCTTTCTTTTGAATAAGTAACTCATTCATTAATCATTTTACGGTACCTTCCGTCTACGTTATCGATTTGAAAGGTTAATATGGCAAAACACTATCATATAAATATTTCTCCGATGCAAAAATCATGCTTAGAAATAAATGAGGAGATTTTTCATTTCAAATAGGTCGTCCTTTTAAGAAGTTACTGATGATTGTTGACAAGTTCAATGTGTCCCTACTATAACATGGAAAACGTCGTTAGAACACCTCTTTCTTCAAAGTTAAAAGATTTTTTTATAAAAATGATTTGACTGATTTTTAATTCTAATTTAAGGCAGTGCTCTATGAATTTGAATGAATTCGCTATACGAAGATAACAACACAAAGGAGTAACACTCATAGCATTTTCCGGAATATTTCCGAGCAAATACCGTTTTTCTGCTGTTTATAAGCCACGGTTAGATTACAAAAACATCCTCTTTGATGACCAGAATTATATTGCTTTTCTCTGGACGAAGAAATTTACTTCATCTCTTCCACGCTTAGGAATAAATTCAACAATGGAGAACAGAATCCCCTGTTATTTTTCCTCTCCTCCTCCAGTCTTTCCCAACCCTCTCACCGCCTTTCCTTTGAAAATAAAAAGCCATGCGTTGACATGAGCTATGCTCCTTGTATCCTTCACCGAAGAGATGGCTAATATTTTAAAGAATTAATCAAGTCGGGAATCTGCGCGGGAAAAATATTTAAGAGGCCGTCCGCCGCTGTCTGCGAAGTCCAAAGAGGAATCCAAAAAGAGGAGGGAAACATAGGAATGGGAGGAGACAGATGAGGGAAAGGAGGGAAGGAATCTATCCAAAGGACATAGAAAGGGACAAGTGCGTAGTGCTGAATCGAAAGCGGGGTTGGGTGAAACGGAGTACGTTAAGAATAAACATCTGGACATTGAGGAATTGTATTATTAACCTTTTAAAAAAGATTAAATAATATATTGATAAACTATCACCATTGATTATATTGTCAAAAGGAATTTTTAATCATAATTCATACCTCAGGTGTCACGTAAATTACTTATGTAAATTTCCAACTGACTGAGAGACTAAAAATTAGGTCACAAGCTGACTATTTTTGTTATTTAATATATTTTGTTTTCTAACTTTTAGTTTCCAGCTCTTATTGCTCATTGTAGCATTTTACGCATATATCATTTTACGCATACTTTTATCGATTTCAATTCATATCCATCTGTGCATTCCCCTCTACGATAACTCTAGTAGTTCCGAAAATTGCTGACAGTTTTCAGATAGGAAATTTCACTAAAATTTCAACAAATGAAGACACTGCTATTCACAATATTTCCTTGATTGGAAAAACATGACAAACGGCAAAACAGAAACGAATTAAAAATCGGCAGTGGAGCGGAATCGGTCGAAATGAGAAAAAAGGTAAAAAACGAAGGGATATATGGAAAGCGTCGTGTTGCCAAGTGCAAAAGAGGCATTGCACGATGAAACGCAGTGTCTGTTGTCCTTCGGGTACCCCCAGACGCACGGCGGAGGTGGATTGATGTGGGAGGGGGATGATAATGAATAGAGGGGAACGGCGGAAGGAAACGAGAGAGGGCTGGAGACGGTGGGGGCGGAAGAAGGAATGTACGCTGAATGTCCATAGGAAGTGATGAAGATCGGGTACCTAGAGATAAACAAGGGAAGAGGAAGGGAGGCTGGGAGAGGGGTGTCCAGGAGGCACCAGGAAGGCGGCAGGAAAGAAATATCGAAGGGAATTGACTAAACTCGGTTTGGGGAAAATGCCGAATTTAGAGCTGAAGGTTGGGGTTCGAAGTCGGGAGCGAGTGTCTTTGGGAGGAGACTTGATTAACTGCTTGGCTTCTGACTCCGCACAACTATGGAATTCCGTTGAATTCTGCAGCCGCCGAAGCATTCGCGCTCAATGATGCTCTACGCTCTGTGCAAATTCATTGATGCAAAAACGAACCGAAGATCAGCTTTCCTAATGAGCATATAGCATACGGTCAGTGATGTTTCATTAACAAAATGCTCATTTTTATGCATCCTTGAGTGATTAGCGACGTCCTTTTAGGGTGTTCTTACGGCCAAATTTTTTACAAGTTAGCCGCACTAACAGTATGCTTTGATGAGACGTTTACTTCGAGCTTCCCGAATCGAGATGAAGATCTTTGCTTATCTACAAGGTTACCCCGGCAGTATTTTCCTGTATTACCAATAAAAGTTATTGAGAGTAAATATTAATAATATATTTAACTTTAATGAGCCGTATCTAAAATCTTCCTACGGTTATCGCAAAAGAGCAATCCGATATCCACAAGACAATTACTCAATATCTCTAATGGTTTTATTCCCGTACATACTTTCCGCTGACGTCAGTCTGGATAAGTGTACACTGCATCTCATGCTCCTTATTACGTTTTTATGCCTTTCCTTTTCCTCGATCGTAAACACTTTCGTGTCCCTCTATTCTTCGTGACACCTCTTTCCCACTTTCCCCTCTATCCTTCCCTCTTGCCACCGTGAGACTGACGAAGTCAAGGGCATGAAGAAGAGACTGGCGGGATCGTAAACGACGTCTCTGAACGAGATAAAACTGCCGTGCTTGATTAGTAGCTCAGGGGTGGCCGTGGTGCGATATACACTGCGACCTAGACGACGCACTGTAGTCACGCTGCCCTGGAATTCGTTTCTTGAACGAAGCGATAATCGAAATTTCGTCACTATACTTGGAAACGTTGGCGAACTTCGCAATTTGTCGACGATGTTCTTTATAAAGTTCGTTGTCTGGACGGGAAATTATTTATGGTCGTTTTATCCGCATAGAATATGAAGTGCTTATAAAGAGTTCGAAAGGAGACACGTATGATTACTGCTTGTGCTTTGTACTTTATATTTGAAAATGCAAACGATAACCTTCTAATCGATCGCTTTAATTTGACAATTTCTTTGAAATACAAGAGTTTATATTTTTTTAAATCTTACTGTTTTTTCCATCACGTCACTCCTTTTCGTATTGATTTCATAGACAAATTACATATAAATATTTAAAGGATTCAGGAAAGGCCAATAACTAAGATCCGTGCGGCTGAAACCCAAGGAATAACGGGTGTGAAAAATAGTGATGTGACTGGGACCCGAACCGAAGTTTCCCACTTTTATTAGGTATTCTAACCACTGAACTACCATGCCGCGTCTCTTCCACACCGTTTTTTCACATATGTTAATATATATTAAAGTATACCATGAGCAAATGCCACGAGAAAGAAAATTGTAAAGGATTCGTAGATATTTTTTATTACCCCAATCTTTACTCTGATTATTGATTTAATCGAAATATAAAATAATCTTATAACTTAAATTAATCCAGAATTTAGTCACAGAAGCCTACAAAGAATTCGATAAAAATGCGATACATGTTTATCCTCTTTGCAGAACGTGAGAAAACGAACCTGGAAATATTTAGAAAAGTACTATAGTCATTGCGATATCTCGCTCATGTATTTGCTGAGCCGCTCATAAATCATCATAAAAATTATATAATATTTTTCATATGACTTATTAAAATATTTACGAGATCAACGATTTAACACGGACCTTTAAAAATATTAATCGCATCCACAAAAATCCTTTAAGTGACTTAAATCTCGATTTATTTATCAATTGGCAATCAGATAATAAATACACGTATTATTGGTTTGGATCTCTTGTGACTGCTGTACGAGTCAGCTCACTCAAGATAAGCTATTTGCACAGTAGTAACTGTTCACAGGGTCATCTTGATGGATTTTCAGCATCGCTCTCTTTCTACAAAGGATTCTCACTCATATGGGAGAGGTCAATTTAGCATCCCCGCAGAGCAAAATTCGTACCGCGAATCCGTGATGACTAACGGTCAGCCTTGGTAATTTGAACACCCATCGCATTATTGGTATGCATCATCCACCTATCAGCCGCCACTGCGAAACAGCTGCGGCGCAGTACGTGAATCACCCCATAATTCGTGCAGGCCATCAACATCTGAGGAATTCCAGGGAAAAAAGGATGAAATCTGTGGCGTCGCAAAATTCCCTAGCACAACGCTATCAAAAATATCAGATTGAAGGATAAAGTGTATCGACTTTGTACGACGCTGACCTCTAAAATCTTCTTTTTTTTCTACCGGCTGAATAACCGCGTATCGATCCTATTCTACGTTCCATTATAACGTAAGGTCGACGTCCCGGAACACGAGTTTGGAGGTCAGCGAGAGGAACAGGATTTGATAAAGTAATTCAAGCAGGTGGTTCGATTGTGACTAATCATATAAATTCCCGCTGCGTCTTGGTTTCTCTCCTAATTATTCCGTGGTGTCACTCTTTCGCATGCTAATAAATCGACTGCCTAAAAAATGTTTGCGCTTAAGCGTTTGCAATTAATGTTCAAAACGGAAACGGAAAGTTCCACGGATTTTCTGGCTAAGACCAAGTATTCTTGTCTTGAAGCCTCGAAGCAAGACTTTCTTTAATATCTATTTAATGTCGGATAAATCTTTTTAATTAATTCTAGAGAGTTTCTTATATGTTTCCCTGTTTAGTCGCTTTTATGAAAAACCCTTTTGAAGGAAAAAGTTTTTTCTCTCTTATTCTTTATACATACAAATAAAGTTATAAGACCACAAACTTTTCTTTACGTACTGAATTCCGAGAATTACGCCTTGTTTGGAAACTCCATGACATTGCTTAGAAAGAGAGAGTTAGCCCATGAGGAGAAAATGATGAAGAATTGAGCCGCGAGGCAACTGCTCACGCGACAAACACAGGAGTTTCACCGCGGAGAAATGATTCGGAAAAACCCGGAGGAAGGCCGGGCGGCATGCACAAGGTGTGGCGTAGTGGGTTCAATCAAACAAGAACTAAACTGAATAAAAAGACGAGCGGGCAACGAAAGAAACTGAAATACTAGAAGAGACCTCACCGTTCTATAAAAGTTATTTTTCTCAACTGGAATTGCTCAGTCGAATGAACTGCCGTAATCCGAATCTGACGCAACATTGTTTAGTGCCTCACAATCTCAGCGTGCGATTATGTCCTTCCGTGAGGCAATTGAACTGTTATGGGCGAAGTGTTATTGTATTCTTTCTCTTGTGACACCAAGGAAATTAGAACGAAACTGCTTCTCTCGCAAGTTTTCCTCAAAGCCTCGATGACACTTCCAAGAACACGTACAGAGCTTCTTTAAATGTGGAAATAGGAATAAATGCTTCTGAAGCTTAACTTAACTTTAAAAAATTTTGAATTTGATTTGATTTTTGGTTGAGCAATTTTGCGCCAATATATAGATTTTCAATAAGACAGTTTAATATTCTATGCTGAAAAACCTGGTTTTTCGCCAAGCTATGAGAGGATTCTACACAGTTATTTAAAACCGTAGATGTTCAAATCTATGAACCATGATTTCTCAGATGTTTGTTGTAAATAACTATTACTGTTGTTGACGTTCCATTGTTGCTGTTTATTTATTTTCTTTCATTTTCTTTTATCCAGCATTCTCTCTGAGAGTGTAACTGAATCTAAAATGAACGGATTTCGTTTGATAGAAGCCTGTAATTCGACAATGTCAAAGAAAATATTACTCCAGGTATTTTAATTATTCTATATGCCGATTTCTGGTTTTCGTCAGTTTTTTAACGTTCATAAGAATCATTATATTGCCGTTATTATTTTCTAAGGAATTCGAATTTATCCTCAGTTAAAATTCGAGCAAGGACAAGAATATTCACTGTTTTGAAATTGCTATGTGATATATCTACTAATTGGTAACATTTAAAATGCAACGTGCAGTGTTCTACCTAATAGTTAATCATTTGATAGGAAAATACAACCGCTCCTATGATCTGAAAAGTGCATTCTTATGAGCAGACATTGCGATGCCTCATTACGTAAGTAACTTACAAAGGGATATTGAATTATTTATTGTTTAATGAATCGGTTTAATGTAAATTAGACCATTTCAATTTTTGATATTCAGAGGATTCAAGATGAGCCCTTGAGAAATCAAGTTCCGAGAAAAGCAGGTAGAAAAAAGGTATGCCTGTGTGAAAACGATGTGAGAAGGCATAATAGTCTCATACTTCCGTCGCGTAATAGGCGTGGTGATAATGGTATTGATGAGAGAGCGATGCAAGGAGAGGGAAAGAGAGGATGGCGGATAGACAGACGGGTGGCAATTTATTCCGTCGGTAGTGGAAGTGGTTGGTGAGGCGTGGGTGGGCAAGGGTTTAAGGTGTTGTGCATCTGAAGGAAGTGAGGAACAGAGGGGCAGGAGATACCATTGGGTGGAGGAATCGTCTCTATTCTTAATTTACTAAGCCGTTTTTCCTAAGTCTTTATTAGCATCTCCAATTACCTGTTCCATCTGAACCTGCTAATCTCCATCACACCGCGAATAGCAATCCCTTAAGGTGTCGACTTTGTTTTACAGCCGTCGTGTTCCGATTGCTAATTAAATGGATTTATGTGCTGGCAAAGGAATTGTGGGATATCTTTAATTTTTATACATGACGAGATACCGATTCAATATATTTACCTACATTTCTATTTCTTTTGTATAAAGGCATCGAACCAATACTTTTAACACGAGTTAGAAAGGAGAAATTGTTAAGTAAGAAAGGGAGACTTTGATGTTTAAGCGATAAAAAAAGAGTGGTGCTAAAACCACATTATCCGCATTGCACAATCAGCAGACAATTACACTTTAGATTGCCCCCTAAAAGCTAAAATTCGTTTCATATCTCTTTAGAATTTATCAGTATTGCGCTTTATCATTCCTGGATTTATTTTACTCCGCGAATTAAAATTTTTCTCAAAGATTTTAAACAATTTTTATTTATTTAATTTAATTATTTATCGCATTCATCAGAGAATAAAATAATTTAAAGATATAACGTAACACGCACAATAAATATCAGCCGAAAAAATATCGAAATAAACAACAGAAATAAGGAAAAGAGTAATAAAAATGTAGAAGTAGGAATTACAATGATCTGACGTGAGTTAAACCAAATTTTATAAATATCCCTATACTTAAGGAAAAAGAATTAACAGGAGGAGGAATGGGATTCAGCTAAGAAGAAAGGTGAAAGAAAAGGGAACGCCTGATCAGGGTATACTGTATTATAGATGTGAAATGGGTAAATCTGTTAAGAACGCGATCACTGAGAAGTTAAGACGGCCAGAATGGGAATTTAGGAGCGAGTATAAGAATGATAAGTCATGTTTAGTTGGACTGACGGGAAAAGGGTCCAATGAAACAGAAGATAGTAATATTAGAAGCTTGGTGGAGAAAACTCTGGTTTTCACAATTCAAGGATTATCACTAAAGTTATGAATAAATCCTAATTTCGCATCATTCCTCGAAAAGGAAATGTGCATCTTAGAATCGCTTCGTGAAAATATCTAGAGCTAAGAGTTGAATCTGATCACAATTTTTTCTTACATTTCAGAACTCAGTGAGGCGTTCACGATCGGCGTCTGTTTTCTCAGCATCGTAAGGCTTCCCGCTTGGACATCAGCGGTACCGTTGTCGAGATCTGCACCCAGCGCCAGGATGTCCGAAGACAGATTCAGCACTAAACCCAAGTGGATAAACGCGTGCGGAGCGAGTCCGGAAGGAACGGACGGAAGGGTCGATGGAAGGCATTCTCCAGTTTATGATCCAGATGGAGAAGTGAGCCATTTGAGTGACCAGACTCTCATCTCCTCGATTCTCATTGTGGCAAAGAGGGCGCTCATGAACTCCGAGAGATGGAAGAATGATTATGTAAGTACTTATTCATGTTTTAATACTTTTGCAGCAGTGAAGAGCTGGAGAATGTGTACGATTATCGATTTGAGCGCATCCAGGTATTATTATAGGGAGAAATCTATCTCTATTATATAAATATAATGAGATATATAATGATGAATCTATGTATAAAGAGGACTCGGCTTTTGGGAAGTTCTTTTGGTAGATAAATCTAGGAGAAGTAGACAAAAAACGGAATGATTTTGCTCTGCGTGAAATTAGGGAATCATATTTACATTTTTGAGATTTCTTGTCCATTCTCTATTTTCCCATTTTTTAGCATTAGAGGCAGAAGCTCTTATTTCTGAGGAGGGGCTTATGACATTTATGAAAGAAACGTTGACATTTTTGACCAAGGATTGTAAAATCTAGGCATTATATTAATTGCCTTAACTGTTTTACAGCACAATAAAGTATAACTTTTACTCAGTATTGTCATATATCTAACCACTTCTTAATTTACGGATATAGAGAGAGAGGAATTAACTCCACCTGTTCGAGGAGGAGTAGCTTCGTTAATGGAAATCGCTCCGGTATGACAAATGCAAATAACTACGCATCTTAGTGGACGCTGAGTGTGATTACTTATTCACGACCACGAATTTGCTAAATTTTCGCATCTCGTTTGTCTTGGTCGTTGAGCTGGACGTTAATTGATTTGCCAGCTGCGTTCCTTTCAAAATAATGTCAATGTCTAAGCATGGCCTCCAGAAAAAGGAGAGAGAGAGAGTGAGCGTTTAATTGAAAATAATAAACGGGTGGAGGTGTGGTATGGTTTCCTGTAGACGTGGGCGATGGTCCAAGGCATTGTCTCGCTCCCACAGGAAGAGCGGATACAAGAGAAGGCAAAAGGGCGAAGAAGTAGAAAAACTCTTCAGGTCGTAAGTCCAGCGAAGGCGAGATTGGGGATTGTTGGGAGAGGTAATAAAGGGAAATGGGGTGAGGGAGGAGAAGTTTGGAGAGGGGACGGAAGAAGGATCCTTCTGGCTTCCGTCTCCTACCTACTAAACGTGCAGCAATTTCCATAGCGGGCATTAACGATGTGAGGAGAGACCGATGAGACTTCTCCGCTACTCTCCCATAATTCTTTCCCATTCCTCCGCGCTGTCAGCCGAGGATGCGCGTTGAAATGTGTTTTACATTTTTCCTCCGACGCCTACAGTTACCGCAGTACCCTTACCGTGGCGGAAATTTCAACGCCCGAGCATTCTCACCCTCCGAGATACGTATTTGCAGATTTCTTGAATAGACCGGGATGTCTTGGATTGGCAGCGAATTTTAAATTTCTGACAATTTCAGGTAGGGATGCGCCCTTACGATAGCCAATAAGATAAATACTCTGTGGTTCGTAAAAGTTATTCTTACTCTTGTTCCAGATTAATATTGAATGATATTTAGACTATTTTCCGAACACTCTGGAATTCATGCAGTGCTGTTATTTAGTTCACTCTATGAGACATTAGAAATCTTAGGCAAATTTAATTCCGCGAGTTTCGTTACCTTGGTAGCATCATTAGGCAGAGTATAAATCTCATATTTATAAGGACTATTCAAAGTTTTATGAGGGGCTAATGCAGAAAGGTGAATTATGAACTTTCTTTCAAATTTAATTCTTCTTGGAAGTTTGGAAAAGAGTAGATACATTTTTTCCAATTGTCATTATTCATTCCTTCCCGGAAATTATGTAGTATTGTGACTTGATATACGTGTTCTACACCCGACTCCAACGATGATGAATTCCATTAAGTGTAGTGGTGCTACCAAAATAAATTGTCAAAATAGGTATTTTTAGATGGACGAAGTACCAAGAAATTAAAAACTTCAGATCCTCATGTGAGTCTTAATCGTGATGAAAGGATTCTAACGGTATTTCAGTGCATCTCCTTGAATATCCACCGAGCCAGTTGATACCTGAAGATCAACTTGGACCGAAATTTCGTGCAGAACCCCTCCAAATTGAACTTCATGCCCCTTCAAATATTTCGAAGTAATACTGCTCCTTAGACAATTTTTTTCTTGTGCAATAAAATCTGAGAGGAAAACCGTCAAATCTCCGAGGATAAAAATTTAATTTTTACTGAGAGGATAATTTTTGTACATTCCACATAATCGACATTTCCTTTTACCGTTTCAGTTAAATTAACTGTAGACGCATAGCAAAGTCGCTTCACAGATTAAAGTTTCGTTTGCGCAATGCTTCCACTTTGCAACATATTTAATTCGTCACAAATAAATTAATTTATAATTTCATCGTTCGTATGAAAAGATAAAAATCTTCAAATTTTTAGTTTGAGGCGTTCATACACCATCAATATCACTTCAGAACTTTTGCAACACATATTGGTGCCCCCTGGGAAGGTTGCTTGAAGGCCCTTCTGAAGCAGACCCCGATTAAAATCCTCAATCGTCGTTATCGTATTGTAACTGTATCACATAAACTGCCATTTAGTAAGCTAATAAAAAATCAGAGGATTGCGCGATGAGATAAGATCTCGTAAAGTCCCTTTTTTAGGCTTTTCACGTACACGTCCCTCAAAAAACAAACGGTCCTGGGCGTGCGAATCGCCGGAGGAATTTCCCGAGGAGAAATTAGGATTCGGCCGGTACCTTATTCGGGCCACCCACTCGCCTCGAGAGGCGCTTATAACGTAACGAATGAGTTGGAGGAGTAAGTTAGCCTGTGTGTCGTGAGGTGGCTGTTGAGGAGAAGGCAGATGAATGGCACGTCCTCCCGCCAGAGCCCCTTTCAAACTCCGCCGTCTTCCGCCGTTCATATCCCCTCTTCCGCCCACCCAACCGATAGCAAAGCGGAAGTGAGGGGACTTCAATCCACCCACTCTCACCCATAAGGACTCGAATGCTACCACGAAGTTTGCTGAGAGAGAAACGGACGCCGGGAATCGGATCATTCTGGAACGATTAAATGTCAATTGGTGGGGTGATTGGGTGAGCCGTACGTGTATTTTGAAGATTCTCAAGAGAGATCGGATGTGAAAGCTCCGAGATTTCTACGGAGCGTAGCTTTATTAATAAAAGATGTAAATTCGGTGCGTATTTTATGGAAATGGTGGTCGATCCGTTAAATTCGATAATTAAATATTGGAAATATGGCGAGATATCTAGATATAAGATATCTAACAAATTCAACTTAAATTTTTATACCATGTCTGACAAGTTTCGAACCATCACATCTCTATTGCAATGTTCTCCATAATGCTTACAGAACAATTACTCTCTCGTTTTTCCTTCATTCACCCCCACGTCTATTCTCATTAGGAACTCACTCGCCATATTCAATCTGCTTTCCTCGGTTTTCCTCTCCTTTTAATGCAACTAACATTTCCATCGTATTTCCCAATAATAATGGAAAAAATTTTAGATAGCGAAGAGTATGCCTGCGAACGTAACATTTTGAAAATAATTTCATTTACTTTCCTTATTAATTTAGTTTCAGAGAGATAGGAAGCTGTTCTTATTTCAAAATAATAAATAACAATGTCAAATAGTTTTACTTTTTAGACTCAATCTGGACCAAAAATTATAAGTTAATCTAATCCATTCTAATTTAAAAATTCATGGTTGCATGGTTCTTTGATTACATGATGGAAAACTGTAGAAGGGGTGCAGAGAAAATTATGCAAAAATTTAACTGTGTTAAAATTCCACAATTTTTACTATATCTTATTATTTTCTACCTTCCAGCTTCGTAGCTCCACGTATTGAGGACTTAAGCCTTTGATAATTATAGATTATCCCTAAGACTAAGCCTGCAGTCTTAATTAATTCCAAAGGTGTTATAACAGACAAAAAAATGCTGTCATTACTTCGAATGGCGAGTTATACAGCATTCATATTTGCTGAAAAAATTCATTCGTCAACAAAAAGCATCACTGATAACAGAAATCAAAGGGCGCGTTCACTTATCCTTTCTTTCCCGTCCATTCCACCCATTCGAAGCAATCTTTCACTCCGAGGCACGCGTCTCAATCGATAGCCCAAGATATTCTTCAAGATCCGAATCTCTGCTCGGGCTGTCAACGGGAGACCGAAGTTCCCTAAGAAGACGTCCAAAGCCTCGCTCACTTGATCTTTCAGCTCTTTTCCCTTTCGTCGTCCACACTTAACTCCACCTCCCCCCCTTCCTCCCGCACATTCATTATCAATGCAAGGCGCGTGGGTGGTGGTCGCCATAGGAAACCGTGCCTTATACATTGACGAGTTGGCATAGAGGAAGCTTTGAGTGAGACGGAGAGGTCTGGTAGTAAGCTAGCACGCTCCGTGTCGAGTATCCCATTGATGAATCGGAAACGAATTTCGTCCTCGCGCTTCCTTGGAACGTCCTTTGCTCGCCCCTCCGTATTTAGCGCGGCGCCTGCTTCCCGCCGGACGGGACCACGTAATCGACTGGCGCCACGCGCAACTATCTGGATCGTGAGTTTTCAATTGACGTGCGGCTGAATCAGACACGCATGCTGATCTATGGGACTCTTAATGTATTAAAAGTGAGCGAGAAGCTCTTTATCTTCTTCTACAGGTTCAAGCTGGATACAAGATGAACGATTTAACTGGAAGGCTTTCAGAATAATTTTACATAGCTCTTCTTCTTCGGGTAGTGAAAAATCTCAAGAAACTTATTTTATCAAAATCAGGAAAATTGCGAGAAGCATAAGTAGGTTAAGTTGTAATTCAAAGTAATGCTCCGTGTAGATGAAATATTTCGGTATTAATAGGCTTCATCTCGCTGTAAATAAAACGTCTATTTATGTTATTTTTTGCAGCAACTGGCGAAGATTGAAATTTCAACTCGCTAATTAAGTGTCAAAGAGAGAATTTTATGCTTGAAAATTTGAAACTGTAGGCTCTGGTCACTATATCGGAATTCTTAATAAAAGACCTAAAATACAAATAAAGTCAGTCACGGACCAAGGCGTGGGTATATAAGGCTAAATTCACAGGAAAAAATTGTGCTATGGTAAAAAATAACCATGTCTGTGAAATTTATAATTATAAACATTATTATTAGTCCATAAGTTTCCACGGAATTCGCTATTTTCAGATCGAAACTTGTGTACCTAAAAAGGCCTTCTGGAACGTACGTGAAACGTCTTCATAACAATAAACATTGCGGCCGGAAACCCGGAGATATCGTGCAGAAAAGAATTCACGTGATGTTAATTGGATCGAAAAAGCCTTTTCAAAATTAATATTAGTTAATTTCTTGATATGGGCGGCAGAATGAAACCTTATTCGTACTCCTACAGTAATGTATGCAATGTTTATGTATATTAAAATGTCTGAATTTTATGCTCTTGTAAAGGACAGGGAATCTAAAAACCTCTAAAAATTTTGATTTAATGATAACTCACAATTGTTAACGATATATTTAATAAACCCTATTTGATTGGGTTTATATTATGCTCTTGACTTGCAAGTACACAAGTAAATGTCAGCTCCTCAGTGAGCCGATGACACAATGAAAATAGAGATGCAACAGAAAAAAATTGAAAGGACGGAAGGAAATGTAAAAGTTCTTAAGTTCTGCAAATCATAGTGATCACCGTTGTAAATAAGCGGAAAGCTTAATCGCTCACCCTCGAGCCTTTGCACAAGCCCTCTCATTTTATTGCGGCGGTTAAATAATACGAGGTGAACCTATCTTTCTTTTGTCTAACAATAGACGAGCTGCTGGAGAAGAAATTAATGGATCGTAAAAAGCGAAACATGGCTTTTTATGGCCATCGCTTTGAAATAGAAGCATTCAAGGTCAAAGTAGATATGTCTGCGACTAAAGTAGGCACGTGTACTGATGTAATTTCGACAAACCATCCAGAAAATGCTAATCGTGTTCGTTATATTGGTATCAAGTTACTGGGACGGACAGACGCCATTAATTTTAATAGATATGATAGAGTAGTAATCTGAAAGAACTTAAGTAGTGTAAGAAAGTTTGGCTCATATTCACAAGTTTACGATTGCCAATCCTTTTTATAGATCAACTAAGTTCGAGTAAACGGGGTATTTTAATTTTCCTTAAAAATTGCTTTAAAAAATCGCCTCAAGGTAAAGTAGACAGTTTTCGATTTAAAAATCAGTTCTTTATTATCAGTTACTTCCAATTGATGATAATAAATACAAATATTGACTAGAATGAATATTCTTTCACATAGAAATAACTTTATCCCTGAACTTATTTCCTAATTGGAAATAAATGTTGGAACTCACTAAGATGTAAATGGAGCAAAGTTGATCTGGTCTGGTCAGAAATTTCTTGTTTCTGCGGAAGAATTCCTAAGAGTATTGTAACGCGAAGACACTGATATTTCTCTGGAAAATCACGTGTAAATGTAAGAAAGACTAATATAGACGGATAATTTCGTTTATATTCTGCTCATATCATACTTATGAATTCCGTTCATTCTTATATCATCCCTCTGACGCACGCCGAAAGGCTGTTTGCAGATGTAGATGTAGAAGTCATATGTCCAACACTATAGATGCAAAGAATAGACATTATCCTCTTGTCTTTAGGGAGGCCTAGCATCAGCTTACATGTACGGATTAGGTTCAGACTCGAATATATGAGAAAGAAGAATAGACGAAAAGCCCACAAAAAATCCATCATCAAGAATAAGGAGTGAACGAAAGGGGAGATGATAATATAAAAACACGCAACATGTGCCTTCTCTGTCCAGCGTCACGCATACGTCTCCAGGCTGTCTCTTTTACCGTCCCATTTAGGGGGGCCACTGCCGTCCACAGATGGGGCAGAGAAGTGATTTGAGAGAGTAACTGTGTTAATCAGCAGGGCCACACACGAGGGGCGGGAAAACGAAGGCAATGGCGGCGACTCAGGGATAGAAGCAAAAAATAAAGAAAGCGAAACCTTGGGAAGATAATGTTGCGTGTTTGCCTTTCCGTTGGTTTTTTCGCGCTACGTGTTTCATTCCCTCGCGGAATAAGTTATTCTCTAGGAGAGCGTTTTCTATCGGCTAGAAGTGCACCCGTTGATATCTGAAGGAGATGGAAAAAAGTGGGAATATGATTACGAGTAATCGGGCGCTAATCACCAAGAGGATGTTGGACGAAGGTATAAGATAGACTTGTTCACGAGACCGTCCTTTTTTACTGCTCCCCGGCGATCTCGGGTTCTTTGACTTAATTGAAGCGGAGCTGTTGTAAAGCCATTCGTTTTTTCGAGCAAACCAATAAAAGAGTACCCGAAAAGGCTTTATTTTCCCTTTCTCCTGCCCGTAACATCTTATCCATCTGGCGTTGCAAATTGCTTTGAATGGATTTTGCTTAAGGATCTAGAGAAAAGGCTTTTTGATGCCTTTTATTAAAAAATAACACATTCGTTCAAAATCTTATTCCTTTATGTTATTTCTTTGTTTAAGTTAAGAACATCCGGATTTTCACCCCCTACATCATTGTACTGACGCGATCACAAAATTGATCGATTGGTTTTAAAAACATTTGAACCCTTGACCTAAGGTTTTTTTACGCGGCAATTCACTCGGACTCGTTCAATCAGCAATTACGCATTTCGAAAACGCAAAATGGTCGCTTCAATTGTGCAGAAGCCGTCAGCGACCATTCGCCTGTCGAAGGGTCTACAGTGAGTCATTACGGTCGATAGACGATTTGCAGTTGAAATGCCAATTTGGTTTTCCACCAGTTTATTGCTTCAGGAAAAGCCCCTATCATTAATTTTTTATTCGACTCTTAGGAACAGCTCGTAATCCATTGATGGCAATATCACCTTGCTTGAGTTGTTTGAGCGCGGTTGAAACGTAAGTTCATTTTAAGAGGAATTTCAGATGGGTTGGGCGCCTCTTCTTCCCTCTTCCATACTCAATCAGAATTTCTTCCCATTGAGTACTTTAGTCCCTCTCACTCGAATTTCTTTTTATTTTCCCCTTAGCTCGCCCTACCCTTCCTTTCTTCTAACCATGTTTCCTTTCCTCCCAATTGCTTGGTGTGCCTCTGCACTATAATTACAAGCATGCACCATTTGATAGTCATTAGATCTCATGTAGGATATGAAAATCATTCTCTTAAAATGACAAAAACGTGGAAAATACCATCAAAGAAAGAAAATTAAATATAAGGAAGATCCGAGGAAAGAGATCCGAACCATTCAGTTCAGTTCAGCATAGACAAGCAAACATCAGCATAACAGTCTGGAAATAATCGGAGAAAAGAAATGAGAAATACATCTGGACTATTGACGTATATATTGTGAAAGAAAAGAGCAGTATTCTCTCTAAAAAGTTTTTACATCGAGATTTTTAAATTGTAAATATGCATAAATACTACAAAAAGGCATGAACGTAGCGTGTTTATTTCATGATATACGCATGCAAGACGACTCTTCCTCTATCCTACCTTATCTGAGTTTTCGATTATCCGAGGTGGCCCATATTAACTCGGATTATCCAGACTACTGTATGTCTAACCTTTCTGTAAAAAAATTAAAATTTCAACATATCCGGACACTTATGATTTCAATGATCCTTGGTACGTTGAGAGCAATGCAATAGAGAAGCGATGTTAATGAAAATTGTAATCTGTTAACACCACGAAGACCATGACTTTCAGGCTAATTTCATGCCAAAATAAATACGAGAGCGATAGAGTACAATCGAGCGCAATTTTCCCGCTGTTGATTTTGCTGTAGAGCATTTCGGACGATCCGTTGGAATCCAATATCAGATTACCTCTCTTGGTAATGGATTATGTTTTCGGAGAGGCGAGAGAAGGAAGGTTTAAGATCTCTCTTTGCGGCTCATGCAAAACAAACGACTCAGTCAAGGGAAGCAACAGGTGGTCGCGCCTTCGTCACCCACCGCACTCGGTGGCGTGATCCACTTGGAATAAAAAGAGAGCTCGGATCACTCGAAAGGGTGCGAGATTATTGCACCCGGCCCAAGTGGTCGAGCGATTTCAGCGCTATCTCGCGGGATGGCTTCGAAGAGCGTGGGCGGTTGGGACACAGGTGTCGGGAGGGAAGAATGGTATGCGTGTGAATGGTGCGACGCGGCTTTTCTCTGTGCGCTCCTTTGGAGAATGCGTGCATCGATGGATGCGAGATCTCGTTGCAAGCGGAAGGAGCCTTTGTTTACTTTCCGTTAAGAAGTAAACAGACTGTCAATGACGCAACGGTCTCAAGGCGACGAGTTGAATCGTGTCACTTGCAGCATGCAGAATCGAGCAGGAGTAAAGTCATTTTATTTCATTCCCAAAGCCCAAATATCTATCAACTTATCTCTACCTGTCTTTGAATTCAACCAAAAGTTCAATTAATCTAGAAGGTGAATTTAATCGATGCTACTTCCATATAGAATCGATCTATTCCAAAAAGATTTAATCGAGATTTGTTGAAGTGAGCAAATGGATGTTTTTCCTTCACCATGGGCACAAGCGTCTCTGGGTGGGTACTGGGCCATGAAGTAAACGCAAAGTTGCCTGAATTTCAGGGGCAGGCAACCTTCTGTCCTGAATGCATTAGATGGAATCAGATTTATGTATACATCCATCCCATGCTTGTTACCAGTGGTGTTTGCAATTGTAAATATATAAATAACTACAATTTACCTCCCATTACCTCGGTTTTAAAAACTCATTTTGGCTCTGGAGGGTCTTTGGGTTAACACCCAACTATCTCCTGTCTGTGTCACTGCCTTTAGAACTTTTCCATGAATTCATGCAATTCCAATTTTTCCATAGATCCTCTTATGATTCTGATTTCATTTGTTCTTTCTATGATCATACGATTGTTATATCATATATTGCTCGATATTTTGTCGACCTTTTGCTCTTCAAATCTTCATACTACTCTCAATCAACTCTTCGATCACTATCACATTCTTCCCATTATCAGATAAAGTTCTATTTTGTTTAATTCACAGCTTCGCATCTTTATTTATCTATCTTCTCTAATATCTTATAGCGCCCATCCACATTCGTTCTTTACTGGCTTACTCAATTCTTGTCCTTATCCACAACTTGAGTGGTGTTGGATTTCAGTTTCTCGTACTTTTTTCTCAGTTCTCTGAAAGGTTCTTCACCATTAGAATCATTTCACAAATTCTTTGTAAAATTTCAATCCATTTCCCCGAGCAATCACCTATAAACGCCACGAAATTAATGAAAGCCGATATCAAACGTACATAAAAAGTCGGTGCATCAAAGAAAAGTCCTCCCAACTTCCCAGTAATAACGCACCCCTTTCACCGTTTCGATCATCGCATGAAACAACTTTCACCGTCAAACTCAACCGTCGGCCAATTTAAAAGAGAATGCGCGTCGGGGGTCATCGATGAAGCGCATTTCCACTCGGAGTGAAAGACAAACTCAACAACAAACAAAGGAATGCGGCGGCGGCGTCGTGTGGGTGTTAAAAAGTTAAACAGCGGAGCGGCCTCGTAGTATTAGTCGTCTTTACCTCACGAAGTCCATCCAAACAATCGACACACCCCATCTGAAAACAAGAGTCTCTCGCTAGGGAATTAGACGGGCAGGAGTGACGGGGGAGACGCCTAGGAGCACGTGGTGGACCACCGCAAATCACAAAGAGAGAAAGAATGACTTACTTCAGATTCAAGACGTCCGGCCATTGCGGAAGATTAAACTAAGAGTGACGAAGTCGATGAAACTCTGAAGTTCAACCAGTAATGGTTGAAGATGGTCAGCCATTCGGAAGCCTCGATAACTTGTTGCTAATGCATTCATAATCTTCTTGTATTTCAACTACCTCGTTCAAGCTTCATTAGTTTGATATGTCACTCTTGCCTCGTTAATGTACTGATTTTACCTGATTCAAAATAGAGACAGAGGTTGATATTTTTGAAAAACTTCAATAATTAACCGAAGTTACATTAATTACTCGAAAACTTTGCAGTTTTGATGCAGCTTGGTTTGTGTCGCTAATACCACTATCCAATTAACGTTTCGCTGCGTGTTGAACCGGTTGCATGTTTTGCTTACCGTCCATATCGGGTGCTGAGTCCATTCTTTCTTTTTCAAATTCTGTATATTAAATATTCTTAAATTAAATTCCTCTTTATTCCAAAGCTACATTCGGCAGCAGAAAATAATACTTACTTAAATATCGAATTCAATGCGCTTTCTTACCGTAGGTCCCCCTATAACCAAACGTGTGGATTGCTGATGTTTTTCCCTTTGAAGTTACATTAATTTAAATTCACTAAGAAGTCGCATATTTGAAGATATCTCCAGAGAAAGCACACTATGTTGGATCTTGAATGTATTTTTATTTATGATAGTTTACACAGTTTCCGTGGGCTCTTTTCCAAACAGCATCGGTCTAACCATTTTCCCAATTATTGCCGGCCGTTTTAAACCTTTTCTTTGTCAACCCTTTCTCCTCTCTCCCCGTCCTTCCCTCATGCCGTGTACACAGAGCGCACCCAAAAGGTACTTCCGGCGAAAAACAAAGGAAGGGAGAGACGAGAGAGAGGTGAGAAAGAGAAGAGAAGGATGCTCAAGGATGGTGAGATATCATCCCGAGATTAAAGCGAGCTTAAGTATCGGATTGGAGATCGCAGGCAGTTCCAAATAAAGCAGAAATGGAATCTTGATACCTTCCAAGAGGATATCGGCAGGGAGGTTGTCTATGAATGCAAATAGCCCGTGTCATCTGTATGGCGACGTACGCCCGATTGAAGGAGTTGCTAATTAACGCCCGAGTTAGACTTATTTTCTCGACAACTGCGGTGACAATTTCGAAATATTTACTCGCTTATGTCTTAATAACATTGTATTGCATACTCAACTGGACAACATCATAAAATTCGCATTCTTCCCTATCTTAATGTATGTTAGATGTAAGAAGAGACTTGTTAGTCTCAATCTCGCCCTGAATAAAGTCCTTTATTATTATTATTATTATTATTATTAATTGCAAGACCCTACGATACCCTCTTTACTCCCTCTTAGAGTTCTCATATCTTTATTTCCATGAAATGTAGGAAATAAGAGGTTGAAGTACCCATGTTCACACTACCTCAAAACTTCCCATAGCCGTTACTCTACTGAAAAATTGAAAGACGTAAGTGTTAGTAATGTTGTTTTTAGCCATAAACTACATGGATGGAAGAATATTGAATGGTTTAGCCAATTAAATGGTAATTGTTTCAAGCCAGTTTTTCGGTGAAAATCCTCCATTGGTTGTGATATCGAGTAAAATCTTTAGGATTCCATTTACGAAAATTGGACGATGTGAAACGATCTGATTTATCGTCCAAACTCATTCAAATGCAAGAGCACCGATTCCTATTTCATAAATACTACTGCGAGAATTTCTTTTCGGTGAATTGACCGCAACATACGATCGATACCTTCTTAAATAGCACGGATTAACTTTTTTCCGGAATTAGCCGTTTATACGTAATCTGGCGTAATTTGATACGTGACCTCGACGTTAAGGTGGACAGAATTGCGACCCCCATCTTATAACAGAAATGCTGCATCCGGGTAACAATTACGGTGGAAGATTCATAAAATTTGTCGAGTTTTTACTGCAATTTCGTTCCCACGGCCTTTTCTGCCTCCTATAGCACATTGTGGAGCATCTGAACCATTCATTAGCAATGAGCACGAAAGTCAACACCGTTATCACGAGAGGCAGCATCTTTGCAGCCATTCAACTTTTCTCATACGCGACATCACCGTAGATCCAGTTGCGTGAGCAGGTGTTGTATACAATTCCATCGAATTTCTATCAACTTTTCTCAACGCGTCACCCCTCAAGTAACGCCCGCTCATTCTCGTGCCTTGTCGTGATAATATCTTCATGCCGGTATATTTATTTCATTCTCGTTAAACATATTTAGCAACCGCTCTCTTCCTGCAATTCTCACACACATTGCCTCCAAGCTCTTCATTTCATGCGTTGTTTTCCTTTAGCGACGTTTGCAACCTTTTCCTCACGTCTTGCAAACTCGTACAATCCTTTTCATAAAGCTGACTTAAATCTAAGCCTCCCCACCCAATGCCTCCATTGTATTCCAAGTATATCTCATTTTCCCCTCTGAACTTTGTGACCGCGTGGATTTGCTCTCTTGAGAGTAGTCTCCGCGATTTCGTCCGTCACTCTCCGACGAAGTTCGGGCAAGAACTGAAATAAAATAGCTGCTCCATAAAAGAATTAATTTTCCTGGGTTGGAAGAGTAGCCTTGAATACCTAGTTCGAGCCGAAATAGCTATAGCGGAGGAACTATTCCCAACGTCAGTCATTCTATTGTGGTCCCAGGAAAGATATTGAAGTATTTGCTTACGAAGGTATTAGTTGTACGTGTTCGTGAGTGTGCTGTCAGTAAGAGGGAAAGCAATATGGTAACCACAACGATGATATTATATTCTCAATGGAAACTGTAGATTTGAGAGAGAAACACAGGTAAATTTCGGCGGAAATATTTAGGACTTCAATAACCTCATATATTCATAAAAAAGCTGTTAGTTTTGGTAACAAATACCACTAATTTCGAGCAATAGATTGTCCTTTTTTGTTTCAAGGGACCGCATTTCTATCGAAGTATATGAAACAAAATCTGCGGAGGTCTTTCCGAAAAATATCACTCTCATCATCTATGAAATAATTTATTGCTGATGAAAATCATACACGCTTATTAAATACTAAATTATTTCGACTTTTTTATTTGACGCCGGTTGTGATTGCTTTCCGCAGACCTCAGGTGACTTTTGTCTGCTTTTTCTTTCCTTTGCTTTGCAATTAATTTCTCCAAATCTCACTCCATATTGTGATTTTCTTCTATTGTATCTTTCTTGTTCTATCCTTAGATTACTCGTCTCCTCTAGAATGTCTTTCAACGATGTTTCCACTTCGTAACTGTTCCGCGAGCATAATTTTTGCGAAGACAGCGTGAGAAGCGTAATCACTCCTCCACGTCTTCAGAATGCATCCTTTCGTCCATCCGCCATCCTTATCTCCACTTCATTTGCCCCTTCGCACATCAGCACTTAAGCCACCCCCACCCGATCCGACCAACACAATGGAAAAACGCTCATTCAACCTCGTCCGCGTCGACGCGTACGATATATTCTCCGCCCCCTGATCTACGCAACCCGCCTCCCACGCCCCTCCGTGAGCCTGCGCGGATACAAACGTAGCATTCCTGGCGATGCGTGACTTGCGGCGGTGGAAGGGGCGAGGACCACGCCGCTCCGGAACACGTGTCTCTCCCACGGCATCGCCGAAACCGACGACTATTCGCGAAGCAAGCACCTCTTCTGTCTCTCGACGGCTGAGTTTTTCTTTCGGATGGTCCATTCATCTGCATCTTTCGAGATAGGAGAAGATTGCTACCTTCCACCACGTGCGCATTCCTTTAGGGTCTAGGCCGGGTGTTTCATTGATATCTTAATCCTTTCAATTAGACTACCCCTTGACCGATAATTTTCTTTGGCAGATGAAGAAGTTATTGCCAGCAAGCATATTTTGCGCTGATGATGGCGGCATTCCTTTCTTTTGCGGTATGGTCAAGTAAAAACGATGAAGAGAACGACTGTTTGGGTATGAGAAGAAAGAGTTCTCCAAGGAATTTAAATGTGGGAAGCTAGTATTAGAAGAGAGAAGAGCGCAAGAAGTAGATGTGATAATAAGGGAAGGTTGTATAAGAAATGAAGGAAACTACCCTTTCAGTCGGATGTGCATAGACAGGATCTCGAGAAAACGAGATGAAGGAATCGAAATATAAGCCTCTTTTTATAAACTAAAGCTATTCGAATGGAAAAGTTTTATGGCTTGACATTCTCAGCTGTTGAAAATTTTCATTTTAGATGGTACCTGTAAATTTAAAAACAAAAAAATCACACATTTCTTTGAATCTTTCCCTTTATCCGATTATTTGTTTAATCCTCTTTCATATTTAGTTTGAGAGGCATATTAATCGAAATGATTCTTTGTATAGGAGCCATAAATGGATAATGCGGAGTCGGAAATTGGTATAAAATTTCACGATCAGAAGCGAAATTTATTTGATATCAAAGAGAACTTTGTGCAAATTGAGGATTGGGTTTTTTATGAGTTTCTTTAGCTTAAGCAGTTTTTATAAAACAGATAAAAAATCTTTCGGCTTATTTAGCACCTATCTTGGGAAATTTAGATCGATATGATCCTCAACTAGGCTAGATATATCTGCTAATAACTTCTCTTAGAAACCAATAGTAATCTAGTAGAGTAGGCTTCTTTAGCAGACCATCGCTAATACAAGCGTAATCCCTTCCGAAGTGACAGCGATCCGCGAAAACGAGCCTCTTCTTTATCCCTCCAACGCATCCCGCATCATTCGTTTTCTCTGCATTACGAGATCGGACGCAAATGAGAAGGAGATAGGCAAATCCGCACGAGGCCGCCATTACCGCCACCGAAAGGATATCAATCGTATGGGGCCGAAGCGTTCATCACGTCTAACCATCCGCCTCTACCAACGGCATGAAACGTCCTCTTAAGAATCGACCTCTCCCTTTCGAAAAGGAAAGAAAGACTATCGCTTCATTCTATTTAGAGCGGGAGAGTCAGTAAATCGAGCCGAGACGTTTTGTGGTCGGTCGTAATTGGGTGTCGGAGTCCGTCCTTCTTCTGTCTCACACACACGCACGTCGATGCTTTTTTGTCAGCTCTCACCCTTTTATTTTCCGTCGATCGTGGGAGTGGTCGAGATGTCTCCCACGCCCACAGCTCTCCTCCGCTCCCGCCTTCGCGAATGAAAAATTGAATCTTTTCCGCAGTCAGTGAAGGCGACACCAAGAGGTATGAAATGGAGGTGCTCGCTTTTTGAATTTTCTTATTTTTCTGAATGGAAGGGCGACTGCGCCGAATGGAGGGTTCCTGTGGCGGGAAATCCGTCGAGCGATTCCTTAGCCCTCTGCCGGAGGAACGCGCACTTAATACGAGCGAAGCTACAACCCCAGCGGAAGTCGTTTCAAAAAAGCCCGCGAAAAGGCTTTCCTAATTTAAGGCTGCAGATTCTTCTTAGTTTAAGAACTTCTCTTCTTGGAAGTTGGTATTTGCATTATCTTTCTTGTGGTGATTTTTTTTTCGATTTTCACTCTGAAAATTATTGGCATTGTATTTT
The DNA here is from genome assembly GCA_000376725.2 of Ladona fulva. Taxonomy (NCBI): domain Eukaryota; kingdom Metazoa; phylum Arthropoda; class Insecta; order Odonata; family Libellulidae; genus Ladona; species Ladona fulva. Next base: position 274,311 of record KZ308354.1, on the reverse strand, counting down.
CATATTTGTGTCGTATGTGAAGAGTACGATATACTCTGTATAATTGCAAGCATTCCTAGTAATTATTTTATAATTCGAATTGTTCAACTAAGTAAATGGATGATGAATGTCTGAAGACGTGAAAATTTTCTACCAAAACTTGGTTGCGCATTTATGTGATGTTCATCTTCTATAAAATCCACTTCGTTACTTTGGCTCTACTTGATGATATAATTCTAGCTCTTGAGTGCATAAAAGATTGACCAATTATTTCACCTTCGGAATGGCTTCGACACAATTACATGGCATTGAGCAGTAATTTCAAACATAAATCAGAAGAACAATTCATAATGCAAGAGCCTTGATTTCTTGGAATCGAAGTTGCCCAAAACTCAACGATGGTATCGTCTAATTTCCATGAAAGAGGCGATAATTGACTCACTGGAACACATCACTTTCCAAACGTTTATCGCACGGATTTAAGTCATTTCCGTAGTGAAGAAGGAAATTGGATTTAATCTCGACGAACGAAAGAGGGTTGGCTTTCTATGAATTTATTAATCTCAGGCACGATTTGCAAGTGTAAAAGCACCCGAAGGCGTATAAAAATTTGATGTGTGCTTTATAGACAGGTTTAATTTTTTTATACGCGGGCTAATTCGTTTCAATGCTTGGGTATCGTATTCGATTCAATGAAGAATTAATCCGAAAGTGTATAACCGATTCATTTTCACTCACAAAATAAATCCTTCTCTTTGAATAATTACAGTAGTGTGCGTTGAAAGAAAACGTCCTCGATTAAATCACCACTGGTCCTACTCGCGATACCCTCTGATGGGCAGTTCTTCCCAGTAATGAGGTTGGTTTTCGAAGAAAGCTTCAACCTGAACGGAACAAGGCCCGAAATCTAGATAAGGTAGAAGGTGGAAGAGATGACTGCTAGCGACATGAGAGAGGAATGGGAAGGCTGGGTTATATGGTCAATCTCCTTGACCTCCCCACTCTATCAGAGGGGGGAGTGAATGAATTTTTAATGAATGTACTGTGAGAAATATGAGTGTGCTGAAACAAAAGCTTTCTGTCTGTCCAGACATATTGGAAGACCGCATGAGATTCGTGCAAGCAAATGCAATCCAGTGGTTAAAATGGGCCATTATCAACTCCCTGCGAACAGTTTAATGTTTGAAAATGTATTTAGTTTTCGTAATTCTTCCATAGTATAGATAATCATCAGTTCGAGTTGCTTCTTGCGCTAAGTCACCCTTACTCATTTTCCTGTTGCTACTAGTTGTCAACTCATATCTTCCGTCTCCTATTTTTTCATCCAATTCATATTAATTTTCTAGAAGGCGTAATTTTATGGACAATCATATCAGCCGTTGTATATTTTCATTTTTAACTGACGATTGTCGCCGGACAATTTTCGAGAGCGAAGTTCTAGTCGAAAGCAGGAAAGGAGTTATTCATTGAATTACCTATACCATTATAATTAAAATGTAAGGATGGCCGACATGAATAATATAAATTGCAGCAGCCCATCCTAGAAAAGAAAACTGCAGATTTTTTTGTATATTAAAAGGCATTATCTAATTTAGACATCAATAACACTTATTTTACAGTTACAAACAGAAAAAGAACGCCTTAATTCAAAATTTTTGTCTTTCCAAGTATAGAAAGCTTATCCCTTTAATTTATTTACCAAGGAAAGTAAAACTTTACATAGTAAACTACTTCCTAATAATTTGATTGTTATATTCGAATATAGCCATCCGAGTTTCCAGCAATTTCCCCATGAACCGCTCAAAGGACGGATCCTCTATGCAATAAAACACCTAATTTAACAGCTCAATGCATCTTTTATTTCGGGTCCTTTTTCTGTGCCTTCTTGTCTGGCGAATCAAAACAGCGTGGCGCGGAATATATTTCTTCACCCTCTCACCACCCCTCCTTTCTTTGGCAGACCCATTCGTTTCAAGATCACGAGAAGCGAAAAAGAATTCCAATCCCCTTTATTCTTCCAGTTCAAACAAGGTCGTGCTGCCTTATCTTCGCCGAGACTTCTCCTCCAGCTTCCAAACCGCCTACGCTACTGCATGATCTCCGTAGGCCTCCCACCGCCCACCGTCTTCGCTGTACACACCCGCACCCATCAGCTGACCATTCCAGCCCTCTCGCTACCCATTCGTTTAACCCTTATACCATGAAACCATCTTTCCGTTCGGTGTTTTTTATTTGAGGGATTTTGGGTAGGCGGGGAAGGTGCGCAGGAGGCAAAAGTTGCTTGGAAATCACGTCGGAAGTATAGGGAAATGCGGTGCGAATTCCGGGAAAGGCGCGCTCTGTATAATGGAGCTCTCCTTCCCTCTCCTTCCCGCTCTTCTATCGTCGCCACCTTCCTAGTATTCCTCATCTACTTACAACCGGTGAATAATTTATTGATGTCTAGGATAGAGTCTGATTTTCACCGAAGCAGGAATTCGATTGTGTGGTTAAGACATTGAACTACCCGAGTTATAGCCGAGAATTCTCTAGAACACATTTCACAACCAAAATATTTGCAGTCGATTATGGAACTCGAAACGTTTAGTAATGGTTAGAAAGCTTGTCATATAGAATGAAAGAATCGTATCGCTAAAGCTTAAATGTTTGGAAAAAATATTCTGTTCACTCCACGAAGCGAAGCATTTCTTGTTGGGATTAGATCTGTCACTCCCAAAACCATATTGATTAATTCTATCGATTTTCCTAGTGACACAAACACTGTGGACGTGATCATTTCAGGATATATACGGTGAAACTTCATAATGAATGATAAAACAAGTCACCGAGTAAAAGCCATGGCTTAACTTTACCGTATGCTATGCCATAACGAAACATGGAATTCATAAAGACCAAATCGTGGACTTAACAGCGTAAATGTTTTCCTTGTATATTTAAACGGTTTAAATTCTGTAAAATGCATATATACCGAAGTTTAATGAGATTTATATGAAACGGGTGATAAATGTTTCAAATGGAAGATGAGACTTCTTAGCCTCATTTCGCCTGAATAACGACGTTATTTATATAAATCATAATCAAGATAATTATACACGCAAATTATTCTCTTTCGTTCTATTTATTGCGCATATGTAATTGCGTACTTAATTGCCTAATTAATACTTCAAGAACTCGAATAAAAGTATTGTGACGGGAGTGGAGGTTCCTCTAGAAAATAGGCCAAGCTGTGAATCAGAAATCTTCAAAAATTTAATTTAATTAATTCTCTTCTTCATGTTGCCCTCGATACACAATCATTCTTGTTTAAAAAATGCCTTCTTTGGTCGTTGATTACTTTCCGCTGCGCGAAAGAGTGATGATGGGAGGGCGTGGTGTACGCCTGTAAAACGCCCCCAAATCTGTGAGAAACGTCCTCACGACAAACAACCAGCCGTTCGCAGCTCTAGGAAAAACATCGTCTTCCTCGGAACGCTCTCTTGATAATCATCCCGTAAATGGTTTTCGTGCCGTTTCCTTCCCTGTCCCGAAGCGTTTTCATGGAGTCTCTCTTATGTAAGGGGAAGCACTTCCTCTTCGAGTTTGTGGATTCCGGGAAAACCGAGTTGGATTAGTGGAAACCGCGGGAGTCGATAAGAGCGGAGGTAGCGTGCGACGAAGGCGGAATGACTAACCCCTGAGACACAGGTGTAGGGCGCACCTCCCTCGCTCGCACTTGTGCCATTAAAAAGGCTTCGACGATAGAAATGCATCTATTTTGTTCTTCTTTTAGGGTTTTAAAATCAACGTAGAAAAAGGATTTTCCATTTGATTATTCTCAGGAATAAACAAAGCGATGGACAGCAATGAATTTATAAGTATTATCATAGAAGAGAGCAGTTTTTACTGCATAATTACCGTAAAATATATTTCACTTATAATTTTTATTAACCTTCTTCGTAATCAAACTAGTCGTTATTAAATCGAGCAGAATTTTATTATATTATCGTATATGCCATTTTGTGCATATAATATATGCTTAGAGTATTAAGAAAGTTTATTGTACAGATCGACCATAATCAGATTGTAACACACGTTTAATAAACAAAAAGCCAAATAATGACCAAAGTTAACGCACAAATATATTATTCTCTCTTATAAAAATTATAAACAAGAAAGACCTATATATTGAGATATATAGTCTTTATAAGTTTATAGGTATATAGGAAATATCCTGATTGAGTCTAACGTATAATTTTTATTCTAATTACAGGTTAATCGAACTTTCAACATAGGCTTTCAAGAGCACCATACTTCCTGGAAAACCCACCGATACAACTGGCTTCCGTCCGCTGAAGAAATACCAAAGGAGCTGAATGAAACTGCTCCAGACGGACATTTGGAGATGTTCACGGTAGGTTGAATTTTACACATTGAAATAATCTCTGAACTCGTCAGGCATTTCCGATCTAAATATCGCAAATGCCATCGAAACACCTTTGCTAATGGCATCAAACGGCTTTGCTGAAGTGGTAACATTTTCACAAAAAAGGAATATCTACTCTCATACATTTATATCTTGTTATAATGAAAATGTATTGGATGAAAACTTTAGAGTATCTTTTAGCATTTTCAAGTTAGATAAATTGATATGAAATAAGAGCAACTTGGTTCTCTCATCACAATATGTTTCTGGCATAATTATTTACAGTGATATTTAAAGTTAACGTCATCGATAAACATTAATTTTGATTGTTTATATCTTACAGCTCATTAACGCCCTAAAGCACACTTTCACCATCATGCAGAAGTATGCTTGCGGTCTTGAGCAAGTCACTTGGGATCTCGAGGACCAGAACTCTCCATTTAAAAAGAACTTCACTGAGGCGGAGTTCGAACTGAGAGATGTAAGTTGAATTTGGTTTTTAATCGATTAAATTACCGTGAAGATCTTTCGTAAAGAAAATAAGTGAAGCATTTTTGAAAATTGTTTCTCAAAGGCATTTGCTTGCACTATTTAATAAAAAACAATGAAAGAAAGATATTTTTCCATAAATGATATTCCAATTACGGCTCTCGTAAAAAATTAAAGAGTTATTGAAGATTTCCGCATTTTTATATTACTGAAATAAATTTTATATTTATTCATTAATATGTTTATTAATCGATTTCATAAAATTTCTTAGGAACAATTGGTTTTCGGAATAACAAAATTTAATTTTTACTCCGGATATTTCGAAATGATTAGTTTATCTTCTTCTTCGCAAATTATCCACGAATAATCAGCGATAATTAAATAAAAGCGGAATAATTAACAAACGACGAACGCAAACTTAAACGGATTCAAGCCCGGGACATCAAAACTGCAATAATGCGACAACATTCTGCTGCTTTATGATAAAGCTTATGAAAACAACCTTAAACTGAATCCGTTCTTTTCCATTTGCAGATAATTTGCGAGATCGAAGTGGCACTGATCGAGAAGGGCGAGAAGAGGCCCGAAGACATTCAGAGGGATTTGATGCCAGAGGACATCCGCAAGGTGAATCAAGTGACGGATATGAACCTCCGTGATTGGCTCATATTCCGTGACTATATGAACGCCGTGGAATATGTCATCCAGGTCTTCGAGTTTTTGCAATCCAAAATGGAGACGAAGGCATAATAATCGTCTTCCATCACTCTTGGAGGAATTGGGGAGGAAATAATTAAGTGAAGACGGCTTGAGGGTGTTCGACTGCGAATGTCTGGACGACAGAACCAGTTTGATCAGCCTGAGAATGAAGAACACGAACTTTGATGTTGTTAGAAAGCGCCGTGGATTAGCTAAGCAATGGTGCAACTTCCAGATTTACGGCAGAGTTTAAACCCGTGTCTTCCCCGATGCCGTTTTGTACTCCTCAGCCGAATCCGGCCTCCGATACATCCATAAAAAGCTATGGATGGCCCAAAAGAAATAGGAGTGATTGTAACGATGAGGGTGCGATGATTGATTGCAATATTTAAGATAAAAATGAGCGAGAATCATTTCATAGGGGCAGTTAAACCTCTGCATGATCAGCCACTCGCTTTGTTTTTTACATGAGTTAAACATTATTAATTTTATTACTCATCATTGTTTTACATTAAATTATTTTTATGGATAAACCAAGTCCCTATTACGACTGTTCCTGTATATTTGAATACTATTTATTTTGTTACATTAGCCGAAGTCGAGATTGCAGATGGTTTCATGACATATCTCGAATCGAATTCAATCCCTCTTTCCGGTTTCCTGTTCCTTTGGGTGCGTGAACTTGTATTTTTTTAATCGAAGTGCATTATTTAGAGTAGGGACCAAAGGTTTTTTTAGCAATGCATATTTGTCTTATGTGTCTCACATTGAGCTATTAAGAGTAGAAAGACCTTAGGGGTCCATTCACGTGGAATATATGGTGGATTTTCTAATCATTTAATTTATTGTAAACCAAAAACTTGTTTTGCCATCATTTATGGAAAATGTAGCACTCGAGTGCTAAAATGAATTAAGTCTTTTTGCTAGAAGTAGCTCAAAATTAGAGTTAGTTATTTGCGCCAATGTTCAAGGGGTTCTTAATTTTGCGGAAGAAATGCATGCGATCAAACTTCATCGGTGGTATATTATAAACAATAGCCAAAAGAAATTCTTATTTTGCTTCGTGGTGTGTGAGATTAGATTCCAAAATTAACCTTTCAAAGTTTTTCCCGGGCTAAATCCGCTTTAATTAGACATTAATTTAATTTTTATCGTCATTTTAAAAACTTATTGATGTTCTCACGCGTAATATTTTCATTCTTTAAGTAATCATTAATTTATTATTCATTGATTCCCATCAACATAATTGGCAGTTGAGAAACGGATAGGTGAATTCATATGTATTTGTTGCTCTTGAAGAAGACTGTGATAAACATGTATTTATTTTATAATTTGTGCTTCTAGAATGAAATGTCGGTGCCCAAATGTTCCTAACATTGAAATCTATAAAAGAATTATGTTTGTTATTTCTTCGATTTTGCCCGACCTATTTTTAATGCGCAAATGTTGAGGATTTTTTTAGCCAAAATTTTTTTACAGTCCAATGTGTATGTTTTATGTTGGACACCAAAGTGAGAAAGAGAAAAGTAGATGTTGTTTTACTTTGTTGTAATACAATCAAAATATAAATGCCTCAGATGTATTATTTATTAAACCACATCACTTATGAGTGCATGATTTCAATGCCCACGAAATCTTACCTTAGTGGCGACTCATTTTGAATGAGTTTCTATTGATATAAATAAATATGGAAACAATGTAATTCGGATTGCTACTTTTCTAAATTCCTGTTATTTTTTGGAAAGAGTTTTCAAATATATCGCCTCAAAAGGGAAAAAAATGTTCATCAATCAAAGGAAAGAGAATACAGTTCGTGAAGACCTTCTTGAGTAAACACAATGACTGAAGATCATCATCGAATGCCAAAACAACAAGTTAAAATTTGATTACAAGTGTGAAGGTGACGTAAATGAGAGAGAAATTAGTCCATGTGGTGAAGATCTCCTTTGTTTGGCCCCCGGAACCTCCGAAACGCAAAAAATACATCCTGCTTGCTCATATACACAAAAACACAACCGGAAATAAACTAGACATTTGTGCAATTCCACTAGAAAGGTATAGGTGAATTAAGGTATAGGGTATATTGCACAAATATCTAGTTTATTTCCGTTATGGAGAAATTCCACAAGGTAACGCCTGAAACCGTTTCATCGAAAAGCGCAACCGTTGTGTCGACTTTTGTCGCTCTGGGATAAATATCTTTTGGGGCCCCGTATTATTTCAACACAATATAAGATTGCAGTTTTATAAATTTGTTTAAATGAAGAAACATTAAGTTATGTAGATTTGCTAATTTTTCTCCATTCACGATATGATAAAAGTATGTAAATGTAAACCAAGAACGGGAGGCATTTCAATCTTTGAATTTCTTCAGTGAACTCTCGTTGGCTCGCAGTACCCTTGTACGATATATGCTTAGATATGCAACGACTTAGCTATTATTATACTCCCATTTCATATCAAAAATAAGCAAAAGTTACATATTCAAAATTGACTACAAAAATCCGCTAAAATACCTAAGATAATGAAACTATCCGGCGTTACGCTTTTGATGAACTATATAAGCAGGGGCGTAGCCAGGATTTGTCTCTAAGGGAGTTCTGAGCCAAGGAGCAAACGCAAAATTACCTACATTCCCGGAGCTGCAAACTACTGCCCTTTATGTAATAAAGATGGAATCAGATTTATATATGTACAGATTCTTTGCAAGTCACCAGTGGTATGTGTAAATGTAAATATTTAAACAACTACAAATTACCTCCCAATACCTCGATATTTTAAAACTAACTTGAGGAGGTTAATACCATAAACCCCCCTAGCTACCACTATATAAAAACTATAACCTTGTCTGGCGCTCCGTTTAAAATATGCTCCCTGGGAATGTGCTCCTGTGGCTCTAACTATGGCCCTGTGCGGATATAATTACTGATGTTCGCATAATGGCAATGTTCTGATATTTTAAGCACTGATAAGCACGGTTCTCGTGCCATTAATAACACCTGGGTATGGGTATATATGAAATACAGGATTCATTTATAAAGTAAGTATCATAAGGGTATGCTGTGAAGATATTATAGCACGAGCAAAGAGAGGTAAAGTAAAAGCATAGACGACTTCCATAGAAACCGGCTGTCATATAAGGTGCATATAATGAAAACTATTATAGATGCCAATTTATATTTTATATAACCAAATTATATGCTAAAAAGTATATGCGATCTCGTTATAATCTAAAGGGATGCACGCAGGGTTTCAAGGTTCCAAGAAGGAGCCATTACTTACGAAATGCAGCGTTTTCATTTCACTGGAAATTAAATGAAAATCAAAACCTTGAGAGGATTGCATTCAGAATAAACTACACCTATTACGTGATTTGTGATTGAGATGATTCCCGAATTTGCCGACGTCATTAACCGATTTGGATTGGTCGAAAAGTCCAGTACAGAGAATCTTATCGATCGATCATCCGTCAGATGGCGTTTAAATCCGTTTAAATACATTATAACTTGTATATAAAAACTTAACGAAAGAGATACTCATAAATTATATTATGAAAAAATTCTATTTTGAATGAGACTATGAAGTCCAGCCTACCCATTATAGGAAATACATGCAATACATTTACATTAGTTAAGACGTTAAGCTTAGCAAATTGGTTGATAAGTAAAAAACTGGGCACCTTAAACGGCAAAAATATAGGAAACAAAGAAGGTGTTTTTGTGGAGAAAAAGACACTGCAATATTTATTTGATCACAGAGAGAAATCGTCCAACGGCAGGGAAATTCAAATTGATGTTAAGTGAAAAAGCTGGGAAAGATATAGGAAAAAAGAGATGGTTTGAAATGCAAAGGGCAATTTGAAATAAAGAATTCAAGAAAAGTGTATGGAAAGCTGAACTCAATGTCATAGTAATTTGTGCCTGAGTATTCATGGCGTCCAACTATTAAGTTTTTTACATGTAATATATACATTGTCATATAATAGCGAATGAAACCCCTTTGGCGCGTTCGCGAATCTAAGAAGGTACTTGATGTACGATAAATTGAAGTCGGTAGATTCACTAGAAAAGTTTTAACAACGCCATTTATCTATCATATATGATTACAACTTTGCCAACGATTATTTCGTGTAATGTTAATTATTTGTCTGCTTTTCAGAACAGGCTAAGGAATGTCTCGGTTGATAAACATATCGGATCCTCCATTTCGAATCACTAGTAAAAGAGTTTAGTGCTGTTTCGACGGGGTCATATGAATTTTGCGATTAAGGACTCAATCGTAAACCGTATGTTGGCCAACAAAGATGAATCCGTAAGTCACTATCCTTGTGAGCAAGGGCACCAGTTTTATCGAGAAAATCTAATATAGCAATTCCGAAGCGTTATCATCCAATGGCGTGCGTGACAAGTGACAGCACACTTCCGCTAGCGTCCTGACCAGCAGGTTCAAAACACTATCATATGACACATACATGCTCTCTACCAATAGCACCAACCATTCATCACCTTCACGAACGCAAGAAGGAACATAATGGTCTGGTGAACCATAAGCTCCATCTATTGTTGAAACCGGAAAAGAGGAACGGAAAACAGCAGATTCCCACCCGGCTTAACGGCAGGAATAAAAGACCGACTTAACGCCCCTGGAAAACCAAAGAGATGAGCTTAAAAGCAATAACGGCAAATACCTCTTTCGGTCCATCGTTCGGAGGTGCCGATTGACCGTCGCAAACCACTGTCCCTCTCCTTTTTTCGGGCACTTTGTGGGGTCCGCTCGAACCAGTATCCCTCGACATGTCGCTACAGAAGTACGGCGAGGAAAGAGGAGGTTTTGGACTCAACGATAGGCGGCACTGCCGTTGTCTCTGTAAGAGATAATGCCCGAGGGCGGAAGAAAGGATTTTACATGGCGTTAAAAACATAAGATTGGGCCAAGTGCACCCATTCGTCGCTTAAGTACACGTTTTTGCTGAAGAGACGAGCTCCACATAAAAACGATTTAATTTGGAAGATCGCATTTTTAGAACACTTGATAACGAATTAACAAGTGAAAACTGGTGGAAAATTTGATGAAAGCCATTTATATGGAAAAATAATGAGAATGTAAGACGCATTTAGTACGTGAACAAGCACGTCCGAACAGGCTTGCGACGGAAGAAATATTTACTATATCACTTGATAAAATTTATTTATATGCATGTCTTTCGATAATCCTTTAATAATGCGGAGGGTGTCATAAGAAACGCGTTCTTCATCTGCGGTAACCTATAGGCCCTCGGTAGTATGTCTATGGTAAGCAACAAGTTAATACGAAGCATAGTTTGGATACGATCGTCTAAAAAAAAATTCAAAATCTAGTAGATTCTTCTAAATTAAAAGAATTAAAGTAACCTTTATTCGGGCGATATTAAGAAGCCCTCTCTTCCATCTCTAATATCGTTAATGCTAACATATACCGAAAAATAAATTGCAATAAGTAGACATAGAGGAAAAGTAACAGAAGACAGTGTATGTGAAAAACACTTATATGTAAATATATGCTCTGTTTTCCGTCCTCAGTATTACTTACTACTTGAGATTACTTTAATTATATTTCACTGCTTTGACGCTATCATTACAGGTTCTTCTGTTTGTATTTTCAGTCTAAATTGTCGAATCCGCTTCAGTAAAAATATAATAAATGAGATAAGCAAATAAAATATAATAATAAACCTAAAATAAGATTAGGAAAAGTATTCGCAGCAAAAACACCTCCACTAGTAAGATATATGAGAAAAAAAAAGCTAATGCTATTCGGAGATGACAAAAGAGTAACCACATGCCACAGTACATGATACTAATAGAACATGTATTACTGTATATTGTAGATAATGCCTTAAAAAGACAATAAAGTAGGGTGAACATTTTTAAAAAACTAAGAAAAATACAAAAGCGAAACGTAAAAATTAGAAGTACGACAAAATGCAGTTTCGCTTACTTAAGATAAAATAATTACAGTAAGACTATGCACAAAATATAAAATAAAATAAATTAATGCATTGAAATATATGTGAAAAACTGACTTTCGATTGAGAGAAATTAATTTGTCTTAATCTCGGTAGATTGAATTTTGCTCCAAGCTTCAATTATGAAGTTAAGAAAGTAATTACTGTGGGAATTACCGGCGAAACAACTGGATTGAGGAATGCTCTGTTGGTTGACAAAGGAAGGTCAAGTGGCATATTTGACTGCATATGATACAAAAGATACGAGGACGCAGATGATACTAACTTCATTGGATAATTGATCAGTCACTATAATCGCGAAGCGCAGTTCGCTCGTTCTTTGTGGTCCATCGAAAAGGGCAACAGGTTTCTCCCAGCCAAGCACCGGTCAATTTACGCCACTGCCGCTCCATCTTTTCGGTTTGCCTCCGTTAAGAAGCTTTTCCGCGTGGGCGAAACTAAAGCGCCAATTTTCGCTCTGTCAGGGAAGTTACGAGCCATTTCCGGCTGATGCGTCCCAAGTGCAGAGTTAAACCGTCTGTCTCCAAACCTCATGCCCTCTATGCGTTGGGATGCGGATCATTACCGAAAACCGAAAGCAACGTGAACATGAAATTTCTCTAAAGATCGACCCCAAAAAATCGCACTCCTCCATATATGAAGCCCGAACGGAGTGGAACTGGTGAATATTCACGCTCTTGGAATTGAAGAGGAAGGGAAAGTGAAGGAAGGGACCAAAGACGTGGGTAATGGGCGAAAGATAAGTGATAAAGGAAAAGAAATGCGGAAAAGAACTGGAGGATGAGAGGAAAGGGCGTTGGGAAAGGTGGAGGGAGGGAAAAGATTACCCGGAGAAGATTAAAGAAGTCGCCACCGCTGTCCCGAGGGCTTGAGGAGGGCTCGATTCCTCCGCCTCTTTTTCTACTGATGTACCCTACTCCTCCCCATCCCACTGCTCCAGCCATCCGAGCCGCCAACTCTCACGGATTCACCGGAAGTCTACCGGAATGAGAAAATTACCACGCATACTGTCAGTAATCCCGGAAAGGAATTTGTTCCAATTTTCAGCCATTAAAATTACGGACTAAAACAATTGTTATCCAAATTTGGTCCAAAATTTAGTTTTTTTAATTTACTTCAAGGTTAATGTGGATCGTTTTTTAACTAAGTGGAAAACTAGATGCTCGGGTAACCCCGTATGGTCGTTCCGTTTACAATGGTTGTTAATTAATTAAAGTAATTTAATTTTATCTTCGATATTTTTGACGTCTTGCTTTCATGAGGGTGGATAAACGTGCACAAACGTACTGATAGTAATAGCTAAAAGGAAGTAAATGGACTGCTCTCATAACATGGAAATAATAAGATGGTCGAGCAAAAATTAAAAAATCGATAATAAATGCGAAAAATAGAAAACACTAGTACTAATGAAATATTAAACATAATCCATTATGAAAGTAATTAGAAATTCTATTAACAATCGGGCAAATGCAGAGAAAATTAAAAACAATAGTATGTAATAATAAAATATTAAATAAATAAAATAAAATAAAAAACATACACACTGCGAATAATTAATATTGGCACTTTTAGAGTCATTATGATTCACTAATTGTAAGAGTTCACTATCGATAGTTCCAAATTAAAAATATCAGAGACATGAAGTAATCGGGATATTGTCCTAGAGGCTCACCCCCTGTACAGGTTGCTAGAGCCGCCCCTGCTGGGAAGAGAATAGACATTGTGAATTCTCTTTTCCTAAGCTAGTGTTGTCGATGACAAATTTTTCCACTTTTTGACTATGTTCTAGGTAACTATTATTCTTGAGTTTCGGAAATATACACCGTATTTACTCGTATATAAGACGCTGTTTGTCTCAAATAATTTGTGGCGTAAAAACAAGTTGCGTCTTATATAACTGCAGCATATTTTTTTCGAAGAACTGCTACGCATGCTTACGGAGGTCGCTTCAGATAGTTTTCTCGCACGTTGTCTTCGTGCTTATTTCTTCCCCCTTGTTACATATTTAATAAATAGGTGTTTCTTGCAATAGATATTGCTCCAAATTCCGGGTCCTAAAATCAAAGGAAACATGGGAAACTATGGCAAGTTAGAATTCAAGAGGACGAAACCTCGACCCCCAGTTCGTTGGCAACCCTAATAACCACTCCCACAAATCGCACCTACAAAAAAAAAAGAGAAATGCCTTCATCCCTCTACTCCCTGAGCCTGAGCAACATTCCAGGAGAACTCCCGAAAAGCGCCGCGCGCGAGAACTCTCCAAAGATGAAGGGAAGGAGAGGAAGCGAAGATTTTTGTTAGGAAAAGTCAAAAGAAGTAGGTCCGACTTTTGGAATTCACCTTCGACCACCCACTCCAGCGGGAGAGAGGGAAAAAACGAAGGACCAGAACGAAAAGCGATCCACAATGGCCACCCTGAATGCATCCGACGCAGCGTGTGCGCTCTGCTTGGGTCGCGGCCGAAGGGAGGCCACGCGTGTGGGTGAGTGCATTGTGCCACAGGTAGAGTGCCCTCCTAACCTCCCTTGACCCCATCCCTTTGACGTCCGCCAGCACACGCCGTTTAAGAGCGTTCGTTTGAGAAGCGTAAAAATGCGATTGTTACAAGAGGCGAAGGGATCGAAGCCAGGGAAGAGATCCTTTATTCAAATACGCCAATATTTCACGCGCGTGCAAGGCCACCGTGCAGATCGTCCAAGAAGCCGGTGCTAAGCTAATTCATTCTCGTTAGTTAGGCTCGTCGAGGGCCCTTTTGTGAGAGAGGCGGGTTAATAGCCGGAGGAGAGGCGTGCCAAGAACAAGGAAGATCTCCCACTAATTTCACCGCTAATCATTGGCTCTTTTGAAGTAATAGTTCATGACGAACCGATATTCGCGTACGAGAGTGTATCGACAGCCTCCATTTGCTTAAGAAAATAGTGTGAAGATCCATGAGTGTTCACAGGTACCTCAAATCGATTTCACGGCCGTACTCTTTGTATTTCTCTCAACGTTAGAGGTAGATTTTGACATTTCCCTCATCAGCTAAGCAAAGGCATCCTAAACTTTTTCTGGCACCTCAACGTATTAACTCAGACTTGAATTCACTCTAAATTATAATCTACAGAGGAGGCCGTGATATTGTGGAAATTCATCATATAAAACAGATATATACTTTTTCCACAGAAATTTATTAACGGAACAACCGGTTTCGGCTACTTAGCCATCGTCAGGTTCACAGAACACTGAGTGTTCTGTGAACCTTATCCTGACCTAGAATTATCCTGACCTGAACCTGAATACCCTTATCCTGACCTAGAATTGGAAAGATGGCACAAATAAGAAAACAAATAATATACACTAAAAATGATGCACACTATCAATAAAATAAACCGAACCATTATGAAAGTACGTAGATAAGTTGTATGAACTGGCGTGTAGATCCAAAGAATATTGAAAAGAATGGTGTAAAAGTATACGATACAACAAAAATAGTTATTAAACTTCATGGTCAATGCGATTCTAAAAGTCCACTATCAATTGATCAAAATTACATGAAAAAATACGTAAGTTAGACAAAATTTACAAAAATGTTACGGTTTTGTCGTACATAATGAAGCTTGCAAAGAAATTGTAAATCAAAACTAAAACGCGGTACAGTTGAGGAGCATCTAGATGGACGATTTGAAGACACAAAAAGATATCTCCTCGCTACGACACACCGGATCCAATTGCGTAAGGAAATGATAGAGGAGCCATCGCGAGATGGCACAAGAGGCAATTGCTAGGAGCAAGTAAAGTGAGAGTCAAGTGAAAGGTAGTTCCTTTTAAAGATAAGAAAGAGCCCAATATCGATGACTTTGGGAAGAGATGCGAATTTTGGTGACTAATGTCTGATCGTTAAATCCATAAATTTAAAACGATGTGCACATACAGTGACGTATCCAAAGGGCAACAGAAGAGTCCTACGTTTAAGGCTAATTTCAGCTTTTATATTCCGCTAAAATTTCGCTTAAATAATATCACACAAAAGTTCAAAATTTACGCTCGAAGAAAAAACTGTCATGTTGATTATAAATATTCATTTGTGGATATATATCTACAGTTCTCACATAGCTGGTAAATCGATGCAAAAGAAGTTGCAGAATAAACTGAACACAGATTAATTAATTAATTAATTCTCCCGAATAAACTTTGAATTGGTAGGAAAACTCACATATACAGCTCACGAGCACCGTCATTTCTTTCTGTATATAGCTTTCATTTCATTCCAAGATGACGTCATCGAGGAAAGGGAAATGCTCTCACTCGTTCACCATTTTTATCGTTCCGTTTTGAAGTCAATAAAAATTATTGATTTTCACCTAGGTTAAGGGCCCGACTGAGAGTCTTGGCATCTCTGAATCCTTAAAGGACGAGAATGTGAAAGAATGATTCAGTTCTCAGTTCTCCGAATCTATTTGGCCAATGAAGAAGATCATCGGCAGTTATCAATCTGTCTCTATAACGTGACGTAATAAAGGACGGAAGCTTAGTTGAGGTAAGGCGCGCTCCAGATATATGCGTCATCATCCTCAAAGAATTTACTCTGTGGACACTATCGTAAACGATATATGAGGTATTATATACCGTTTACACTTAGAGTGTTTAAGAGAATAATTAGCATCGATGGAAAACGGAATTTACAATGTTTGAAATGAATATTGAAGGGAAACGACGAAGAAAAACATTATTAAACTTTTGAGAACTCAAATAGATATTGAAATTACCGATTTCACTGACTCTTAACTGAATTCGTGATTAAGTAATGCTTCACGTATTGTAAGAGCAATTATCGTTCTACTTGGAACTTTTATCGATCGGTGGTTCCATTTCCATCGTGATATTTCACATCTCTGTGAATTCGGCCGAGTCTCTAATAGACATTTGTTGATGTCTGCAACAATTTCAGAGCAAAAACCAAAACTCATCATCACCACCAATCAACAAAAATCATCAGCCAACCATTATGGGAATAAAGCAGGGAGTAAGGGGTCTAAAAAAAAGGCGTGAGATTCGTTACGGACCCCGTATTGGAGTCTTTGAAAATCACCTGTGGAAATCGCCTCCGAAATAATCTACCTATAAAACAGAGGTGCCAGACGAAAATATTGTCCTGAAAACTTAAAGGGATAGTAAATTCTTTTGTTAAATGAACATGAGGAATTCGATAAGATTGATAAACAGAGAATTACCGACAAATTAGCGAGTAATCTAGAAATATAAATCCTAAAATTGCTCGTTTTATTTTATTTCTATATGTCTAAACTTTAACAACTAGTTTTGAAATACATTTCCCCATGTTAAAGAAAAATAGTACAAACAAAAACATGAAAAATTGCAATTAAATGAGAAATTTTATTTTTTTCTAAGTGATGCCCCGCGACAACTTTCTCGTGCAGGGCCACGCGGATCTTAAAGACTGTTATAAAAAGGAAAAAAAACAATGCGGAATGAAAGATTATGTGATGAGATATTCATTCCTTACTACATAAAGAGGTTTGAAGACGCAAGGCAAGATACGTTGGGCTTGTGTTATACATTGATACAAAGGTGTGAAGAATGGGCAGCTTTCATAACGACAAACCACATCCAACCGGCATAAATATGAAAGAAGCAACAAACTAGCAAAAGAGTGAGATAGAAGTTGTATTTTCGGTGAAGAATATAGCTCCGACAACTCATTCTACGACACCTTCCATAACAACCTCTACCTCGAGGAGCCTTAATGGGCAAAAAGGTCTCCGTTCTGACGATTTTTGGCGATAACGGAACGACACAAAAGGTAGAAAAATAGAAAAGGTCAGAGATGAATGGAAGACGTTTACTTTCCCTACCATCAAAGCTATGCGTCAGCCAACCTGAAGAATCGCGAAACCACCCAAGGAGGGGAAGGATAAAAAAGGCGGCGAGGATGATACAGAAGGACGGAAAGGGAGAGGAAGAAGAGGGAAATGGGGAACTGATTAATTACTGCCCAGTCGCATTAGGTACTTTGTTTCGAATCATCTACTAAGAACGTGTATTGTAAAAGCAGGAAAGTCGACTCGACTATATATATTGAGCAAATGAAGCGACCGCCTCAAGGCGCAATCAATAGGTCCTCAATAATTGAACATCAAAAAATCATAACAGTGACAATCGAAGAATTGGAACTGATCCTTTGATTCAACAATGATAATATTTCGAAGTATGTATTTCCGCAGAAAGTATTCATGAGCACATTAACACAAGGTGGCTATTAATTTATTAAGCTACATGTTTCTGCAAAATCATAGCAATACGAAGTAATTATCGAGTCCAAAATGGATGAAACGCGGCTGAAAGCAAAAGAGTCAACGATAAACATCCAGTGTGCTCGTCGCCGCAGGAAGCGTTGTTTGCCCGAAGCAAGGTATGTACAGCAATCCGATTGAAGATTTTAGCTTAAAAATCTAAGCTGGATCATACCGTCATTTTGAGAGGCTGTAGGATTTAAAATTGCTTTTCACATAATCACTGTTCTTTTCTTAAAGTGAAAGACATTTAAGGAAATACGCAAAAAGAGCTTTAGAGAAAACTTCACGTAAATTTTTCTTTGCTTAAAAAGAGAAGACTTTCCACGTATACATACTGTCTGCATCCTCCACATCTTCGCATACACACGTACCCTGCATGTCCCTTTTCGGCTCACGGCAGGGGAGTGCATAAACCATGACTCTACTTCCTTAATCGATTACTTCCGCTTATAGTTCGCGGATACTTTTATCAGCATCAGTTAGGATACTCACAAATTATAAAACGTTCCCACTTTATATCTAATCAAATAAGTATTTTGTTTTTCGTCTATTTGGAAATCTCTAATATTGACAATTGGAGCAGAGGAAGGAATCTTAATGTTAAAGTCGTCATGATAAAGAATAACTATTTATTATGGCACCCATTTTAAACAATTCATCATTAATTCATTTACAATGATGGCTTAGAGATAACACTTTTTCAATGTATCCCCTTTGCATAAGTCACCACCGATTATCGTCCAGAAGTGCAAAAGAATTGTTTATGCAAACAACGTTTTTAGGCTCAAGGAGTCGCCAGCTAAATGCCTTGTTCAATTCACCTGTCTATCCCTTCTCCTTCACTCTTTCTTCTCTCCTTCACATTTTCCTTCTCTCTTTCATTCCATGAGAGAGCCCGTGCGAAGAATGACAGCTTCATCTCAATCCTTGCCGACGCATTTATTTTGTCCGAGACCTCTTTGTCCCCTTTCCAGGGGTTTGGGGATTACTTCCGGGCAAAGGAGACCGGCACAGTGGACATCGCTAGAAAAGATGTCTTCAGCGTGCCCACCAGATGAATGGGAAGGCAGGCGCCAGATCCGATAATCTATGACCGTCGCCTCGTAAATACTTCAATTTTTGACAGGGTGCGAGAAAAGTTTTCCGGTAATATTTGCCGAAAGGGACAATAAGTGAGGTAAACAGTTCCCGAAGTTTGAGAAGGAAAAAACGAATGATGAAAAATGCTGTGGTTTTTTGAGAGGATATAATAAGGGTAATATTTGGTGAGATTGGTCGATTACTTTTAAGTAAAATAACATGTTGTTACACGATAGAAACAAGCTCTTTGAGTGGAAAAATATGTAACTCGAGCGAGTTTCTGAAGGTTACTCCAATGCAATTCGACTTTGAAGTCGTGTAAAAATGACGGACCACTTCTTAAAGTCATAGCCGAGACGAGGCAAACAGCAGAGAGAATAAGGAAACGTAATATCTTGACCCGTTGAACTGTGCACCTTAAAACCCAAAAAGAAACAGAAGCGCAAAATATGAACATGGCTGGGACTCGAGCCCAGGATTCCTATTTTCCAGGCAGCTATTCCAACCTAGGTTCGAGTCCCAGATATGCCGTTATTTTTTGCTTCTGTTTCTCCTTAGGTAAGAAGCGGAAGCTTTTCAATTTTCTTTCTCTATGTGAGAATCTATCTCAGTCATAAGAGAATAACGCTTACTGGTTGTTATAGGAGACGACTATTATTAGCAATGCATTTAGTTATTTCTATCTACTACGAATTAAAAATTGTATCAATACATGTTAAGTATAAGAAAAACCGAGAAAGTAATTCTTACACCGTTAATGTAACTAGTAATATGTTTTTACTAAATCTAAGGAAAAGTTTTATGTACAGTAAAACACCGCTCTTTTTGGCGTAGTATATGAGTTTTAGAGCTTTATAAAAGTTGCAATTTAACCCAAAACCTTACCCTGAAAGATTTATTCAATAAACACATAATTTTCTGATTTTATCTATACTGAAAATTACATTATTAAAATTTAAGACATAATCCCATGAAGTCGCTTCCACATCTCGTGTGCCTCATCTACAAAATTCTTCCACAGCTTACGTAGAAAAGTATGTACCTTTAAGATCCCTAAATGGAATGTCAGTATAAACGGATCTGTATTTACCTACAATACTTTAAACTTCCATCTCGATTCTCCGCAACTAGCGTCGCTACTCAAATACCATGTTCCACCAAGGGAAAGTTCTTTGTTCTATCGCCTTCCTGTAACCTTCTCTACTCCCTGCCTTCCTCCAAAAGCCCTTGTAGACAGTCCTGTGACTCTTTTATAAAATTATAGATAAATCAAATTTTATGTAAATAATTTTGTATTTTGTAAATATTTCTTTGAGTTAGATGTGTTGATTTGCTACGGTGCATCCATGCATATAATTGTTAATTTAATATATTTTCTTGTTTGGAATTCGATCCAAAATTGTACTATCACTGTATGAGATCTATTAAATAAATAAGCATTCAATGCTAAAAACATGTTTTAGATAAATTCAAGGATTGCATAGTTTATTATTCACGGAGAGGCCGCAACTCTGTCAATGACGGGCTTGGTTGAAATTACAAATAACAGTCTTATCAACGAATTTTAATAAAATTTACGTCTTCTACGAGGGATTTCAGCGACTAGTTTCGTTGACATATTAAAAATTTGCTGAGTTTCACAAAGAATGTCGAAACTTCTTACCGAGTCAGGCGAATTAAATTTAAATTCAAAGACAATTTTTAAAACTGGTGAAAGAAAGGTTGAGTTTTGCGGAATTGAAAAAAATTATCGGAACAAGATATCTTTCAAACGTAAACAGGACCATGAGACATATTTGATACGAGACTGTAGAATATTTTCGGACAGAATTCCAGAGTATCCGAAAAAAATAATAAAAGCATGAATGAGAGCTATGTTGATGGCGATGCGAAGTCCCATGATCTCTGAGGATTGGAAGTTGAAAGGAAATACCAGTCGGCATATAAAGATCTCATTTTGGAAACAATAGAAGTCGAAGCCTGGATTTTGGCTTTAGGAATGAAACATTTTGCTGAAAAAACGCAGCTCACCCAACAAAATATTTCAACCTCGAAAAAAATGTCACCCCGTGCATGCTAAGAATTTCTAAATCCCAAAATGCTAGGGAGTAAAGGGCCCATACAGATCCCTAAGGAAAGCGTTTTCTCGCAAAAATTTCGATCTTAGAAGCTAACTGTTGAGAACATGAGCAAAGGATCAACGTTTTCTAGGTGATAAAAATGAGGATGGCCTGAGTAGGTCCCCGAAAACAAAGCTATGTATTCAGCCATTCGGCAAAGTGTAATGCATATCTTAAACCTTAAGAAGATAAAGAAATAAAATTATCAGAAAGACCAAAGTAATACTTTATCTGGTAATGCTAACCAGCACTTGCTTCAGAAGAGCGGCAGTCCAAATGAGGTCAGTCTTACAAAATGTTCAGTTGTCACCTACACCTGTTTCGCCTCAATTTCCACAATATCGACATCACTTGCTATCAACTGTTTACAGCCTGCCCTAACAGTGGCTTATTGAATAAAGACTGAACTGTAGTTCAAGAAGATGAATCCCTCTACTGCTCCGGTCCAAGACTTCCGTTCAAACCGTTCTTTTATATACCTATCCTCTCCTACGTATCCAATGATCTACACAATTCCTACTGAAGTTCCATTTATGTGATTCTCTCCTTCTTTAACATTTTGATCTTTCGCTCTTATTACGGAAGCATTGTCGATTCTCAGGCTTTTATTTGTAATAACATCCATTCTGAATTCCACATGCTACTTTTAGATTTCGTTAAACTAATTAATAAAAACTCGCAAATTGAAAAAATACCTCTCCATGCGGATAAATAGCCTGTGATCGCCCAAGCGAGAATTCCCTTAATCCTCCCCTGCAACAGATAGAACCAATCAAGTAGCTTCTTCATCATTTCCCCATCCCAACGACCGCCTCCTCAAATTCAGCCCGACCCCACACATCTCGGCAAAAAGACATTTAGGATTCCAAAGTCAGGAGTCCCATACCTTTGAGGACCAAACAACCTCCCGTTCCTCCCACGCTCCCCCGGCCCGCTCCCACACACTCGTTACGTCTATATTTCTGCCCTTTTCTCCGGTAGGGTACACCGCCATCTTCTTCCTACGCTGTCAACGGCGAGATGGCACGGAGAATGGAGGAAAATGTCCGGAAAAGGGGGGGAAGAAAAACGAGAGATCTCTAAACGCGTAGGAAAGAAGAGTACTACCTTACTCCTCTTTCACACTCTAGAGGTCCACACATTAAGAAAGCCGCCATCACCACAAGATGAATGGGTTAGCGGGATGGAGACGTGGAGGGTGGTCAAAATGGGGGGGAAGAGGAATTGGGGGGGTGGGGCAGTGCAGTTCCACCGTGGGTACTTGTGGCCGGGAGGGTGGGTGCGCAAGGTGACAGGGTGCTCCGGGGACCTCAAAAAGGTGCCGACGCCAACACCCTGGTGAGAAGCTGCCCCACTCACCGTATCTACGAAAGGGGCGGAAGTGTGACGAGGGGAATTCTCTCGGTGCAGACATTTTCAATCCGTAAATCTACTTCTCTCAAGAAGTTTCTTTCTTCCCGTTTCGGTCCATGCCCGTTATTCATTCCTGTTGTTGAACCTTTTCTAACATACGTATATAGGAGAGGAGTTTTTTCTTTGGGCCCCTGCGCCTTTCGGGAGATTTTGCGGGGAAAAGGCGTTTTGTTTGAGGGGCGCGCGTTCCGTCAACGCACGCGGCGGTCGAAAGGGGGCGTTTTTGTTTGGACTCGACAATGGGTACGCGATTCGGGACGCCTTCCGAGAGATTGAGAGTTATGCGCAGATAATGATCGGAAAAAGGAGCTTTTATTTCGAAAGGCGAGAGGACTGCCGAAGAGATGAAAAGATGAGATTCACGGCGACGCCTCGCCTCGTTCCCAAAGTGGCATCTGGAATGTTAAGTTAATGGGGAAACAAATCTCCCATATTGTGTTTGAGGAAAGCAGGCTTATGAGGACTCATTAATTCACTAGAGGTAATGGTCCGCATACCTCGAATGCCACATCTAGATTAGTGAATGGATAATGATAAGTTTCGTAGATAAGATCTAATAACCGCTATGATTGTCCTTAGCCACTCGTAATTTATCTCGTAAGCTAAGTGAACCCCTTATAATTAATTTCTTTCTGTAACTTAAGACAAATTTTTATGAATATATATAGTGTACTTTTTTCTATTTTTTTAGGAAATTTTGACTAAGAAGAATTGAATGAATATATAACGTATTGATGAAGATTTCCTGTGATGAGATTGATTATTCGATGAGAGCCTTCGGCAGGAATCATCATCTCTTGTTATTAGTTAATCTAGATATACTGCTGGTATTTTAATGTACTATTGTAATTTAATGGTGTAGTGAAACTTTTGTAATTTAAGATGTTTGTTTCGTTTAGAATTTTTAGTGGGTTTTTCAAGCTGTGCTTAGAATTTTCGTCTGTCTTTCTTCCTCTTAAAATTTTCTTTTCTATGCTTTGTGTGGATATATTTTTATTGTAAATTGCTTTCAATATCTTTTTCTTCTATGTTTTCGCGGGATATTTTCACCCCCCCTTTTTCCGTGTCTGCTTTTTTTTCCTTTAACGTGGTTCTTTTCTTTGTCAACCTTCAGTTGCAATGACACACGAGGTTAGGGGGAAGAGAAGCCCAATTGGGACCTTGGCCGGTTTTCGGCGGTCCTCTCGCCAATAAAAGGTCTATCTGTAGTAATCTCGTATTTTCGCGGACCTCGTCTTCTGTAACTGGTTTTCTTTTAATGTTAAACCCATATACCGTAGAATTTGAAACAAGAAATCGCGCATTGATTCTTTCTGCTATTGGAGTGAAAAAACAAAAAGAAGAATCGCAGAAAAGTAACTGCGGACACAGAGTTATCCCGGATTCTAAATGGTCCATGGGCAAGGTTCATTTTGGTGATTAAAAATTATATTTGTATACAGCAGCTAATTTAAAGTGCTTCCAAAAACTATACTCCAAATTCAAGTGTTCCGAATGCTAAATCGTACATTGTTGCATAAACCCTCGGCGATTAGTTGAGAGTAACTCCGTTACTCCATCGTTCACAATAAATAAATGTTTCAAGGATAATACTATTGCCGTTCTGGAATATGAGTTATTTGGGAAAAAAATCTTGAATAATTTCGTATTATTGGTTTACTAATGTTTTATCTCTAAAGAATCAATGAAATGCGCTTATGGTTAATAATTGTAAATAAAAATATTTGCACAAAATATTGGATATTGACTCGTTATCATCAAATTTGATACAAATTCTACCATTGAATTTAAGTTAAAAGCTCCTCTTCCGTCAGGTAACGACATAAATGTGAAGGTTCCAAGGTAACTGTAGCTAGCCAGTCATAAATGATATTTGTCAAAGCCAAATCCTTGCACTTACTCCCAGGTAATTAAGTTTGATAGCCCGTATCGTGGAAATTTTAACATTTCATTTTTCTACAAAACAGTTAGTCGTTTTAATCCTTGGCATGGAAGGGGTCTGAAAATAGTTTACACTTGTTTATAAAATATAAGAATTGGGGGGCACCCAAAAGAAAAGGGGCCCCTAGGCTTTGATCCAGTGTGGTGATACCCTTCGAGAGGGTATTCGGTGATGCTGTATAGTGATTATGAATTATGTAATAAGAATAGTTATGATAACATTATTGGAAGAACTTTGGTCTTAAGACACCACCTTCTCAGGTCACGAATACAAACCACCATGCCATAGCCAGGATTCGAACTCGGGACCCCGCCATAGCTAGACAAAGATTCACTGAGACCGCCCGACATGTAAAGATGTTTCAGTAGGGAATTGATATAAATTGACAGGTTTAAAAGAGAATCAACACCTTATAATGAAACATAACTTACTTATATTTAAATAAACCTGAAATCTAATAATTTTTCTGTCGTAACGAATTTACTACGCACTGACATAGAATTGCCAGCTCAGCTCAGAGGCTCGTGGGCAGCAAATCCACATCAATTGCTGCTGTTAAGCCTCAAACCGGTTGAACCTTCATATTGATTTTGCATTACATCTCGGAAATAAGAATGATGTGGGAAATGGGAGCGTAACATGAGATCTCCGAAGCGTGCATTCCATTTGCCATACTCACGCGGACGCTCATTTTTTCTGCCACGCCCACTCCGCCTATTATTTAATTCTCAAAAGTGAAGGAACATCTTATTAAGGGTTGAGGGGCAGCCGAGAGGAGGGTTGTATTACATTAATCACCCGAATGTAGGACAAAGGGAAGGACGTTCGAGGAATCTGCGCGAACAGGAAGTGCCCACAGAAAAGAAGGCGCACGGTAAACCGCTGGAATGCGATATCGGAATTTTTTAAGGGCAAAAGGAATAGTAAGATGTGAACGGAGGCATCATCTTGATAAAGGAATCACGCGTTCCCTTGGATGAGTCACTTTTCCTCGGGCGAGGTACGCTAATGATTCTCAGGCCGAAGGAAAATATTAACTTTGGAGTTCTAAGCAGAGATGAAGGAAAGCTTGGATACCGCGTAGCACCGCGTCTACAATCTCCGGAGTCTTCGTAAATCAAATGAAGAGAAAAACGAAGGTTGAATCATCGGGAGGTAATGCGAGTCCCCGGGTGATGAGGGCTTGGGAAAAATTTTAATTAATATTTTGACTCAGTTCTTTTGACATCGGTAAATCAGAAGAAAATTGGGTGCTGTGACCTTATCATGATGATATATTACGCAGTTGCAATTAATTTCGATGTGATTGATTCTCACAAGTGATTCGCAGGCAGAAGGATAAGGTACACTCACGAACTCGTACATTAATAGAAAGTAATTGTTCCGTGAATAGTTCTGAAAATGTATGGTCGAATGATTTCTAATACCGCGCCAAATTAAAACATATTAGAAGATAAAGGGCTCCTCAATTTGCGCAAGGAATGTATTATGAATAAAATATTCCATTCACCTCCTTACTAGGTCCAATGCATAATTTACATGTGTAAAATTCTCTAAATATTATGCAAACATTTCACGATTTGCAAAAATTACCTTCAAAGAGGAGGGTTGAGATTATAATTCTCTCCGATCCCAAATTAAATGCTAGAATTTCCCTTTTCAACTATAAAATAAACATTTAAATCGCTCCATTTCAATATAATATTATTTATTATTATTACTACAATTTTTTATTAATCTATTGATATTCTAAAATTGCGAAAATACATATATTAAGAAATATCATTCCCCATTTCTAACACCCCTAAGCGATAGTGACTAAGATAGGATTTGAGACAGCGATGGGAATGGAACTCATTGATGCAAGTTCATTTAAGAATCGAACGAAAGTCTAACATTTACCTCTAATCCTCCGATTGCCTATTGTAATGACTTAAAAGATGATGAGTGGTTATGCGAATATTGCTGCCATATTTGACGACTCAAAACAAATTAAGTGGGCTATCGATAATCCGGGGATACGTTATTCGGTTTGCGGATTAACCGAGATCCGCATTACCTTGAGGCAGTAGTTTATCCAGAAGCCGTCTAGTGGGGGCGTGAGAACTCGTTTCGTCATCATCATGTGCAGTTTCCAGTCGCTGACCGGATCTGACGATGAGAACTCCTTTTTTGAGGATTCAAATCAAAGTTAAGAGACTAAGGAAGGAATATATAGAATTAAAAATGTTTGACTTACGAGTATTTTTCCGTGCATGAAATTCAGGGTATTGGCTAAATGAGAAGACACCAGAAGAGAGTACACCAGAATAAAAATAAGTTGATAAGACTGCTTAAGACTTGAAAGGAATCCCAAATCCATGTCTTTGTCCTTTCGTAAGGTGGAACTTATACAAATAAGCACACTTTACGCAATGGCATATGAGTATATCCATTAAACCGTAATTAGGCTCGCCTTTGAGTTTCAGAAAAAGTAAATTTACAATTTGTTACATCAACCTTCTAAATAGCGTATTTACTCCATCAGTTATTCCAAATATAATTTTTTCAAATCTTATTGCATTGCATTTAAGGACCGAATTTAGGAGGCTCGTTCAAGTACTTGCGGGATTTAACGCGATCTCTTTTGAGACAAAATTATTTTAATGCTTAACTAGAAGTTTGTAACTTATTATATTTTTCTAAACGATTTACCCGTTATATATAATCAACCAACCTGCCTAGATAAACATGTGTCTAATGCCCTTTGGAAAATATTCAACCACAAGTAGCTGTAAAATACTTTACGTCCTTGGCAAAAATCTGGAAAGGTGTATAGCTGACTTCTGGGTGGTTGCAGAACCTATTGCTAGCGCACAAGTCATAAATCAAACGGAGAATATTGCCACCCGCACTTTTGGCGAAAAAGTGCCACAGAAAGGCACTTCCCTTAATATCTCAGCTTCAAAACACTTTCCTCCAAAAATGCCAACTCGCACTATTTACCCAGAAAGTGACCTCTAGCGCGTCGTTTGGTGGCGGTGAGGGAATCCTCAACGCCAACCGCACCTCCCCAAGAAAAGAACACACAGCACCTTAATGCGGAGGAGGGTACGAATCTACCTAGTGCGTCATAGCGGCACCCCTTGTCCCTTCGCACCCCGCCCCCTCCCCCACATTCCAGAGGAGGGAACGGTCGCACGGTCGCACACGAAACCATGGGAAAATATTCAAACGGAGGAGGGAAGCTGAAGATGGGCGTTGGGCCGTTTGAGATGGGAGGTCCCTGAGGAGCGATGAGTGAAGGAATCAAGAAATGGCGGAAAAGGGGATGGGGTGCAAAGGGAAGCTTCAAACAAAGCGGCAGAGTACAGCCCGGGGAAATAGAGGGATGAAGCGAAATTTTCTTATTTGAGATGCTAAGGAGTAGATTTGCTCCTGCGCTAAATCAACCATGATGCTTATTTTTCCTTCACGGCTGAAATATAAAATTCTAAAACATAAGTTAACATAAAGTTCGTGCCCTAAATTTTAAATAATCCTGTGAAATTCAGGAATGTTAAATAAGGCTTAATATTAATGGAATTAAACTTCTCGTACACTTCCTAAGCAGATTTAATTTAGCTTGCTAGCGAAATACCCATGTTACATAAATCATTAGACAAAGACCATTTTCCGACTCATCAACATCATATATATAAATAAATATAAATGTCAGTCTGTTCGTTCCCCTCTCTATCTCAGAAATGGTTTGACGTAGAAGATTGATGATTATGAAACAAACTACATTTTGTTTCTGCCATTTTTTAGGCCCGGCGAAAACTAATCGATTAGAGATTGCGAAAATTTTGATGAAATAAACGGGGAATTAGTTTCCGAAGTGGTGCCCGGGTTTACAACTGCAGCCGCCTTGGAGGCAGCTCTGGCATTAGGCCTGACTAATGCTATGGAGACATTATTTCTCGGAATTCGAATAAATAATTTTCATACATTTTCTGGATGAATTATTTTAAGAGTATGTTTCATCTAACCATAGCTGTCCTTTATAATTTAGGCTGAAGTAAAGTAATAAATAATTTATGTTTATAGATAAATGAACTTCTATTAATATCGTTCCTTTTTTTAATCGTCTGTAGCAACCAAATTTTGTTTATAGCAACGTAGATGCTTGTGAATGTTGACGTGATAGGAAAGAGAATGGTATAAGTGTGTGATTTGAAATTGCATCAGTTAATTTAAGAGATTCTCTGTGTATCGATACATTATAGTAGATAATACTTTTATTTATTTGTGTTTATAAGTATTTTCTATAACTAATCTTATGGCTTAAAATTCAAAATTACTAAGTTTTTATGAATGTTGAATTCATAGTTATAATCGACAAAATTTTCCCTACAATCATTATATTATTAGCAAATTATGCGAAATTTATCCAGGATCAAATAAACCACAGACCGGTAACAAATATATTGAGTTATTATGGTCTTATGATGGACACTTTATGGCATGGGAGGACCAGACATTTACAACAACAGATATATTTAAATTGAATTAATTTCTGTCATGCTTGACGGGGTGTTTGCTAAAATACAAAAAAGGGGGAAATAGGGACAACTTCCCAACAAACTCTTTGCACCCTGACCCTTTTCCTTACCCTCCCTATTCCCTCCGTTTTTATTTGTATGTATTGCCGAGTTGGAACATTATCTTGGCCTGATGATGCTAGCTCTCTAGCAAACCTGTCGCCAAATTATATCTGCTGTGTAAGTGTACGAAATGTTTAAATTTCAATATTATGGCCTTCCACGAGGTAACGCCTTCGTACATTGAGTTTAAAGCTGAATAAGTTGTTTTCATTGCGTCTTGATTCTTATTGTTCGCTGATTTTTTCTAGTTCATGCTTTCTCTGGGTATCTAGCGTTAATTAATATTTCGCTGTTTCAACGTAATCCAAAATTGTTGCATCTCGGTATATGATTCTAATAAATAACTAATTAAGTAATGTTATTGATAACAAAGAGAACTCGAAAAGCCGAAGCAAACTAAATCGTCCTCTTTTCAATAAAAATCACTTTTTCTGTGATTGTGGTTTTGTCTATTCTCAACAAAATCACTCTTCCCTGCCCGGAATTATTATTACACAATACAGAATGCACTTTAAATCAATTTTTGCAGACGTTTTCTTTTTCAGATTCATGTGTAGCACCAACGCGATTCACACTCCCATTAGATATACACACGATTATAAAATTAGATAGTGCCTTCGAGATTACGAACAAGGTAAAGCAATTACTCTTTCAATGTGTCACATCAGCCAACCTTGGTGGAGTAGGTGTGAGTACTCTTTTGAAACTACGTCGAATATCGTTTAAATTTATGTGGTTGGGCATCATTTTGTGGAAAGAAAGCATAGTTAATTAATAGGATTAGGTGGAAAATTTATATCTTTTAAAATAGTACCACTGTCAATCAGTTTTGTTTTATACAATGATCTAGAAATTTATTTAACTGAACCCTAATACTTGGTATTATTATTTATTTATTTAGCTGCATGGCGTATAGGTAAGGCATATTCATCTAATATTGAATTATCAATGTGCTATATTTCAGGGGATGTATTTGCCGTTATATAAAAAGTGGTAATGAAAATAATTCAGTTATATTCGAAACTTAATGCTTTCCCATACAGACTGGAGTTTAAACCATAAATAACAAACGTCTATTTCATTGTGCAGAGAAGTTTAAGTTTATGTGACAATGTGATAGAGCAAAGATGGCGAACCTTTTGTGGAGAAAATGCCATAATTCGTAAAAACAAAAGACTTGCGTTCCAATGTAGTACCAAACCATAGAGTGAGATTCTAGGATAATTATCAGATTATAAGATTTTATTACGTCTGTGATTGTATTAAGGTGTTGTAATTGACGTTAATAACCATTATTTATTATTAATAATGAACAGAACCCACATATATTTACTCTTGAGCTCAATTCCTTCACACAAAAGGAAACATAAAAAGAAGGTTAGTGCCGTAAGATTTTGTGGTTCCAAAAAAATCTCTCGCGTGCCTTTTTATGCACGCGTGCCGTATGTTCGCCATCCCTTTGATAGAGCATTATGGACCACTTTGAGTACTGCATCATTGATTTTGACGAATGTCTCCACAGTCCGTGCAGCCGTCAGCCAGGTTGAACTCTCGATTCCTCCACTATTAGATACAAAAAGCTTAGTAGAGGGAATGAGGCAAGATAAAATGAGGAGTGACGTTGTTTGCTTTTGCTTTCCTCACTGAGTCGGAATTTAATGAGAGGAACAAGTCAACGTAATTGAAGCACAATGAGTCTACGAGTAGCGCTTTTCGTAGCATTCAAAAAGGGGAAACTTTAATTTATGTCATCATTTGGCATAACTCATACCTCAGTAGTATTCATGCTATTACAGCCATAACACAAGTAAAACCATGAGGGCAAAGTAAATAAATATACGTTTAATCTACTGTAAGGAAACACTTTTACGAAAAACTAGGAAGAGCATCCAAAGAAAATAATTCAACTGAGAATTTTACATATGCTATTCTTGCACATTGCTCTGCATCTGAATCGTCTCTGTCTGAGGGTAAAGTTGAACATCGTTCCGAGTTGGAAAATGGAAGAAAGAATTTCTTTGAAAACGATTAACGTCTTTCGGAATAATCTCCAATATCGTTACGCATAGCTAAGTATTTACAAGTTTCGCAGGACATTTTCGAACCAATTTCTTTGAATAAGAGTTATAAAGAAATGCGAATGCAAAGATGTTGCTTCCTTGGCAGTTCTCTCTGCTTCTTGAACAATAAGATATGGTCTATCACAAAAATTAAAGGCAGATTATCCATAATAGTAGATTAATCCCTATTATGTTATTATGGCGGATTATCAAGGTCTTAACCTTCTTTTAGCTACTTTTTGTTTAATTATTAATATAATTAGTTAACAATTCCTGGTTTATTTGAGGATGAACTTCAAATACGACATTTATAAAGTGTTCGTGGAAAACAGCTGATTTTTTAAAACATCTCAAGTTCGATCGACTTCTCTTAACTCATTACATTTTCCACAAAATGACCGTGAAAAACATTATATCGATCGCCCAATCGCCGAAATGACCCAAATCACGCGATCCGGAAGTATGCACACGCAGGTGCAGAATTCCGGAAGTGGGAAGAGTACAAACAAGGCCAAGAATCCGAGATATTTTTCCGCCTTCTGAGAAGATACGGAAACTTAGAGAACGTACTATCAATTTCATCCTACTATATTTTTCTTACCTAAGTAACTTGAAATGTTAGCTCTTCTAGAGCATGNAATTTAAATAAATGACTTCCTTTAGGGAAGCTAAAGCCACCAACAACGTTCATAAAAGCCACATGGCCTTTTACTCTGGGTAAGGTAATTCTAAGTCCGAATTACGTTAGAATTCACTTGCTATAAGGATAATTAAGACCAATATCACATACAATCGTCATACGCTTCCCATTTGGTATGGCACCAGAGTTCAGAAACTGCGACTTAAAACTTTCGATTCCATTCTTCCAACTTTGGAGCCTAATCCTTGTCGTTCCTCTTGGCCAAGGAGACGTAGCGGACAATCAGGAGAGTAAATGGAAGAAAGAGAAAAGGAAATGGAAGCTAATTATATTCAACAAGGATCAAGCAGTGTCTTAACAGAAACCGATCCTCCACAAACACTAAATTCCAGGTTTGTCTTTCGTACAAATCCGCAAAACACAGCAGGTGTAAGAGGCTTATGAATTAACGTACCCTATTAGTTACAGGTTAAGCGGACTCTATCCAATACATATCCCATTATTCCGCTCATTGCGAAAAAATACACGTAAAGGTGCCAATTGGCTCATACACTGACAAAAGCCGCCACTTTTGCGTTTAGTCAAGTGGCTTAACTCCACTTGTGTCTTCATTCATCGTAACGGTTTAACATATTCCCGGTGCAACGCACTCTCTCTTCCACGACCCTCTGCAACAAGAGGAGCCTTGAACCAACATTGAGGAGGAGTCTTCAGCCCCTCGTGAAAGCTGCGCGACTATTGTTAAACTAGGAGCTTAGGGAGTGAGGGATGAGAACCCTTGTTCCCCCTTCCAACAAATCTCTCCGGAAACCTAAAATCCAAACCTTTCACCTGAGGCTGGCCTCAAAGGGCCCCGCCGAACCTTTGCAGTAGAATTTTACAACCTCTCAGGATCTCCTCACGTTCCCCTCACTCTGGGGGTCTTCACCCGGAAAGGTGGGCAGATCCCAGGGCTGAGGGAGAGAAATTACCTTCAACTTTGCCACCAACGCCGTCAAGCCCTCACGCCCAAAAACCTCACAGAGCGCCGAAAGAAAGCCATAATTTCTTTACCGTAATTCGCGTGATTCCCAAATAAACAAAAAATCATCTCTAGTTATCGTTAAGGAGTTGATTTTTGAAATACTTCTAAAGGTATAGGTCTCGAGTCTAGACATTTGTGAGAGGTCCCATTGGCTCTACTTCCCGCTTAAATATACCGGGCAACTAAAGGTTCATTTACTTAAGTTTTGCACCCTGCGGAAATTTAAGAATATAAAAAAAATCATGAAAAAGGACACGTGGCAGAGTACCTCTTAACAACAACAAAAGAAGTATGGAGGCGACAAAAAAGTTACGAAGCGTAAGACAATAACAACCAAATAAATATCTCTTTTGGTCATGGATCCTCTTAACTCGTCCTAAACCGCTTAACTTGGTGATAATTGGTAACAGATAAAAACTGATTGTACAAAGGATCTTCTAGATAAAACCGGTATTATTACCATCCAACCACTCCATAATAAAAATTATAGGTTGTAATTTGCACTATTCCACAAGATTAGAGACCTTAATTTTTATTGTGAAGATAGAGTTCCACCAAATATCACTTAGGACTTTTATTCAATAGCTGTCACGAAGGTATCATATTTGCTCGCCCTTTTATGGCACTTAGGACTCTTCTCCTGAAATTATTTTTGAGATCCCTGATTCAGGAATTATAACTGCATTAATAATATGCGTAGAATTCAATTTCTCGGTCTTTTCGATTTCATCACAAACTTCCAGATGTGGAAATACTAATGGTGAATGAAGATTTTTTCAGGTATCACAATATTCACATCAGTTTCTATATCGTGCGTGAGAAAATATCTCTTACCTTTGATGTTCAAAAGCGCAAACTTATCTAATAAAGAAGAGAAAATTTCTGAATTATTTTAACCGATCCTAACTGATAAATCAATTACTAAGAGTTACTTTGATTTCTGTAGATTTATTTATTATTAGATTAATATTTTCAGACTGCTTGCAAGAAATTTGCCACTAATATAGAAATTTTTCCTATCAGTATCATCAGAAAACTACAAATTAAAACTGCAATTTGCTCAGTATATATTTTCTATCAGTATCAGTACCTGAGGCATGACTCATTCTAATTAGGAAGTGTCAATTTGCTTTTTAGTGCTGATATAGAAACTGAATTTTTTTGCGAGAATTCGCTACACTAAGGTAATATAGGTAAGATTCTCAGCGACTTGGAATATAATAAACCAATGCTTTTATACTTTTCAAAATTTGATTCCATATTTCTATGTTATTTGTAACTAAAATCAACCTCTTTCGATACTTCGATTCAGTTTCTCGCCATCGCAATACATGTAGGAAGTGGAGAAGATAATGCGGGCCTTTTCGATATGTGCGGTCGGCCATCAACGCGAAGGACAAAAATAAAAGGCCTGGAGGTGAGTTAGTTAAGGGCTGAGATTGATCGAGAAACCTCCTCCCACAATCAAAACTCCTTCCTTTTCTTCAAGCCGACTCGCCCACACACGCTCTCCTATCAAGCCAAACCAGGTACATAACAAGGTGGGAGGCTAAGGAGAAACTCCAGGGTCCGTCATGGTCTGGAAGGGGGCGTGGCTCCTGAGAAGGTGGCGCTCTTAGGCACCCAAATGAAATAACGCCTCCTATCGCTTTTTTTACCTCCTCCTCCATTAAACGCAAAACGAACCGTTGTATACGCTGAGCGGGGGAACCTGAGAGCGGCGACAAAACTCATGTTAGCCACCCGTCCCTCTTCCTCCGCTTTTTAGCCTTCCTTCCACATGCCTTCTTCTTCCTTCCCAGGTAGCGAAGTCACAGAAAGAGGGAGAAATCGCTACAAGTTCCCCGAGCTGCTGCCTCCGGCATTGTGCACGCTACTCCGTACATGCATCCGCTGCAGGATGGAAGGAAACGTCTCACTTGGCAATGCCCTTCCTTTTCTAAACGGAGCATCGACTCGGCTATTCAGAAATGCGCCACGAGTCACCCTGCCTTCCTTTAGAAAATAATCTTGAAAGGAGAGTTAGTTTTTGTCAATGCGCGCGTGTGTGGGCCGAGAAAGAGATCTTTGGGTGAGGATGCGTCTTAAAAGTGCCTCGCTGTGACTCTCCAAAAGGAAATCTTCCGTCACGGCGATTTGGGACGGGAGTGAGGAGGCCTACGCCCTGACTTTTTTTTCGCATAGGAAGTGAGAATTATCTCGTTACAAATGCAGAGGGGAACTGTAACGGGAGGCTGCAACTGCTCGTCCGCGCTGCTGGTTAAGTTGTCGCTGACATGCATGAGACATGCTCAGGATTTCAGTTCCATTCTTTCCTTCCTTTGTCTCCTCTCGGGAAGATCCGTTACGGTAAATATCATCATTACCATATCCGTTTCGTTTAATATGATTACTATAATCGTTTCGTTCAGGAGAATTAGCATCGTAAATATTTAGGTAGTACATTCGCATCAGATACCGTGGAACAATTTTCCACGATAATTTTACGTTGCGAAAGTTGGAAGAATTGCTTTCTGAGAATCGGGCAATTTACCAAATCAGCAAAATTTATAGGTATATCGATACGGTGGAAATAAAAGATACCATACAAATTAAAAGTTATGACAAGAATATTAGTTTANTTTTATTTATTTGTGTTTATAAGTATTTTCTATAACTAATCTTATGGCTTAAAATTCAAAATTACTAAGTTTTTATGAATGTTGAATTCATAGTTATAATCGACAAAATTTTCCCTACAATCATTATATTATTAGCAAATTATGCGAAATTTATCCAGGATCAAATAAACCACAGACCGGTAACAAATATATTGAGTTATTATGGTCTTATGATGGACACTTTATGGCATGGGAGGACCAGACATTTACAACAACAGATATATTTAAATTGAATTAATTTCTGTCATGCTTGACGGGGTGTTTGCTAAAATACAAAAAAGGGGGAAATAGGGACAACTTCCCAACAAACTCTTTGCACCCTGACCCTTTTCCTTACCCTCCCTATTCCCTCCGTTTTTATTTGTATGTATTGCCGAGTTGGAACATTATCTTGGCCTGATGATGCTAGCTCTCTAGCAAACCTGTCGCCAAATTATATCTGCTGTGTAAGTGTACGAAATGTTTAAATTTCAATATTATGGCCTTCCACGAGGTAACGCCTTCGTACATTGAGTTTAAAGCTGAATAAGTTGTTTTCATTGCGTCTTGATTCTTATTGTTCGCTGATTTTTTCTAGTTCATGCTTTCTCTGGGTATCTAGCGTTAATTAATATTTCGCTGTTTCAACGTAATCCAAAATTGTTGCATCTCGGTATATGATTCTAATAAATAACTAATTAAGTAATGTTATTGATAACAAAGAGAACTCGAAAAGCCGAAGCAAACTAAATCGTCCTCTTTTCAATAAAAATCACTTTTTCTGTGATTGTGGTTTTGTCTATTCTCAACAAAATCACTCTTCCCTGCCCGGAATTATTATTACACAATACAGAATGCACTTTAAATCAATTTTTGCAGACGTTTTCTTTTTCAGATTCATGTGTAGCACCAACGCGATTCACACTCCCATTAGATATACACACGATTATAAAATTAGATAGTGCCTTCGAGATTACGAACAAGGTAAAGCAATTACTCTTTCAATGTGTCACATCAGCCAACCTTGGTGGAGTAGGTGTGAGTACTCTTTTGAAACTACGTCGAATATCGTTTAAATTTATGTGGTTGGGCATCATTTTGTGGAAAGAAAGCATAGTTAATTAATAGGATTAGGTGGAAAATTTATATCTTTTAAAATAGTACCACTGTCAATCAGTTTTGTTTTATACAATGATCTAGAAATTTATTTAACTGAACCCTAATACTTGGTATTATTATTTATTTATTTAGCTGCATGGCGTATAGGTAAAGCATATTCATCTAATATTGAATTATCAATGTGCTATATTTCAGGGGATGTATTTGCCGTTATATAAAAAGTGGTAATGAAAATAATTCAGTTATATTCGAAACTTAATGCTTTCCCATACAGACTGGAGTTTAAACCATAAATAACAAACGTCTATTTCATTGTGCAGAGAAGTTTAAGTTTATGTGACAATGTGATAGAGCAAAGATGGCGAACCTTTTGTGGAGAAAATGCCATAATTCGTAAAAACAAAAGACTTGCGTTCCAATGTAGTACCAAACCATAGAGTGAGATTCTAGGATAATTATCAGATTATAAGATTTTATTACGTCTGTGATTGTATTAAGGTGTTGTAATTGACGTTAATAACCATTATTTATTATTAATAATGAACAGAACCCACATATATTTACTCTTGAGCTCAATTCCTTCACACAAAAGGAAACATAAAAAGAAGGTTAGTGCCGTAAGATTTTGTGGTTCCAAAAAAATCTCTCGCGTGCCTTTTTATGCACGCGTGCCGTATGTTCGCCATCCCTTTGATAGAGCATTATGGACCACTTTGAGTGCTGCATCATTGATTTTGACGAATGTCTCCACAGTCCGTGCAGCCGTCAGCCAGGTTGAACTCTCGATTCCTCCACTATTAGATACAAAAAGCTTAGTAGAGGGAATGAGGCAAGATAAAATGAGGAGTGACGTTGTTTGCTTTTGCTTTCCTCACTGAGTCGGAATTTAATGAGAGGAACAAGTCAACGTAATTGAAGCACAATGAGTCTACGAGTAGCGCTTTTCGTAGCATTCAAAAAGGGGAAACTTTAATTTATGTCATCATTTGGCATAACTCATACCTCAGTAGTATTCATGCTATTACAGCCATAACACAAGTAAAACCATGAGGGCAAAGTAAATAAATATACGTTTAATCTACTGTAAGGAAACACTTTTACGAAAAACTAGGAAGAGCATCCAAAGAAAATAATTCAACTGAGAATTTTACATATGCTATTCTTGCACATTGCTCTGCATCTGAATCGTCTCTGTCTGAGGGTAAAGTTGAACATCGTTCCGAGTTGGAAAATGGAAGAAAGAATTTCTTTGAAAACGATTAACGTCTTTCGGAATAATCTCCAATATCGTTACGCATAGCTAAGTATTTACAAGTTTCGCAGGACATTTTCGAACCAATTTCTTTGAATAAGAGTTATAAAGAAATGCGAATGCAAAGATGTTGCTTCCTTGGCAGTTCTCTCTGCTTCTTGAACAATAAGATATGGTCTATCACAAAAATTAAAGGCAGATTATCCATAATAGTAGATTAATCCCTATTATGTTATTATGGCGGATTATCAAGGTCTTAACCTTCTTTTAGCTACTTTTTGTTTAATTATTAATATAATTAGTTAACAATTCCTGGTTTATTTGAGGATGAACTTCAAATACGACATTTATAAAGTGTTCGTGGAAAACAGCTGATTTTTTAAAACATCTCAAGTTCGATAGACTTCTCTTAACTCATAACATTTTCCACAAAATGACCGTGAAAAACATTATATCGATCGCCCAATCGCCGAAATGACCCAAATCACGCGATCCGGAAGTATGCACACGCAGGTGCAGAATTCCGGAAGTGGGAAGAGTACAAACAAGGCCAAGAATCCGAGATATTTTTCCGCCTTCTGAGAAGATACGGAAACTTAGAGAACGTACTATCAATTTCATCCTACTATATTTTTCTTACCTAAGTAACTTGAAATGTTAGCTCTTTTAGAGCATGGTTGTCCAATCTTTTAAGCCAGATTGACACATTAGATACATCATCGAACAAGTTTGCTTATAAATAGGCTTACCACACGTCTAGTTTTGACCGGGACTGCCCCGATGTTAACGTAAAGTCCCGGACAATTTTTTTTAGTTGGTTCGAAGGAACTCCCAGAAAGAATATAATGGAAGTAACGGTGCTTTCAATACGAAACATCGTTTAAACACAAACTTTCATGAACTAGTGGCGCTGCACACACACAAAGTGCTTCAAAAGGTTATGACATTAGCCCAGACTAAGTTTTACAGTAACGTCACGGTTTCGTGTTGCTACAAATCTCTTCAAAATTTGATAAGTCCCAATTGCTCGCTATAAGAATGTGACAACTCTACCTATTAGTTCTCCCATGTCCATGTCCATATAAGTAACACTGCAAGGCGCCTTTCGGCGTGTGGAAGGGAGTGCACCATGACTCTATTACCCAAATCGATTACTTTCGCGAATCGTTCGCGGAAAAAATGAACTCTTGAATCGATTCGTTCTAGCATCTTTTTCAATGATATTTCTCGCAGTATCGGAACGGCCTATGTAACGTGGCGGACGCATTATATCGGCTACGTCATATCTGAACGTGCTTTCTCTAAAATGTATCCAAAATGAATCCTTTGTTGAAATCTTCTAAATTCTATAGATTCACATCTTCGTCTTGAAGCATCTAAGTGACGCTCACTGATTTATTGTAGCAATTCTTCACAAAACGTATCGCCTTTCGCTGCACTTTTTCTAATTCTCGAATACAACACTTATCGGCAGGGTCCCATACACTACAGCATACTCAAGATGAGGCCTTATTAACGCGAAATAACATCGCACGCGAACTTTTTCTTCTCTCCAACCGAATATTCTCTTTACGAAGCCGATTTTCTTACGTGTTTTTCCGCATATATTATGTATGTGGGTACCCCATTTTAAGTTATTATTGAGAGTAACTCCAAGATATTTCACCGATTCTACTGTTGATAAAGTTTTCCCCCGGAGGTTGTACGAATAATTATTAGCATTATTTACCTTTTCGAAGAAGTTAACTACCAAACATTTGTCTCTTTAGGTTGCTTCATATTACCATGCATTCCTTAATATTTTAGAGTTTTATCTGAAAAATTTCGAAATGTATGCTTAACTCTTTTTCCTGCCCCATTGACAATAGTTTAATGTATGCTTCCTTGAGTAATATGACGTATATAAAAACAAAACGCGGATTCGGAAGGGAGACGATCGCCCCAATTAGACGAATTTGTAGTACCAGCGACTCTCCTGACGAGGAGCTTAAACTGACAACATACAACGAAGTTCTTCTGCAATTACTACACATCTTCTGCATTTATCTCGAAAAATGGTACTTCTAAACAATTTGTGAAAGCAAGTGAAGGCACTAAGATTATTTTGCTTAATGATTTCTATGAGGTCTTAAATCGCCCCATAGCACGTTTCTAGATTCACCCCTGATAAAAGTTAATTTGAAAAATGAACATTTCCTCAAATATTTGGATCCTCAAAGAGCAATCCTACTATTCATTTAAGTTCCTATAATATTCTGTCGTAAAGCAGGATCTGGAATATAAATTATCAAACAAGAAAATTCCAAGTAATTAGTTCGATTTCGAAACTTTATCATTAAATAGATTTAATGTTCCTCTCATTAGCACTATCAAAACAAAGAAGTGATACGGAAAGCTTTATTTCCTTGTTATATTGCTGGTGGACTCTCATATCGGGTCTCCATAACTAATGTCTTCATATTCCGAGAGAACGCTTCACCCTAAGGATAAAAATTTTCATTATAGGAAGTAATAAATCTTAGTGTTCTGTTTCTATTGGAAATGCAATTTAAGGATTTCAGAGTAATTTCAAAAAGACTATGTACACTTGAAGGCTACTTCTTCATATCATGGAAATCTCGCCTAAGTTGCAACAAATTTACGTTGTTTAGCGGTGCAATTAATCAGCGTTGTTCTGAAGTTCCTTCGGTTTCCAAGAAGATCTGTATGCGATGGAATTCCCTCCGCATCCCGTGCAGCTCAGCTGAGCAGACGCAAACACTTCCCTGAAATACGGTCTCCATTTTCAGGAAGGAAATGTCTCTTCTTAACGAACTGAGAGCGTCGGGTTTCCGGAAAATTTTCCATTTTTGGTATTATACTCTAATGAAACGTTATCGACTGCTAAAAATATCTTCATTTTAAATCAGCAAATTTGACAGAATCAGCAGGAATAGAAAGTGTTGGAAGACCTTGGATAAACTGACTAAAGCAAGATATTTTTTCTTATGAGGGCGTGAAGAACCAGTTGCAAATTGAAAAAAATTGTTTTAAAAATCCTTTTTTCCAAACTTTTTAAAAATTGTTCAAATTCAGCCATTACATCTGAGCTTCTGATAACCTTCGTGAAATTACTGATAAATATTTTTTGAAGCTATCATTACTCTTTTTCCCGTAAATCTTACTACTTCAGATTGATCGAATAGTCAAATTGATCGATTTAATTAAATAGGTAAATCGAGCCAAATCTATGTCTCATTTGCAAGACACTTAAATTAATTGAATAATGTACCCAATTTTCTGATTGAGTATAAAAGTAACATAAAAGTTCCAAATCCAAAAAATGTTGTCATATAATGATTTTTGGCGCAAAATATTCTTTAGAAAAGTAATAAATGTATCAATTGTCTGCTTAGAGAAGACGGAAGCGTTGGACTCCCTTTCGAGAACTTCGCAAAAGAAGCAATTAACTTATGATAGAATTAGGAGCTCAAACTAAAAACTAATAGCGAAGATTAGTACAATTAATTTAGGTCTGCTGAATATGTCTCGAAAAACTAGTAATTTAGCAATAAAGGGAGACTTATAATATCAAGAATGTTATTACTCTCGATAAATATAGAAGGAAATAATCTAAAATCCTCCACGGGAAAGTTTCTAAATGTGCCTTACATATATTCTAGTCAAAAACGAAGAAAATCGGTCTTTTACGAAATGGAATCGATGGAAGTATGTATTTCAGGGGCTAACATAAGTTTTCAAGAGCCAAGGATGCATGGAATTTGTACAGAACAAACTGTTCTACTATTGAAAGTAAGCATAATGAAATACGAGTGAGGTTTCACTGCAACAGAAATAACGGGGCTTTATTAGAAAAGCAAAATTTTTGAACAACATCGACTTCCAGAAAAAATATAAATTTAAAAATCAGGAGTGGTTTAAAGTTTTTCCAACCTTAATTGAACTAAAGAATTTCTTTCATCTGAGCAGTCTAACTTACATCCTATATCTATCAATTTTGCACATTCTGCATACCAAAATTCAACAAACAACAAGAACAATATGTTACAAACTCCGTTGAATGAAATAAATTCCGCCTTTCAAAGTATTTCACAAGAAAATTGCACTCACGTAAAAGCATACAAACTCCATCTTTTACAATTCTTCACGCAATGGAAGTAAAATTGAACTGAAGAGGAAAACATATTTTTCCATTATTTACACTTTAGAGAATATGATTTACTTTTAATGATACCTCCGATGACTGAAGAAAATATATAAATCTTAAAAGTAAAGTAGCCATAAAAACAAATCTAAAATTTTAAAAATATTACTTCCTTTAAAATAGATCGCATTTTATTCCCCGTCTTTCTTAAACTCTTCCTTGTGGCAAATTGAAATGGAATACGACTTTGTCCGTCCGTACGATAGCAGAAAAGAATAATTTCCATAATATAAGTGGATTTGGAGAACCCAGCTTATTTTGATGATGGCCTCCACAATTTACGAAAAAGATGCTGCAGCCACCTGGATTTTTTACACCAAATGAAATTCACTAAGGGAAATGTATTTAATTAGAGCTCGTAAGCAAAATAAGAAAGTTTAAAGATTTTTTATTATCTAACAGGATATTCAAAAAAGTGATACGGTTGCCCAATCCCATTCCGTTTAACTTTAGTTTCGAACCCTTTAAAAGTTATCGATTTACGAAATGTACAGAAATGCACAGGCTACCTCCATATTACAATACCAAACATAAAATAACATGTTTTTCAATGTACTTAGCAATAAAAAGTAGTAAGAATTCTACAAACACTTGTTATACTTCCTTGCAACTAAAAAACGCCGCATTTGTTTTCTTATGAATTTTATAGAATTGTACTCGTACTTTCACATTACTTTTAGACCCCAAAAACGTGATTATCAATTGTAAACAAATGATAAAACTAAATACATCTTAAACTATGTAATACAAAGTTCTTAGGTAAATCTTAAGGATCCCAAATAAGAGAATTCTTAATATATGAATATGACTTATTGGAATACAATCCTCCTGCTTCGAAATTCGCCCTTGCACCTGCTGAATAAAATGTAAATTGTTTACGTCAGCTCATTTAAACTCCGGTGAGGACGAGAAACAGGTCAAAGTGCCGCGACCAGCGATAGGACGCTGTTTCCCAGAATTTACTCACGCGAATCTTGGGAAGTGCGGTTCCTTCTCATTATCCAGAGTTCTGGAGATCACTGCGGTGAAAAGTCCAGAGAAGCTAAGCATCGGCACACATCCTTCCGGTTTCTCCTCGGAAAGGAATAAACAAACAGATTCCGTCGTCACTGTTTTCCCGTCGAAAACTTCCTGTTTATGAGCGTTTGGCCTTCTGGGTCATTGTCGCTCGGAATTATGATTACGTAAAGGACGAAAGGCATTGAGACGAAGAAGGCGTTTTTTCCTATTATCGATTCGACGGCAATTACGTCGAGAAAACGGGAATCTCTCTCCGGCAGACGGTTTTATTACTTGAGGCACGTATTTGTAATCGTTTCTTCGAAACTGCGGCCGCCGTAAATGACGAGCGTTTGCCTCGAAAATGTAAATGAGCGCGATTCGTAACACCAAAGCTATCGGGAGGAGAATCTGTTTGTAGAGGAAGTAAACCGAGGGTTTTACTTTGATGCAAGGGATTGCATCATTTCTCAAGAAAGTTGCTGCTGGAAAAAGAAACTGAACAATTTCCTTATTTATCCATAACACCTCTCATGAACATCGATGAGAATATAATTATGAAAGTATGCGCTTAAATTGCTTGATAATATAAAGGAAGATTTTCTGCAAGAATTCACAATCGGCACGACTGCTACTTTCAGTCGGTGTACATACCTTTATGTTAACAGAAGCTGAATCACTAAGGAGCATTTACTTCCATGATAATGAAAAATTATTTTGAATTAACTCGTACTTTATAAAGCCAGTTCTAATGATCTTGCAAACGAATAATATTAATAAATTAGACTAATCTCTACTAAAATCATTGATAAAAGACCCACCCACACCCAACCCAAAACCGGAGCGGTAAATTGTTGATATTATAGCGGCATAAAAGAGCGGCTGAAAAGACTAGTTGTGGAGCATTTAGTCTGAGACATAATGAGATAATTTTCTGACGGATTAGGCAGAAAGGTCTACCTTAACC
This sequence comes from Ladona fulva, assembly GCA_000376725.2. Classification (NCBI taxonomy): domain Eukaryota; kingdom Metazoa; phylum Arthropoda; class Insecta; order Odonata; family Libellulidae; genus Ladona; species Ladona fulva. The sequence goes on along the minus strand of KZ308354.1, from coordinate 230,358 downwards.
TTTCCGTAATGTAGGAAATTTCAAAACCGAACACGCAATTTCTACAATAAATTCAAACACTACTCATGAGGTGGAAAAATTAACGGATGAGAAATTCCTATTTCTTATAAATCCTATTTTTCGCATTAATGAGAGAGCAGTATCAATCATGTGAAGAATAATTTGAGATAATCATGTTTAGTAGTGAGTGAAGTAAACATCAAATTATGAGAGGAAAGATAAATTGCAGACATTCCTAGGTAAATGTCATCCAAATCAAATTAAATTATCAAAACCGAATCATTTCTGCGAATATATGATGACTTGTTTGTAGTCTCATCTTTTATACTCTATAAAATTCACAGTTTCTGGCGATGTTTTGTGGAAATACATCATGAAGAGAATGGAAATAGTTGTACTTTTTCCGCAATATATTTATTATAAAAAAACAATAAACACGACTAATTTCGGCGAATGATCGCCATCATCAAGTCTTGACTAAACAAACATAAACATCTTGGGAACTACAAACTTGTGGGTCCCACGCAAAGCTCTGTACCTCAAAGTCGCCCATTAAATAAACATAATATGAGCATGATGCCGCAGTTATTGCCATTTATCTTCCTTTAAACTTTTACTTCGTTTTTGTTACTGGATTAGCCGTTTGAATGTACTACGTAACGTATATCAAATGACTCCTTGTTCTGAATATGTCTTCGTAGGTTACGATATTTCAGTATTAGCGTGTACAATAATAGGATTGTTACTTTTCCTCAGCTAAGCTATTCTCATGCCCATATTTTGCTTTCCTTGTCATTTGATGAATTCGATGAGTGATTCTGCTTCCCAATGATGCCGTGATCATGAAAGACGTCTCAAGTCATGAACTTTATCTTCTTGTGCCTCACAGTGTGCTGTCCCGTTCCGATTCCCCTCTTATAGTTGCCAAATGGCTATCGATTCGGCGCGGCTCGGCTGAAAAGCGATAGATATCTTAGGCGCCCTTTTCTGATGTCTCTGATTATGTATTCCTCGTAACTTTCCGGATTGTTAAAAGACTGATCATTGATTGTCTGACTGATTTTTTGTTAATCATTTGTTATCTGTCGTCGGAAATTGGTAGTAGATAAGGAAAAATAAGTGTATTAGACTGAATTAAGTGTGGCTATAAGAGGGGTTGAATTAAAAGCATGTATTTTCAGTACAATCTGCTGCTTTATTTTTTATCAGTTAAGATAATTGAAGAGACAACTTATCATTAATATTGCGGAGATAAAATATTTTCAAGTACTTCAAGACGACATGCTCCCTGTAATTTAAATTCCACATGAGAAGGAAGATTGCAATTTGTCCTCTCTCAGCTGACTCAATCCTGGATCGGTCCAACTCTCCATCTGGATTCCTCTTGCGCCTTCATTTCAACATTTTCACATCCTAGATGATTTGTTGCATATACTCGAGTCTCCCTCTAATGTAAGCCTCTCCCTCGACGTCGCTTTCCAGCAACAGTTTAGAAACCTCTCATAGCGCAAAACGTGTCGTATAAGTCTCCCAAATCGTCTTTCATCCCCAACTCTCCTTCAAACCTCGTCGTTACTGATTTTATCAGTCCATAGTATTTACAACATTTTCCTATGGCACCACGTCTAAATGATTTCTCTTTTTCTCCATCCCCTGTGTCGCATCAATATATAACGATACTCCAAATGTAGGAACTTGTGAATCTTTTTCAGATCCATTTCTGTGACAGTCGGCATATTATATAAATGCGCCTTTGCTTCACCAACTGTGCGTAAAATGTCTCCTTTACTCTGTCCATCTTTTACTGCCCGATGAAGTGTACTTCTTCTATCCTTTCCCCATTCAACGGTAAATTCATCTCATTCTGTTTGTATTTGCAGCAGGCCATAACTTGAGCTTTCTTTGTTTTAATCTTCGGATTGTATTCTTTTCTCAGAATCTCTTCCTTTGTTTTTAACTGCGTAGTTAGTCCTTGTTCATCTTCAACGATGACAAAAATATAATCTGCAAAGCGTAACATATTAATTCTTTCTCCTCGTAATATAACTTCCCTATAAGATTGTTATTTTTTCTTTAATTAGGATTAAAGTAAGATATTGGTGTGGATGAGCTGAGTTACGTTTAGAATTAGACTCATTTGGGTTTGCTATTGAGAGTTGTGGTTTTCAATCGAATGAACGGTAACAGATATCTCCAACTTTTGGGAAAACTCCAAAAGAGCCGATGAACACATCTCTCCGTTGAATTGTCAACTTTTACAATGAATGAGATTTTAAAGCCGAGAACGTCTGGAGTTCCTAGAGGTCCCACCTTTGGGCCGGGGTCCTTTTTTGTGCGAGAATATTTTTTGGTTTGAGGAAATTCAAACATTATTTTTTATACCAATTACCGTACCAATTTATGTGACCCTGATGTACCGAAGGAAAATTCCATTCCAAGTAACTCGTAGCCCAAGAAAATTTCTAAGCATTCTATCAACATCTTCACCACTATTCTAATGCAATCAAAAAGTGCAGTAACGGGTGAACATAAAAATTAATCTGCTCGTAAATGTAATCTTTCGTTTATTTCCATAAACGTTTATAAGCCGTTTCCCAACTAACCAACCAATACGTTGCCATGAAAAACGCAGTTAAGTTTTGTAAAAAAACAGTAAAACATTACATTGATTATATTGCTCAAGATTTTCTATCATTACGTTAATTTCTTCTTTGGAAGAGCCATTTCTTTAGATTTCTCGAGCTGTTGATGTAATTGTCATCTTTTTCAACTTTGAGAATGCTGTCGAAGTTTGCCACAATATTTGAGACCAATGTTTGGAACACCTGGGCCTACGTTCTGTTACACGCTTCAGATCCTAGCTCTCTTTCTTTAAGCTCCAATTAGTTTCTTACCTCATATCAATATGTTTAACTCNAAATGATTAATTATTGAATGCATGTTAGAATATCGTTCGGTCGTAAGGTAACGTCATTGCTATTGCTAAATTCAACATAACTTATCAGCCGCAGTTAATAAAAGAAATTTCAGCTGGACTCCTAAGGTCCCATAAAGGAGCCATTCCAGATCTTATATTCTGAATGTGACAAGTCAGCCATTTGCTCGGGCATTCTTTCACTGCCGTCTTCATTTCAAACACGGGCTAACCTTCACTTTGGGTAATTTTCCTCAGGTATACCGCACGCTAAATTGAGCCATAATCGGTACCAGTAAGATATCCCCGACACTCTCCCATAATGACTCCACAATAAAGACGAAAAAACAGCAGATTTTTTTAGAGTGCGAAATCTTCGGAAGTGGGATCAAACTTTCGATAACTTTCCCTCCCTTCGCTACGTTTTTTTCCCGTTCCGTTCAGCCTCCGCCGTTTGTTCCCACCCAACAGCCACTCAGCCTTCGCGCCGTCTATCTTCTCCTCATTGCCCCAACCGCAATATATCTTTTCACTTACCGAGATACCAAACCAACCTCTCTCTCATTTTCATTTCCATCTTATTTTTCCCTCCTTTTCTCTTATATCTCCCGCATCGCTCTGGGCCTACCTTCGGACAAAGGGGAGGATGTTAAAAGAGAGGGTGCTCAAGAAAGGGGACGCTTTCGAAAGAGGAAGGGGGAGTGAGGAGGCTTGGGAAAGAGGACCACTCCATAAAAGAACTCCGGGGTTTGATGTTTTAGGGCAGGGTACTATATCTCTCGCCCATTGGGTAGGTCAACCCGCAAGGAAAACTGCTGATTATGTCTTTACCTATCTATTATCTTCCGGGTGACATTTTGAGGCGGAAAGTTCTTCGACCTTAAGCGATTATGTTCCACAAGTGGTGCTGATTATTCGGGGCGCGCGGAGGAAAGTTTACACTTTTTGGAAGTCATCTTCTTGGCTATGAATACGGGAGATCCATGTCTAGGGCCGTCTGCAGACACTTTAAAGTATGAGGAAGCCGTCTGAACGAACAGTTGTATTACGTTTGGATATATATATATATATATAGTGATAGCTGCACAAATCAAACGGTAGCAAGCAAACGCTTAAAAAATTCCGCAAATGTTAGTAAAATAAGTCAAGTCTTTTAATAAGCAAAGTATGTGCCTGGAATATTCTCGAACAAGAGTTGTGCAGTGAATTTCCTATGAGTATTTTAGTCAGTAGAAAGTCAGTAAGAATGAAATAAGAAGGGTGTTTTTAAATGTACAATTTTCAATAACTCACAACAAATTAAATTCTTTCACGTTCATATTCATCGGAAATTTGACTGCAAATTTACCCAATAAAGTCGAAAGCAAAGAATGATAAAGCATGTATTATTTTTATTCAACATGATGTTATGCAAAATGACGCCTGTTTTGCTGAATTTCTAAATGGGTTAACTTTTCATCTAAGACGTGCGCGACAAATATGAACACTTAAGACTAGATGACACTTAAGACATACAAAAAAGATAATTATCCTTGGAAATAGCAAGGATTGCCCATAGGGTACCAAATCGTAAAATACTATATAATATATAAAAATATCTTGAAAACAATTCCTATAAACTGCAACTTCATCGAGCAAGAACGTGCATCATCCTATTTGTTTTGGTAATTTTCGGTTATTTTCAGTGCATGCGCATGAGTGTGAATTCGCCAATAAAACTCTTCAGCCGATTCCGCATCTGTTACACTTTTATGATAAACGTCGAAAAAAGAAACTTCGATAGGCCGATGCATACACAAACCTGTTCAAAAAAGCTTTTGCAATGTTTAGAAATTTCGCTAGAGAGCGAAATGGATCTGGGGATAAATTAGACGGAGGAGCGATGGGATGAGACGAAAGGATTCGACCAAAAGAGAAAATGGACGTTTGGAGAAGATAACGAGCTAGTTTGGAGGCGGCATTTCGGAGTCGGGGGTTACAGCCCTAAAGCAAGGCGTCCAAACATTTCGCCATTCATGTCTCGACCTGTTGGGACCATAGAGGAAGGGAAGAGAGGTGTTCCCGAGGAAATGGATGGGACGAGGCAGACAGAAGGATAGAAAGGAAAAGGATGGGTGTGGCCAGGTAAAAACCGCGCGGTCTTTGAAGAATCTTCGCTAACCGCTAACTCCACCGCTATCCCAAGACTAGAGAACCCCAATATACTCATCCGAGGTATTCCTCCAAAAGCATCGCCTCCCACCTCATTCATCATTCTCTCTTTATTTTCCCTCATTCATTTCCATTCCACTTCCTTATTCTCATCCTGTTTTACTCGGTGTCGGTGAATTCGATTTTGTCAAACACAATTGTCCCGGATGTGCTTAACGCTAATTACCAAGGTCGTAATCCATTCCGCTGTTAATATTCGCAATTAAAATAAAATTTAAAGTTGGTTTACTCTATAGAATAATGTTTATTGAATCTAAACGACTCCTTTAGTAAAGGCATTAGTATTCCATCATAGCATCACTTGGTCAGATTTTCCCTTGAGATAGGAAGAAAATAAACAGTTTCCATCATATTAAAAAAAAACGTTGGATGAGGGCATCGTATATAAAATATCAAATAACAACAATAACTTTTTTAATGGAACAGGAAGATAATTCCGAAAACAACTATTTCATAATAATTATTTACGAACACAAACAACCATTCCCTAGACGGAGAAATCCGACTACCGAACCCGGGACCTTAGGGTTGGATAACCTCTCCATCACCGCGAAATTTCGAATTTAATGTTATTTGCCTGAAAAAACATTTTACAAGAAGTTAATGTAATTAATTAGCCATTAATTCAACTATTTCCGACTAAATTTCCAATCTCTTATTTATCATTAATATTGTTAGATGAAATCGTTTTAACTATTGAAACAATCTTCGCTTCAAAACTAGTAAAAAAATGATTAATTATTGAATGCATGTTAGAATATCGTTCGGTCGTAAGGTAACGTCATTGCTATTACTAAATTCAACATAACTTATCAGCCGCAGTTAATAAAAGAAATTTCAGCTGGACTCCTAAGGTCCCATAAAGGAGCCATTCCAGATCTTATATTCTTCTCTGAATGTGACAAGTCAGCCATTTGCTCGGGCATTCTTTCACTGCCGTCTTCATTTCAAACACGGGCTAACCTTCACTTTGGGTAATTTTCCTCAGGTATACCGCACGCTAAATGGAGCCATAATCGGTACCAGTAAGATATCCCCGACACTCTCCCATAATGACTCCACAATAAAGACGAAAAAACAGCAGATTTTTTTAGAGTGCGAAATCTTCGGAAGTGGGATCAAACTTTCGATAACTTTCCCTCCCTTCGCTACGTTTTTTTCCCGTTCCGTTCAGCCTCCGCCGTTTGTTCCCACCCAACAGCCACTCAGCCTTCGCGCCGTCTATCTTCTCCTCATTGCCCCAACCGCAATATATCTTTTCACTTACCGAGATACCAAACCAACCTCTCTCTCATTTTCATTTCCATCTTATTTTTCCCTCCTTTTCTCTTATATCTCCCGCATCGCTCTGGGCCTACCTTCGGACAAAGGGGAGGATGTTAAAAGAGAGGGTGCTCAAGAAAGGGGACGCTTTCGAAAGAGGAAGGGGGAGTGAGGAGGCTTGGGAAAGAGGACCACTCCATAAAAGAACTCCGGGGTTTGATGTTTTAGGGCAGGGTACTATATCTCTCGCCCATTGGGTAGGTCAACCCGCAAGGAAAACTGCTGATTATGTCTTTACCTATCTATTATCTTCCGGGTGACATTTTGAGGCGGAAAGTTCTTCGACCTTAAGCGATTATGTTCCACAAGTGGTGCTGATTATTCGGGGCGCGCGGAGGAAAGTTTACACTTTTTGGAAGTCATCTTCTTGGCTATGAATACGGGAGATCCATGTCTAGGGCCGTCTGCAGACACTTTAAAGTATGAGGAAGCCGTCTGAACGAACAGTTGTATTACGTTTGGATATCGGGAGAAATGATTAATTCTAGAAACATTATTGAAGCTTAAAATCAGTTGAAAGTCTTCCTAAGATGAATAAAGGTTAGAATGATCAGATTTTTGAAAGGTATAAGTTGGAAAGTTTCCGTAAAAGCATAGATTCTATGAAATTTTTAAACCACGAACCAAAATTATCAATACATAAAATGCGTAGCCTTTAAAATGTAATCCGCGAAAATCAGAGAAGAGTAATATTAATTGACTACATCCTACAGACCTAATCCTATTTCCAAAAGAATAACGGAGATGAAGAAAATCTGACAGGACCAGAACTCGCTCCCAGATATTGCAGAGTGAGTGCTCTAACCAATAAAGATATCTTGCCAGAACATTCAGACATGTCCTTTGGTTATTTCGGAAAGTGAACTATCCGGCATAGAGTCAGGGCCGTCCTGAGACAGGGACGAGCCGGGCGATCGCCAGGGCCGCCGCAGTTTGAGGAGCGATGGATGTTAGTTATGGCGCTGATAATAACATCGTGAACAGTTCATTGACAAACCATTTGTAAATAACATGTGAATGGTTGCTCACTATACTGGTGAACGGTTGAGTTTTCCTAGAATTGATGTTCGATCGTTAGCGAAATTCTTAAAAAATCGTAAAAAATATGCGTATTGGGAATTTATATGTTAAAAGTTTTGTAAAATTAATTTCCATTAAAATTTTTCATCAATTAATCGATCGCTGTCAACAACAACCGTCGATTATTAGATGAAATTTACTTTCTATCAATCTATTCCCTTTGTTTTAATATGAAAGGTATAATAATTAGAATATTAGTAACAAAAGTTATTGATAAAATAAATTTTATTGAATACCATAAAACGTCTCTTGAAAAAGTAGAAGCCATTTAAAAATGGATTTTTAAAAGTATCGATGTAAACGGATCGATGGACTCCCAGACCAGGGGACCAATGCATCTCAGGCAGCCCTGGATCGAAGCCGGCCCTGTCTCATTTTTGTGAGACGGGCGCTGGTCACTTCTGACTCCATCAATATTCCCCGTTTAAGCCATCTCAAAGCCCTCCAATATTTTATGATCTTCTTTGTTGGCGTCAATGTTCAACACACAACAATATCCTATAAACTTAGGATTTCATTAATTTCATTTTGATATTTCTCTTTTTGTACATCAACGACCTTAGCAATAACATTGATAGTAGAGTTAGTATATCTGCGGACGAAACGGTAATTTATAGGGAAATTGGAAGTTCACAGGATAGATTCTAAATCACAGGATTTCTAATTCTGCCGGGTGAATTAGATAAAATTATGAAATCGTACCATGATTGGCAATTAGTGCTCAATGTAGACAAATGCTCCGTAATTGGCTTCTTCGAAATGAAAAATTATGTCGATAATTACTCGTACAGCTACCAAGGGAAAACTTTATCAACAGTAGAATCGGTGGAGTAAACTTCACAAATAACTCAATAGAAATAAAATGAAAGAAAATATAGTGCGAAACCCTTGAGTTAAAGATGCTATAATTAGATGACAGAATATGTTTCTTACTCCGCGGCTCAAACCTTAATCAAGACAATTTTGCGTGTAATTCTAAAACACGGTCAAATTTTTTAAAATTGAAAACTTATCTATAACATATAACCCTGCGGTATTTTGGGATCGCTCTAGTTTATTAGATAAATCTTCTATTAGATCTAGGTAAACGATATGTCCATAATCGAAATGTGGCATGATTAACGTGTTCACGAGCTGAGATTTAAGAGAGGAAGGGATAAAGTTTCCAAGACGTCTAATGGTATAAATAGAGGAATTACCTATCTCGCGTATTTGTAGGACATGTAGGACATGATTAGACCATGTTAGAGTTTCGCTAAAATAGATAACTAGATTTTTTGCCGTTTTACAGAGAGGAATCACAGAGCCGTTAAAATACACGTTAGGAAAATGAGTTTGTTAAGCGGCACTTATTAATTTGATTGGTTTGGAAGGAAAGGTTGAGGGGTTGGGAAAAAAGTGCTATTAGTCAACTTCTTAATCTTTGGGAAGCAGATAGTTCCCAACTCTTCTAGGCGGTCCAAGCGGCGACTTTGACGTTCACTATGGAGGCACTTCGCCAAATTAAGTCCACTGTGTAAGTGTACGAGAAGTATTATTTCCCTTATTGTGTCATTCCACGAGGTAATGCCTGTGTTTATTGACTTTATATACATTCTCTTCTGCTTCAATAAATTAAACCGATTAAAAGTACACTGGATGTCAAATTATTATTACTATTATTAGACCTCTATTACGGCAAGATTGGGACTAAAAAGTCTCTTCTTCCATCTAACTTGTCGTCATAAATAAAAACAAATAAATTTGAAAACAAAAATAAAGAAGAGGGATTTGTAGAAGTTAAAAACCTCTGTAACATCTTAGAAAAAATATTCACAGCAGAAAAACACCCACAAAGAATGGGGAATGAGAAAAACCTGCACAAATATACTAATAGTGCAAACTTAAAGAAGTGAAGGAAACTGTGTGTCTGGAAATCACTTGAGCAGTACTTTAACAAATGGCAGAAACTAGAGCTTAGCAGTAATCAAAATTGTGGCAGAAATTACGTTATTCCAGCAATAAAAATTACGGCAGAAACTAAATTACGCCAGCAATCAAAACTATACCATGCTTTGTAAAGATAACTTTTATCGATAGTCTCTTTATATGCGATTTTACAGCGCCAAATCCAAGGATCACATTCCCCTCATAAATCCAATGCATTAATGAAAAAAGAGTATCGGAACGAGTCATGGCGATCAAGTAGAGCAAGGCAGCCAAATACAGCTCTTTTGCCTAATAAATCGATTTCTCGAGACGGAGGGATTTCTATCTGCGAACACGATCGACATCTTTATCCAAAGTCGACGGGAGATCTCCATGGGAACGAATTCAAGAGATGAAAAAGAAAGAGGACTTCCCTTGTCGACCTCCCCGTCTTTTTCTATTTTTCCGCCATCAAATGTGCGAGTCGTGATAAAGCAGTGCGATGGGTGGAGGGACGCCGTCTTATATACCCCCTTCGCCCTCGGTAGCGCGACGCATGGCGGGTCCCGACAAGGTCGCTGCACCCAGACAAACACATTTCTTCCACGGGAAAGCATTCTCTCTGCCTTAAACTGCGGGACTCCATCTCTCCCCTCTATGATCGAAAGTGAATCGCATCTGAGTCACGATTCGGAGTGAAGGCGTGACAATACGAAGATTCAAACTCTACCCTCTCGTTTATTAATTCGTTCCTGAAATATGAGGTATGGAAAGGGGCCGATTCCATCTTCACGAATTTACATTTTGACTTCGGTTCAAGGCTTTATCTCTAGTTGAGTGAATGCAAGTGTGAGCTAAAAGATATATAATGAAAGATGTAAGAAATTGGAAGGATTGATGTACCAAAATTTGAAAGAGAAAATGACTGTGGAATAACCGCGATATACGAAATGCGTGGTAGTTGTTAAGCTGAGATCGTATCATTTAACTTTCTCTGGGCTATATGAGCTGTTTACGCTAGGATTGCCAAATTATATTTGCCAAATTAAGAAAACGAAACAGTAAAAATAATTCAAAATCGATAAAAAATGTTAATAATAACACAGAGCAACAGAAATGAAGAAACAATGGAAGTTATATAATGTAAGCATCGTACCTACAGTAATATCTACGACAGGGATAGTATTATGTACCAAAAATACTGGCAACCCACCTGGAAAAAATTAACGTAGGAGTTAGGATTTATCAACAACAACCATTCCCTAACCGGAGAATTCCGACTAGCCGGGACTCGAACCTGGGACCTTGGGGTGCACGGAATCTAAAATCAATATATGAAGAAGTAGGCAATCAGGCATCAGTGTAGATAGAAACGAATTCGTAATTTAAAAATTAGAACGTACTCGTACGTTTGATAGATTGAAATTTTGATTAACTTACGGTTGGTGAAGAGATAAAAAATCACATTCATAATCTGGGTGAAGGCGAGGCACTTTTCCAATTAAGGCATAGACTCGGCACTTACAATTTCTTCCTAAACGTTTTCCTTTACCTATGTCGAAATTGTTCGAAAAATTAAGAGAAATCAGAGAACCGACTCAGAAATCCACGTTTTTTCATGTTCACTAAATATCCAATATTATTAAAATTTGACACTTCAGCATTGACTTGTCGAAAAGGCTCCCGAGGCGGTTGCCTCGCCGCCTCACGCATCCACTCGACCCTGTCCACATCCGAGGCATAATGATTGGAATCTAAGAATAGGTTTCATTTTACTACCATCTGTTTTTGATAGATGAGAGTTTATAACATAAGCCTTCGTTAGAAATATGAACAAATACGATTGAATCGTTCTGACAGCTTAGAGGGAAACCCAGGAACAGTACCAACTGCATAACCAAGGACAATGCTCGCTTGTAAGTCTGCGTGAGATGCGATTGTATTTAACTAATTTAGCAACAGAGGAGTTGTTAGAAGACTGCCGTAAAAGGCAAACGAAGAGGAGAAACGGACAGATTGACGAAAGTGTGAGCGGAAACAAATCTGCGGTTCATTTGCTGGAAGTTCACACGTCTCACGTTTCCACACGTCCACTTACGTGTCACTGATTAAGAATGGATTGGGGGCGATAGGAAAGTGTAGTACACGAGGATGTAAAAAGGCGTACACACATTGAAAGGACTCCTTTTTTATTACTTTATTCGGAATTAATCCTTCCTTTATTTCAGAATGTTAAACGGTGGTTTTTTAGTAAACGATCCTGCATTCTTCTTTAGATACCTTCGAAGACTAAGCGGCAATGAAAGTCAGCCTATGTGAGTTCTCACGTAGTGTAATAGGTCTCGACCCTTGTTCTCTCTAAATAATGCATTATGACAATTTAGGAACGCAAAGCTTACTCTGAAATGCCATATTTCGCGAGATGAGGGACTTTTTAAATACATCACTGACGGAATTAATTGATGATAAGATATATAATTGATTAGCGGAATTTGCATTTATTTTATTTGCCTTTTTACTGTTTTAATCCTAGAATTGATTTATAATACGGCTAAGAACTCTTTAATACATAAAGATAAATTGCGCATGACATGGAAGGACATGATATTGGAAATGAAACATCTCATACACTTCCACAGTAGATTTAATACGGCGACTTGTTTCGCAAACGAGCGAGTAAAGGGAGAATGAAGCTAGGGAAATTCTACTCACCCTAACCCTTCCCATGACAAGTATCTCTCCCTCTCCCTATTTTCCCTTTTCACTTGTATATATTGATGAACTGAAAAAATATCTTTGAAGATGTTTGCTTGCTAGCGAAACGTAGCCAAATTAAATCTGATATGGAAGTGAAAGTCTCTTAAAAATGCGGAACATTTTAAAAATTTAACAAATTTTTAAGTGTTACTGGGAGGGGAGCAGCGTTGCTCCCAGCCCTGGGCGTCAGTACACTTCGGGTCGGCCCTGATCAATACTATACTANCGTGAGTTTATATTGTTTGTTTTTAATAATAAATATATTATGGAAAAAGTACAACTATTCTCATTCTCATCTTTTATACTCTAAATTCTAGAATAAAGTCCTCCGTTTCATTTCCACTTGGCGCGATTCGACGGCTAAGAAGGAAGACAATTTAAATAAATGACTTCCTTTAGGGAAGCTAAAGCCACCAACAACGTTCATAAAAGCCACATGGCCTTTTACTCTGGGTAAGGTAATTCTAAGTCCGAATTACGTTAGAATTCACTTGCTATAAGGATAATTAAGACCAATATCACATACAATCGTCATACGCTTCCCATTTGGTATGGCACCAGAGTTCAGAAACTGCGACTTAAAACTTTCGATTCCATTCTTCCAACTTTGGAGCCTAATCTTTGTCGTTCCTCTTGGCCAAGGAGACGTAGCGGACAATCAGGAGAGTAAATGGAAGAAAGAGAAAAGGAAATGGAAGCTAATTATATTCAACAAGGATCAAGCAGTGTCTTAACAGAAACCGATCCTCCACAAACACTAAATTCCAGGTTTGTCTTTCGTACAAATCCGCAAAACACAGCAGGTGTAAGAGGCTTATGAATTAACGTACCCTATTAGTTACAGGTTAAGCGGACTCTATCCAATACATATCCCATTATTCCGCTCATTGCGAAAAAATACACGTAAAGGTGCCAATTGGCTCATACACTGACAAAAGCCGCCACTTTTGCGTTTAGTCAAGTGGCTTAACTCCACTTGTGTCTTCATTCATCGTAACGGTTTAACATATTCCCGGTGCAACGCACTCTCTCTTCCACGACCCTCTGCAACAAGAGGAGCCTTGAACCAACATTGAGGAGGAGTCTTCAGCCCCTCGTGAAAGCTGCGCGACTATTGTTAAACTAGGAGCTTAGGGAGTGAGGGATGAGAACCCTTGTTCCCCCTTCCAACAAATCTCTCCGGAAACCTAAAATCCAAACCTTTCACCTGAGGCTGGCCTCAAAGGGCCCCGCCGAACCTTTGCAGTAGAATTTTACAACCTCTCAGGATCTCCTCACGTTCCCCTCACTCTGGGGGTCTTCACCCGGAAAGGTGGGCAGATCCCAGGGCTGAGGGAGAGAAATTACCTTCAACTTTGCCACCAACGCCGTCAAGCCCTCACGCCCAAAAACCTCACAGAGCGCCGAAAGAAAGCCATAATTTCTTTACCGTAATTCGCGTGATTCCCAAATAAACAAAAAATCATCTCTAGTTATCGTTAAGGAGTTGATTTTTGAAATACTTCTAAAGGTATAGGTCTCGAGTCTAGACATTTGTGAGAGGTCCCATTGGCTCTACTTCCCGCTTAAATATACCGGGCAACTAAAGGTTCATTTACTTAAGTTTTGCACCCTGCGGAAGTTTAAGAATATATAAAAAAATCATGAAAAAGGACACGTGGCAGAGTAATTCTTAACAACAACAAAAGAAGTATGGAGGCGACAAAAAAGTTACGAAGCGTAAGACAATAACAACCAAATAAATATCTCTTTTGGTCATGGATCCTCTTAACTCGTCCTAAACCGCTTAACTTGGTGATAATTGGTAACAGATAAAAACTGATTGTACAAAGGATCTTCTAGATAAAACCGGTATTATTACCATCCAACCACTCCATAATAAAAATTATAGGTTGTAATTTGCACTATTCCACAAGATTAGAGACCTTAATTTTTATTGTGAAGATAGAGTTCCACCAAATATCACTTAGGACTTTTATTCAATAGCTGTCACGAAGGTATCATATTTGCTCGCCCTTTTATGGCACTTAGGACTCTTCTCCTGAAATTATTTTTGAGATCCCTGATTCAGGAATTATAACTGCATTAATAATATGCGTAGAATTCAATTTCTCGGTCTTTTCGATTTCATCACAAACTTCCAGATGTGGAAATACTAATGGTGAATGAAGATTTTTTCAGGTATCACAATATTCACATCAGTTTCTATATCGTGCGTGAGAAAATATCTCTTAGGTACCTTTGATGTTCAAAAGCGCAAACTTACCTAATAAAGAAGAGAAAAATTCTGAATTATTTTAACCGATCCTAACTGATAAATCAATTACTAAGAGTTACTTTGATTTCTGTAGATTTATTTATTATTAGATTAATATTTTCAGACTGCTTGCAAGAAATTTGCCACTAATATAGAAATTTTTCCTATCAGTATCATCAGAAAACTACAAATTAAANAAATACTGGCAACCCACCTGGAAAAAATTAACGTAGGAGTTAGGATTTATCAACAACAACCATTCCCTAACCGGAGAATTCCGACTAGCCGGGACTCGAACCTGGGACCTTGGGGTGCACGGAATCTAAAATCAATATATGAAGAAGTAGGCAATCAGGCATCAGTGTAGATAGAAACGAATTCGTAATTTAAAAATTAGAACGTACTCGTACGTTTGATAGATTGAAATTTTGATTAACTTACGGTTGGTGAAGAGATAAAAAATCACATTCATAATCTGGGTGAAGGCGAGGCACTTTTCCAATTAAGGCATAGACTCGGCACTTACAATTTCTTCCTAAACGTTTTCCTTTACCTATGTCGAAATTGTTCGAAAAATTAAGAGAAATCAGAGAACCGACTCAGAAATCCACGTTTTTTCATGTTCACTAAATATCCAATATTATTAAAATTTGACACTTCAGCATTGACTTGTCGAAAAGGCTCCCGAGGCGGTTGCCTCACGCATCCACTCGACCCTGTCCACATCCGAGGCATAATGATTGGAATCTAAGAATAGGTTTCATTTTACTACCATCTGTTTTTGATAGATGAGAGTTTATAACATAAGCCTTCGTTAGAAATATGAACAAATACGATTGAATCGTTCTGACAGCTTAGAGGGAAACCCAGGAACAGTACCAACTGCATAACCAAGGACAATGCTCGCTTGTAAGTCTGCGTGAGATGCGATTGTATTTAACTAATTTAGCAACAGAGGAGTTGTTAGAAGACTGCCGTAAAAGGCAAACGAAGAGGAGAAACGGACAGATTGACGAAAGTGTGAGCGGAAACAAATCTGCGGTTCATTTGCTGGAAGTTCACACGTCTCACGTTTCCACACGTCCACTTACGTGTCACTGATTAAGAATGGATTGGGGGCGATAGGAAAGTGTAGTACACGAGGATGTAAAAAGGCGTACACACATTGAAAGGACTCCTTTTTTATTACTTTATTCGGAATTAATCCTTCCTTTATTTCAGAATGTTAAACGGTGGTTTTTTAGTAAACGATCCTGCATTCTTCTTTAGATACCTTCGAAGACTAAGCGGCAATGAAAGTCAGCCTATGTGAGTTCTCACGTAGTGTAATAGGTCTCGACCCTTGTTCTCTCTAAATAATGCATTATGACAATTTAGGAACGCAAAGCTTACTCTGAAATGCCATATTTCGCGAGATGAGGGACTTTTTAAATACATCACTGACGGAATTAATTGATGATAAGATATATAATTGATTAGCGGAATTTGCATTTATTTTATTTGCCTTTTTACTGTTTTAATCCTAGAATTGATTTATAATACGGCTAAGAACTCTTTAATACATAAAGATAAATTGCGCATGACATGGAAGGACATGATATTGGAAATGAAACATCTCATACACTTCCACAGTAGATTTAATACGGCGACTTGTTTCGCAAACGAGCGAGTAAAGGGAGAATGAAGCTAGGGAAATTCTACTCACCCTAACCCTTCCCATGACAAGTATCTCTCCCTCTCCCTATTTTCCCTTTTCACTTGTATATATTGATGAACTGAAAAAATATCTTTGAAGATGTTTGCTTGCTAGCGAAACGTAGCCAAATTAAATCTGATATGGAAGTGAAAGTCTCTTAAAAATGCGGAACATTTTAAAAATTTAACAAATTTTTAAGTGTTACTGGGAGGGGAGCAGCGTTGCTCCCAGCCCTGGGCGTCAGTACACTTCGGGTCGGCCCTGATCAATACTATACTATAACATTTTGTATAATTAACTTTTTAAATATAGAAATTCAAAAGGATTTACACAGGAGGAATTCCGTTCTCAAACTTTGATTAAACGATTCGGCTGCGCTGAGATGAGTGTGAGAAAATCATAAGCGGATGTTTCGCTTTCCATCGATGACCAATGGAAGTGAAGGAAAGTTAAACATTTGCTCACTTCGAATGCTCCACTATACAATACGTGTGATAAGGCAAGAATTCGTCAGTGCTGTGAGGCATACATTTCATGATATCGCGTGCATTGCCTTCTATGGCTATATATCTAAGAAGGCGAAGCAATGACGCAAAATGCATTCAAAGATAAAACTTAGATCATCGATACGACAGGAAGTGATGGCGTAATTCCAATTGTGAGGACGATAACGGAGGAAAGTCGTGCTGATAAACGAATGGACCAAAAAGCAGTCATTCTCTCTCACCGCGCTCATCATCAGATTAAATCTCGAATAACAAAGGCTACTCTTGCTTGTACAATGTAACTTCAAACTCATCGATAAAAATGTTTTAGGTTATTATTGCGAGGTTGAGACTGAAAATTCTCTTCTTCCTCTAACCTGTTGTCAATGATATTAATTCAAATATTTAAAAATTTGTAGACAGAAAAATGAGGTAAATTTAAGGAGCTGTGGATATAAGAAAACTCAAGTAATCATATGAAAAAGTATCCACCGCAGGAAATCACCCACAAAGAAGATGGGTGTGAAAATCCTGCGCAAAACTGCAGATCGTACAAGCTAAAAGGTATGAATCAAACTGAGTATATCGTGGAAATCACCTGAGAGATAGAGCAACAAAAATTAAAGTCAGTAGAAAAATTACAATAAATAATAGCAATAGTGTACAGGCCTGAGCGAAAATAACCCAAATTTTGCAGGGTAACATTAGATTAGGGATACTCGTAAAAACTCCTAAGCAGAGGGAGGGACTCTTTACAGCGTTGCAACATGTTCCGCTGAAGGAGTTTTTACGAGTATCCCTAATCTTATGTTACCCTGCAATTTTTGAGTTATTTTCGCTGAGTATTATGAAAATATATGAAATCAAGTAGAGACCACAAACGAAGAAAGAGAGAAAACAAATCAAAACCACAAGCACCAAACAAAACCAGCCAAACAAACCACCAGCTGCACAAATGGCAACTCAGAAAATGGAACCAAGTAGAGGCTATGAAACCAAAATATGAAGCGAAGAAGACAAACGAAGGTTATGAAAATTACAACGAAGGAAAATTCAAACTATGATAGCACTATTAATTAATGTGAGAGTGAAGGTGTGTGTGGAAAGGGGGATCGAACCGAGGACTAAGAGGAACATGAAAAGTATCCTATAATCTGTGCGGGAAATAGATGTAATAATGTGCCGATCTTGAAAGTTGGAAAACGTTTAGTTACAGAGTTTTAAGGGAAAATGAAGTTTCCCCTTCCCTACTTTCCCCACCCTTCTCCCTTTCACCTCAGCCAGTGACGACATAAAAACATAATGGTCCATTCAACCATCGAAAAATGTAAAGAGTAAAAAAGTAGCCTATATGTCAATTCTGGACGTACATTATCACGCTGCCAAATTTCATCAAAATCGGTTGGGTGATGTTTTGTTTGCGTGATGTTATACCAGGCAGACATACATACATATTTTTTTATACAGGTGTTTGGACTCAATATCACTTCTAAATACCATATCTACCACTTTTTTTAGATTCTATTTAATGTACTGGAATGGCTCCCTTATCCGCTCCCCACTTTGTATTCATCTAAATACTAAAACATCATATTTTAATTTCACAATAAAGATATAAAAACTTACTTGGTATTTACTTCATCTTTCCTTTGTCTCATTTCCAAAGATAAGGCCGAAACCGGTCGCTTAAATGGATTAAAGTTTACTAATATCGATTACATTTTAGCTTCTTCTTTACTGCTATGTCATGGATGGAAACAATGTAAAAGTAATGATTGAGTTGACTAATACCTGACCTGTATCTTAAAGGTATCTTATCTAGTTTTCCTTTCGGTGTTGTCGGTCTGAGAACGGTTTTCCCTTTAAGTGTTTGGTAAACTACGAGTTTATCACATTCCACTGTCATTATTTATCCACTTCTTTGCACGCAACGACAGAATACGCTCTTTTCCAAGGATAGACCGCCATCGTGCCAGATGTAAATCACACACCATTCACCAGAGAGGTCTTCCATTTCACCTTGGAAATCGCACCAAATCCGGAAGTAATTCGGTGTGTGGAACAGAAAATTGGTTTATCGGAGGCTCACGTTTGCGTTCGAAGAAATTCACGTCATATCGACAGCGGCCATCACAGCTATCGGCTTCATCGATTTATTGGATACAAGCGAAACTTGCAAAAGTTGAGCCTTTGCCTTATATATCTAGACAAATGCATTTCCGTTAGAAATTATTCTTACTGACGAGGAGAAAGAATAAGATATCATCATATCATATATATCTAATTTCCCAAGTGTCCGTCCGTCTGTCCCCCTCCCTATCTCAGAAACGGTTAGATTTAGAGACGCGGTAAACTGCGTTAGATTTCTAATTACCTGAAACCCTGGGCAAACTTGATTTCATCTACGGAAAGGCCCGCAGTCGAACCCCGGAGCTAAAAATATGTTTCCGTAAGATTGCACGCGATTTTTCATTTTCGAAAGTGCAAGGCTTTCTTTCTTCATCAATTAAAATACCTAAATTTGAACGGATTTCCATCAAACTTTGTTCATTTGAAGGCGAATATGCAACCAGTAGAGCGCAGCAAAAGAG
>KZ308354.1:170346-191174 GCA_000376725.2 Ladona fulva | reverse complement strand
TAAAATGATTCATTAAGTTATTAAAACTATATTGCATCGCTAATAAATGATAAAAACGAATGAGAAAATAAAACTTAGTGTTGATAAAGAACGGTAAGATTAAAAAATCATGCGATAAAAAATATTTTTAATTTGTAAGAAGATAAAATTATTGCAAAACAGGGATACGCAAAAAATAAAGTTATGAGATGATAATAATCATAAATAAATGATTATAGTAAAACTTTGATAACTACAAAGGAGGTATCACGAGAGAGAAATTATTCAGAGAATCCCAAGAGGAAAAAAGGAATGATTTAAACTCTAAGTATCTGTACATAACTCATTAGAGGAACTGCAGGAGAGTTGGGCGGATTTAAAGACGCCATTCATAAATCGGTAGACTATTAGTCATACATATGAGGAAACAATCGTCACGTTTTTCAAAACATTTTTCAAGAGGTCTTTGGAACGATCAGCCGGTTTCTCACCTCTTGGCCGAGGAATACATTTCCGGAAGGTGTTACCCGAGCGGATTCCTCTTCAACTACGACATTCGACTTTGAGGGGTCCTTCGATGGAATGTCTCGAACGCTGTATGGAAATCCTTATAGAGACACGTACGGGCTATCCCGTTACATTGAGAAGCTATGAGTAAAGCGACCGACAAAAACGTTAAAAAAAAGTGTAGGTGCCTTGACTTCGTTCCTGGATTAGTCATGAGACTTTCTTTAGTGGGACGCTCTTTCCGCCTGACTGCTAGCGCTTGAGGAAATCATTTGCCCCTCATTCATAACTTGAATTCGGAATCGACTGAAACCGAAATTCAGCCAGATTCGACTTTACCTATCACAGTCAACTGAAATTCATTTGCATTAAAAGTAAAAATTTATGAAAACTACTTTAGGTAGGTTTAGTTAGGGATTTTTAATTCCCTTCTTGTGCAAATTCCAGACAAGCGAAAAGTGCTCCCTATGACTTTCTTATGGATGATTTCGATACCTATAGTAACAATAAATATTTTTTTATTATTGATTATTAATTGATTTTAAATATTCCACCGGATCCTAATCCTGCGTGCTACATTGAATTCATCAATGAGGAATATCTTCTTCTCTGGTGAGGAAATACATTCGGTACGTCTAGCAGTTATCGGCTAATTGTTATTTGCTTGAGACAAAATTGTTTTTTTCATAATGATACGATTCGATAGAATATAAATATATCTTTGAAAAACAACAATATAATCAATAATTATTGAAATCCATTAACATTCAATAAAACAAAATTCACTAAACCGTAAAGCGAACGAGAATGACTTTGAAAAATCCATTGTCACCTCGCCCACCTATCTGATTTATCGATCACTGTTAGATCGTCCGAAGTAACAGTAGGGTTCCATGATAGCAATTACGATTTCTGTGAAGGTTATTTTTTCTTGAAATTTTTTTGTAATTGTAACTGAGCTTTAAATATATATATTCTTCCAAGAACTTCTCAACAGCATCACACAGCATTTTCAAAACACCTCATTTTTCATTGGGGAAATTTATTTTTCTAAACGCACGGTCTTGAGTAGCAGCTTTTCAATTGAAAACTGATATACTTAAGTTTTACAGACATCATCAGGTTCTTAGTTCTATTCTATTTTCATCCTCTAGATCCTAGACGCCGCTCAACTCTATTAGGCCTGACCACAGTAATACAGCACTTCTGCCTTAGTCAGAAATCGCATTTATTGACAATACTCATCACGTAACTGAGATTTACTAAATTACACTACCGCCATATCTTCTGATCTGTAAACTCCATATTAGTATCAGACTTATTATGTTGAATCCTAATTTTCCGCCATAAACTTGCAAGACAAATCTCATCGCCCCAACCATAAATCTTACTTTGATAGATCCACCCACGGATCACCCACTTGTCTTGTAAATTAATTCGGAAATCTGCCGAAACCTTCCTCCTGATCTAAAAATCCCGTGATTCTTCATTAAATTTTATAAATAGCTTTTATAAGAGCCATTCAAAATCCTCAAATTCTTTCAAGAACAACTATAACAGAATCTCCCGAGCCTCAGATGGATATCTTTCCAGATCCGCAATCTTTGAGTTATTTGCGTCCAGCTTAAAATCAGAGTTTGAGCCAAAGAGGCCACAATTTCGAATTAGCACCTCCGAGATCCCGTGCTTGGCTCCGTCAAATGGGGCCTCCGAATAATTGCTGATTCAAACGGAAGTCGAGGGGAATTAAATGAGAAGTAACGACGCGTTACTCAAATGTTCCCTAAGACGACCTTTTAAATTAGAATCGGTGGTAATGCTACGCTAAGAGAAATTTTAAATGACATCCCCTTGTGACAATGAGGAAGAGTTTTACCATTGATTCTTGCCATTTTTTCTCTTTCCCTCCTAATTGTGCTAATATCTTAGAACCAACTGGTACGACAGTTGAGTCTCGCATACATTCACTCCTGCGAAGCGCCAATTTGTTCTTCTGGACGGATCTTCTCCAAAAGAGTTAAATAATAGCCACACCGAGGGTGCTTGGCGCCAGAGTGCAAGAAATTTTCATGGATGCACATATTTAATTAACATTGACCCTATCTAGAAAGCACCCGGATATGGTGCACACACCGTGTCCAACCTTAGGCAGTTGGAGCGGATCTGACCATTTCTGAAGTTTTTTTATTTATAATGCTACCTACATACATACAAATCTACGTTAAACATACATTGTTCAACAACGAGTCGCTGCATTGAATTTTCTGTAATAGTACGAAGTTTTATTCCCATAAAAAAATAAATATAACATACAACATTCATGTTCATAAGTAAGATTGCTATTCACTATTTTAATTTGACGATATTTATGTTAAGAATTTTCTTAATCTTTTAAATTCATAAAAATTCGTATATGACCTTATAATATATGTAACCATCAGACAAAATTAAAAGTAAAATTCTTAATGTGGATGCTAATCTGAAAAAATGCCAGCTTTAATACCCGCGTTTAAATTGCGTCAATCAGAAAGAGAATACATTGGAATCAGATATCACGGCTTCAAATGCAAAAACCCTAATGAAGACATAGAATGGGTAAACTAAGATTACGCTCATATTGTGAATTTCCGCTAAGATTGCTTTAACAGCGATAATATTACACACATAAGACACTGTCGTGCTTTTACGGGCTCTGGTTAATTCGAGGCCGGACCAATCCGCCCCCTTAATAATGCGGAGAAAACTAAAATTCAGAAATGAATGGAATGACTCTGCATTATGACACCGCGAGGCTGAGTCAGAGAATTTCAAGAACGTTTTCCGGGAAGATTTTTCTTTAAATAGCAATAGATTTAACCCAAATATAACATATTGCTGATTGACAAATAAGCACAGTAAAATAAAAAATTTAAGCCTAGATTTTCTGAAGACGCCTACTTGTAGACAAAACTAGTCGTCAATAGAAATGTTTATTATGTTTATTATATGATGGTAATGTTTCATTAGCGTCATATTTTTGTGAAATTTCTGAGGATTGGATTGGGATTAAGTTAGTCAAGTGAAGAGGTTCATCAGCATTAACATCATGAAAGTGGCAAATGTATTATTTTCTAAGAACGTTTATTAAAATTATGTATTTCTATGGAAATACATTTTCGGATTATACGTATATTATTCCACTAACATAGGTTGCTCTTCTCAAAAATAGTAATTAAAGACAAATGAAGGTTAAGCAGATGAAGGAGGTAATACTAGTTTGATAAATATAACCGAAGGCGGAGTACGAAAATGAGACGCTTTAATGTGGCAAGAGCAATAATGAAATCACGAGTGATGGCATTTCGTAGTATGGGGCAGTGAGATACCGTGTTATCTCGGTGGGCAATTTGGAGCGGAGGAAATATAAAGAGAGTGAATTATTAGTCCAGAGTTTTCCCTTAACAATATTAGGGGAAAATGTGACTTAACAGGTTGCAAAACCCGAAATTCCATGTGAACGTCTTTCGATCATTGACTCAAATGAAAGGAATTCTCCGATTATTTTCGACTTCCTCTTGGCAGGTGACCGTAATCAAATTCGCAAACACGGTTCCGTTGTCCGCTCCAACGTGACGTACCAAACGGATCGTTAAAACCACGCTGAGGGTATAAAGCAGTGATCGCTGTAAAACGCGATTTGGCATCTCCGAACAGATGTGCGGAAAGAGCCCCCACTCCCCCCCCCCCCTTTTTACCCCACTCTATCACAGTCACCTTTACATACGTCACAGATGAGCTCACAAGTCGTGCGAGCACGCGTAGGAAACGAGCCAAAGTTTACATTGAGGGAAAGCTGCTGGGAATAGTTTCCATTTAACACGCTCGATAATTAAATGAGAGAGATGTAGTAGTCGCCTATTAAGGAAATAGTATAAAGATAACTGTTTGTTTTCATTATTTTCTCCCTCCGCCTACTTCCAGAGAAGATTCTAATGAGATCACGCGCGAAATAAAAGCGTATCTCAAAAGAGAAAGGCGATGGCCATGACCTCATTTTCTCTCCGAAATACGGGGCAGCTCACTACATTCCGTTTCATTATTTTTTTGCGGGAACCGTAACTCTGCTTCCTCCTACGCCCACAGTCGCTCTTTCTGCAGATGAAATGGAAACCGAAATTTGCGAAAGTGCATGTGACGAAGAGATCTCGTTCTGACAAAACGCTGTTTAAAATTCAAGGAAACACCGAACTATTACTGTAGTATGTTTTACCTCGAATAGTACATATATTGCACGTCAAACCGTGACTGTCCGGGTAAGTCGGAAGAAGAATCTTCGCAAAATTGCGTTTATTTACGATATGATAAAAATTAAGGTGATTTTTCTTTGATTTACTGACAGAGATCCATAAGGTTAGCAAACTAATGTATGGATGAGGATATTTAAATTGAGCACAGCAAAAAGAAAAAGAATTGAATTCAAATTTATCAAGTGTTTAATTGCAAAATAGCTTGTGTGATTGATTATTACTTTTTAAAAGAAACCTCAGATAAACACAGATGAGTAATTTTTAATTCTGCTACATTATCTTAAAAAAAAAATAAGGAAATTCAAATAGAACTGCATCTAAAGTTACTCGTACACGGACCTTTCCAAAAGCGGAAGAATATTATAGTTTGCAAAAATGGCACCGAAGGGAAGCGAATTAGTTACTATTTAGGAGCTTTACCAACAATATTAGAGGATTAAATAGAATTTTCATTGATATAAGTATGTACACGGCAACTGCGAGCGCAGGGACGAAAGAGAGAATCATAAGCACTAGAAGGAAATCCGCAATTAAACAATAAAAAGAGCTGACAAAATATTGACGACGACAGATTAATTAAAGTTTAAAAATTATTGTGAGAGATCTTGATTATGTGAATGACAATTATACGACCATAATTGAGAGAGAAATGTTCACAAGTTCGCATATTCACAATCAATTCCTTTCGAAGGTAATTGAAAATCTATGGAATCGTTTGAGGATAAGATGCTGTGATGTCTTAGGAAAACAACACTTCAACTACTGTTATATTAACGTTTTCTGTTCATAATTATCGCTTAGAAATGGGAGATGGCATTCTGAGCCATCACGTTACCTATTGTAGGTCAGACACCAAAGATATGTTAAATGAACTTTATTTGCATATTGGAACGACTGAAGAATTATTATTTTTTGAGTATGTGTAACATTGTATTGCTCTCCATAACATGCAATAATTAACTCAATTGAAAAATTAAATCTACAATGAAATATAATCATCTAAATGAAAAATATCTACATCCTAAAGTTCATAAATAATTATAATAATATAAATAAATGCGAACAAACGTATCAACTATTATGTAGATCTATGTTCACATGTATTAGCTACGCAGGTAAATTTTCGTATCTTCAATTAATAATCTTATTCTAATCTTGTCAGTCAACCGTATTATGAAATTAATCTAAGTCAAGCTCAGCTTTATTAAGTATTACAAATCAACGAAGATTTATACTCTATTTCCTGCAACAATGTCAAAAGAAAACTTTTAGCTAATAATTTATTTTAGCTATGCTGAATTAAGTTGTATGTAATGACAGAGGTGAGATAGTAGGCAGTAAAATGGGTATTAAAACAAACAAATTTAGGAGCAGTAAGTATCGGTTGCAACAGATCTAGCGCAACGAAACAATCTACAGTTTGATGAACTACAGAATTAGGTCAGTTTTCTATCACTGTAGCCGGGCTATCAGTACATCGGATAATGCACCCACGGATAATTGGGATTTAACATTGTTGAAAATACTTCTTCCGGCAGCTCAACTCCAAGACCTCTTCCGAATAGAATCAGCTGAATGATTAGGAGGAGTAATTCAGAATAGCGGCGCCTTTCAGAGGCAAACGAACGGGTTTTCCAATTAAACGACACGCCCTTGATCCTTCCAGAATATTCCGTCGATTCTGATGCAACTTCTGAGAAGTGAGGAGGTACGAGAATGGGTCAATGTGATCGAAGGCACGCATCTTCACCCGCAGACGCGCCAGCCACGCATACGTGAACATGACCCTTATCTCTTCAATTTCTACATCTTCCGCATTGAGATCCCAGAGTGTGACGTAAGCTGGAGGAATGGAGCTCCGCCCTAATTGAAATTGAGACCGATCAGCTGTGCTGCGGCGGGGAATCGAGCTCAGGATGGGTACGTGCGTTTTCGCACGCGAAGATGCCAATAGGATAGCGTCGAAATCGCGGGAAATAAACACGTTATTGTGGGTGCTAATGACTACCGGAGAATGGATGGTAAATTCGGCGGGTTTCCACTCCGCAGGTTCATATTCTCCTCCTAACGGTAGCCACACGGTGATGATGTCCTTCTCTTAGAGAGGCCTCCGGATAGACAAGTGAGTATCGCCTTTGGTGAAAGCGGTCCCAGGATAGGTTCCCGATGGGGGCCTAAAAAGGTTCATATGACCTCAGTTGTCAAATTGTAGTTATCAGAATATTAATCAAGATCGGAAACATCAGATTTTTTTGGATATCGGAATCTGAGATTTTTTAATCTAATTTCCCGTTTCCAGAAAAGATTCTTCGGAGTTTGTCAAAAACACAATCTTCCATTTCTGATAATTCTTTGCATTTCTGGTGATTAATGTTAAATAGATAAATTATTATTAATTGAACATTCAGCAAACAGCAAAATCTGCATACCTTAATAACGCCTCAATAAAGTATTAAATATAAATTTATTTAACTTATTCTCGGGTAAAAATTAAGTTTTTGAGTTTCTACTGGACGAGCCAAAGTTTACATTGAGGGAAAGCTGCTGGGAATAGTTTCCATTTAACACGCTCGATAATTAAATGAGAGAGATGTAGTAGTCGCCTATTAAGGAAATAGTATAAAGATAACTGTTTGTTTTCATTATTTTCTCCCTCCGCCTACTTCCAGAGAAGATTCTAATGAGATCACGCGCGAAATAAAAGCGTATCTCAAAAGAGAAAGGCGATGGCCATGACCTCATTTTCTCTCCGAAATACGGGGCAGCTCACTACATTCCGTTTCATTATTTTTTTGCGGGAACCGTAACTCTGCTTCCTCCTACGCCCACAGTCGCTCTTTCTGCAGATGAAATGGAAACCGAAATTTGCGAAAGTGCATGTGACGAAGAGATCTCGTTCTGACAAAACGCTGTTTAAAATTCAAGGAAACACCGAACTATTACTGTAGTATGTTTTACCTCGAATAGTACATATATTGCACGTCAAACCGTGACTGTCCGGGTAAGTCGGAAGAAGAATCTTCGCAAAATTGCGTTTATTTACGATATGATAAAAATTAAGGTGATTTTTCTTTGATTTACTGACAGAGATCCATAAGGTTAGCAAACTAATGTATGGATGAGGATATTTAAATTGAGCACAGCAAAAAGAAAAAGAATTGAATTCAAATTTATCAAGTGTTTAATTGCAAAATAGCTTGTGTGATTGATTATTACTTTTTAAAAGAAACCTCAGATAAACACAGATGAGTAATTTTTAATTCTGCTACATTATCTTAAAAAAAAAATAAGGAAATTCAAATAGAACTGCATCTAAAGTTACTCGTACACGGACCTTTCCAAAAGCGGAAGAATATTATAGTTTGCAAAAATGGCACCGAAGGGAAGCGAATTAGTTACTATTTAGGAGCTTTACCAACAATATTAGAGGATTAAATAGAATTTTCATTGATATAAGTATGTACACGGCAACTGCGAGCGCAGGGACGAAAGAGAGAATCATAAGCACTAGAAGGAAATCCGCAATTAAACAATAAAAAGAGCTGACAAAATATTGACGACGACAGATTAATTAAAGTTTAAAAATTATTGTGAGAGATCTTGATTATGTGAATGACAATTATACGACCATAATTGAGAGAGAAATGTTCACAAGTTCGCATATTCACAATCAATTCCTTTCGAAGGTAATTGAAAATCTATGGAATCGTTTGAGGATAAGATGCTGTGATGTCTTAGGAAAACAACACTTCAACTACTGTTATATTAACGTTTTCTGTTCATAATTATCGCTTAGAAATGGGAGATGGCATTCTGAGCCATCACGTTGCCTATTGTAGGTCAGACACCAAAAATATGTTAAATGAACTTTATTTGCATATTGGAACGACTGAAGAATTATTATTTTTTGAGTATGTGTAACATTGTATTGCTCTCCATAACATGCAATAATTAACTCAATTGAAAAATTAAATCTACAATGAAATATAATCATCTAAATGAAAAATATCTACATCCTAAAGTTCATAAATAATTATAATAATATAAATAAATGCGAACAAACGTATCAACTATTATGTAGATCTAGGTTCACATGTATTAGCTACGCAGGTAAATTTTCGTATCTTCAATTAATAATCTTATTCTAATCTTGTCAGTCAACCGTATTATGAAATTAATCTAAGTCAAGCTCAGCTTTATTAAGTATTACAAATCAACGAAGATTTATACTCTATTTCCTGCAACAATGTCAAAAGAAAACTTTTAGCTAATAATTTATTTTAGCTATGCTGAATTAAGTTGTATGTAATGACAGAGGTGAGATAGTAGGCAGTAAAATGGGTATTAAAACAAACANCAGATAGATTTCCATAAGAAATACACGTAAAGTTCGATTTTATCGGTTGCAGACTTTATTTCTTTTGCAAAATTAAATTAGAAGGAATAGTCGCATAAGATCAAGATAAGTACCAAAAAAAGGGAAATTGAATACAGATTCTTATTATTGTCGTAGAATAAAGCTTTTGTTTCGAAACTGCGAGAATTTAGATAAAATATCAAATATTTTGTGAAATTTCGAGGTTGTAAACAACCCGTCCCCCTGACGACCAATGCGATCGTTGATTCCGAGGAGCTTATTCATTTTCCCATAAGAATGCATGTGTATTTAGCCGAAGTGCCCGTTGATTCTCAACGGGGAGTATAGAAGTCGGATTAAATACAGTATACATATTTGTACATAAAGGAAAATAACATATAGTATCTTAGTTTATTCCAATGGGACTGGTTATCGAAAACAAAAATTTTTAATGAAAGTCCGAAGCCGAAATCTACAGTCAAGGATAGGAATGTGAACCTTTATGGAATTTCGTTCGTATGAAACTTGTCTCGAGTTAATGTGCAAGTTAGCAAAGCTTTCAACATCTGGGTCTAATCATAAAATTAATCGTGAAATATGTTAAGAGTCCGATTTGATAGACAAAAAGTTACTCATCCATCTCCATTAATTCATTACGGTACTACNCATGTTTAATAAATAAACTATTTTATCAAGTGTTAGTTTTCCAAAACAACATTTTTTAAAATAATGAATTATTATCACTACAGGATTCAGAATCGGGAATCGCAAAAAAATCGGTAAAAATTTGGGTATCGTCCTAACAAAATTCTCAAAGCACACTTATGAAACTACTATTTTACGACCCTTAATAAGGACAAATTTCATGAGAGAGATAAAAATATTTTTGCAGCGGAAGAAGCGACTATTCTCCTATGGCGGCTTTCTTTCGTGTGATGTATAATAATCCTGTGATTTGAATTTTACGAAGACGAATGAGGATAAACTACAAAAGTTAAATATAAAAGCTCTCTTAAAATATCAACAGCGAGAAAAGATAAAAAATGAACAAAGGAAGATATTAAGAAAACGAACAATTAAAAACCAATGTGTTCCAGTGCCAACCTAGAATAGATGTAATGATTAATAAAGGATATTGGTTCCAGCTGAGAAAAATAAGATACTTCCATATCCATGCTCACATAGATATATATTTTGATGAAAATTCGAAAGAGGAAAGAAAAGGAGGGAGGCTAAGGACTAAAGTAAAAGAAAATTATTCATGATGACTCTTAGATGATAAACCTACTCTAAATGGATCCTGTAGGTAGAAAAGATTCCATCTTAAAGTGATACGATCATAAGCAGACATAATGACACATTTGGACAATGACAGACTAATGACAGTGAAGGGGCAGGCATTTATTTTATTTTCTTGAGATTTCTTAGTTCTCTAAATTACCTCCTTTACCTACCATTTTTACATCGATAAATCGTATCAACGGATTCATGTAAACAGTGCACATAAAAGAAACATATGCTACAAATAAAAAAGTATAGAATTGCTTACTAGTTATTCTCTTCAAGAGTCGTTCCTTCCAAGTCACTTATCCGCGTATGGGAGAGAGAAGCTATTCTAAAGGCTAAATGAAAGAGATTTCATGTTTTATGCTTACTACAGATTTAAATATACTCTATAGACACTTTCACGATGCAAGAGACAATGCAATATCTCGGTCATTAACATTTGTATAAGCGAAAATTGGTAGCTACAGAAACAACGGTGGCTAAGGCTCCAATGAATTCCAACAAAAGTCACAAAATCCAAAGACCACCAAAAACGGGAACGTTGAGCCTAACGCGCGTTTCGCACTCCCAGAGTGCATCTTCAGAGGCGAGACAGAGACTGACAGTGAACAGTCCCAGCTGTAGATACAGTCGCAAAAAAACAAAAGAGAATCAACCAGCGGAGTCAATAAACAATACAATCTTTTGTCAAAATCTAAGTTAGAATTCATGATGGAGTGACGATTTTTGTAAATATATAAATTCTCCCAAGCATTAAAACCGTAATTTATGTTTATTAATAACTTTAAGTCTCCTAACGAAATATTATGAGATTGCTCTTGCATATGACTAGCTACACTAGAATTCGAGTATCTGCCTGCTTTAAAGTGAGCTAAATGTTCGTTAAATCTAATTAACACCCGTCTTTTTGTTTGGCCAATATATTTAAGGTTGCAATCTGGGCAGGTAATCTGATAAATGCCAGACTTATGGAGAAGAGGGACTTTATCTTTAGTGCAGCCAAGTAAATTCTTCAAATTAAGATCGCTGACAGATCTTAATTTTCTTCTGTTTGAAAATACTATCCAAACCTTTCGTCAAAGGAGGATAAAAGGGGAGTTTAATAAACTTTGGTTGATTCTCTTTTGTTTTTTGCGACTGTCTCTACAGCTGGGACTGTCCACTGTAACTATCTCGCCTCTGAAGTTGCACTCTGGGAGTGCGAAACGCGCGTTAGGCTCAACGTTCCCGTTTTTGGTGGTCTTTGGATTTTATGACTTTTGTTACATTTTACCACCAGCGGCACTCCATTTATTCAATGAATTCCAAGGCGAAGAAGAAAGTCGTTCTCTCCAATAGTTCTGCAAAGTTACATATAACCAAAATGCGTTTCTCTTGTGTTACATCAGAGCTATTATGGAAAATCATAATCGAATTCACTTCCAAATTTGCAAGCAATTAAATAATTCCCTTCGCTCTAGTTTGTCAATCCTGAGCCAAAACATTCCGTATTATTACGGAATGTATTGGCTCATCAACAAAAATGGAGTGTAAAAGCCAACAGTCAGAGAAAATGCGCGCACATTCTTTGAAACGCTCCTTCGAGAAAATGTGACGATGGGTTTCGAGGAACCTATATAGAGTGAATTCACGGCGCTGTTTTGCTGATCATAACAGTGAGCCTAAAATAGATGTTTCAGATAAATATTCCCCTGGCGCGGCTGAAATAATACGACAGCGAAATCCAAAAATAAATCGAGTTTGGGATTCAGTCCGCATGAGTAATATCCCGAACCACAGGTCTGATTGTCATCTTTCGCTAAATCTGATACTATCCTATTTCTATAACAAATTAAAAGGAAATTTACTAAATTTTAATTTGAAATTATTTCTATGATATAAAATGGAATGGAAATAAGCGTAATAATACACGAGGAGTATGTAAAAGTATTAGTCCCTTGAAATGTTTGATATGCAATGATAGTTCCTTGATGAGCAATTCAATCTAAGACGGGGCAGAAATAAAATTGTCATCAATTTTCTATTTGATAATAAAAAACGTCAAAGTTTTTAAGTCTTAACTTGAAATTGAACGCGATTTTTAATTACTTAAAAACGTAAACGTATAGAAAATTATATACACTATAATAAAATTGATGTGGTCAANGGATAAAGAAAAAGGTAGCTTTGACTTAATTTTCTCAAAGCTCAAGTATTATAAAAAATTGATGTGGTCAAGCGTACGTAAGCGGTCAAGCCAATATTGTATTTCCTCACCAGAAGATGTTAATTCGTTAACGAAACCGGTCGTGAAAATAAAAGAAATTCCCGTGGAAGTTACTAAGTTTCATTCCTTCTGAAATTATATACACTATAATATTATTCTATCCAGTTTAAAATTACACAAAAATATATTTAATGTATCCAAATAGTTATAAAAAAATTACGGTATTATTTATATTACTCGTTTATACAATTACCGCAGTATTTTGAATTTCCAGAGTTCTCGCGTTAAATGGTGTTTACATCCCTGTTACACCGAAAGGCGGATTGCACGGTGGATGTATTTGTAGATGTAATTATTCATTTATTACGTCACATCAACACCATTCATTTCCTGTTCCGACCTAGTCTAACTTATCAGTTACAATGAGCTAGTGTTCCTCCACACGTCATCCCATTCTATAGCCTTTCCCGCCATCCTTCAATTCGGTGCTACATCCTGTTACGCAACAAATAACTCTACATTATATTTCAACAAACCCAACCACCACTCAACCACCGTAGGTTATGGATCTCATGCTAGCCCTGACCTATCTCTACACTAGAGTATACCTGAATATATGAGGACTTACCAAATGACAAATCTTTGCCTGAAGATGCTACGAGCGTAGTGAAACCTACGTCGCAATAAAGTCTCTTTAATTAGATTTGACCAAAGTGTTTTCACCTTTTCGCTGTATCTCTGTAAGAGCTGAATACTATTTTCCTAGCAGCTTACACGGTAAGGAAACTGACAGAGCCCTACTCAATTGAGGCTTACATTACAGCATGTTCTGTCCTCAACAAATCAATGAAAAATACATTTCCCTGTTTAGTGAAAAATGAAAAGCTTAAAAAAATATAAATCCTTCAGATTAGCAGAGATACTATTACATTTAGGGGCAAACAATTTCGATTTTCGACTGGTTGCAACCCGGTCGGATGCCTAGTTAAAACATGCTCTGCTTAGTAACAAAATTCCTTGCGTAGCATCCCTTCAAAGGGATAGGGCATATCCTGAACCGTATTTGGCTTTTACCAGACCAGACCCAGTACCTCTTTATTCAGATAGCTACCCATCACGATGATCACGACGATTAATCACGATGTTTGGTGATCATCGATAAATGTTGGCTCCCACCAGGAATCGAACTCGGGACTGCTTTCACCGAAGGCGAACGCATTACCCACATAGCTATTCGGGGACTAGTGACAATATTACGTACGTTAATTGGAATTCAGACGGTGATGGTAATGAAGGAAACTGCAGGAGAAACGTTCCATTGAGTTATTTTCGCTGTATTGAATTATCATAATTAACGGTGAACAACCCCAAAGTTAGGTTATTTGTATCTCCACAGGCAATCCTCTTGCTGACCAATCGCATCATTTTCTCATAATTACTAACATTAATATTTAAAATACCTTTCTCTGATAATGCGACCGAAGTCTTCCTACGAAACCGATCTACCCCTTCCGATATGGTCTTCAATGCCTCAAGGTGTGCCCAATGTCTTTACCTAGTCTTTTCATATAAACTCCAGATGTTCTGGCCTAATATTGTGGAACGCCATCTGAAATAATTGAAATGCGTACTTCGTATTTTCCACAAGTTTAAACTTGTGGAAAATACGAAGTACGCATTTCAATTATTTTAGTCTTTTCACCTATGTTTCTCAAAGATATTTTCATCTATGTTTCCAAAAGTTTCCTTTCTTCTTTATTTGCTCGTCTATACACCTTTTTATTAATGACCTGATCCGTGCATTTTATATTGAACATTCCACTTAAGCATTACTCCTCCATTGCTCTTCATTTTCTCTTCTCCACTGGTGTTACTGCTCAAGTTCAACAACTAGTAGTAAAGCACGATAGTAAAAATCACTTCGAAATGATATTCGTCGAGAAATTTTGATTTCCTGTTAACCTTTGAATCGCTTGGTTTTAGCAGAAGAACGTAATACTTGCAACCTATGATGACCCTATGACCCAGAAGTTTACAGCAGTAGTGGCCTAAATAGTTAGTAGTAATTGTTTGAATCCAGGTCATATACACAAATACAAACAGCGCATGTTGTATTTGTCTTCCATGGAACCACAAATTTGACTCGTCCAGAATTGCTTTCTTATGGAAAGAAAATATGGCAAGAAAATAAAAAAATCATTTTTTACAGTTGAATCGGTAAAAACTGTGCGTCAGTGAATTCGATTTAGAGTTATAGTTCCGCTCCGCCCAATTAACGTCATAGCAGAAAATTTCATAGAGATACTGCATATCTAACGTCACGGTTCCAATAAAATATTTGCTCAAGTAAATAGAGAAGAGATAGCTTTGACAGAGAATATCTCAGGATACACAAACGCACCTTCCGAAGACGCCAAAGAAAATCGTGACAGTCTTTCTCTGTGCTTACAAACATCACGATAAAAAGTTGCAGTGGATGGATCCTGAGTTCGTAAAAATTATAATTCTCTTATGAAGAGAAAGGTAAAATGTCTTTATCTTCATAAGAGAATTATAATTTTTCTAAACTAATCGTGAGTGATTACATACGACCTAATTATATAAAATAAATGCTTATTTAAGCAAACATTCTTCATTTTGCGCTCTATGAATCCATTAGCAATATCCTGTTCCAAGAGATATCTCTGCTATGCAGTTTTATAATTGTTATGTTACGAAAATGTAATTATAGAATAGGATTCTGCATCATACTACAGTTAAAAGACTGAAAGATCAACAAAAATCAGCATAAATATTATATCTGACAGTAAGGACATTAGCTATTAGTTACATCAAAAGAAAATAGACCGAAGGCAGGGTGGAACTTCTCAGTCATTAGCTACAAAAAGTTGGGATGAAGCGAGATGAGGAGTGAGGTAGCCAGTTTTCGCTTTCCTCATTGAGCTCTTCTACAAAAGTGGAAAACTTCATCAAAGTGCAGCACAATGATTACACAATACACTTTTTGTATCACTCTGTAAGGATTAACCAATATGAGTACCATTATTTAGCAATGCTGTTACCTCAGTAGCTTTCATATTAAAATCGTCACAAAAAGAAGCGAAGCAAAAGTAAGTGAAAGACACATTTTCGTCTACCCTTTGCCCAAATAAAAATGAAAAATCTTTTATTTATCAAGGAGTGGTAATAGAATCTCAAAAGAAGAAAAAGAATGAAATCGAAATGCAGCGAGTTAACGTCAGATTTTCATATTATTCCTCCGATATTTATTTATTTCAAATAATTAACCATGTGAGAATAGACGGATGATAGCACTCATTAACAAAGCAAGTACAAAAACATCAACCCAATTAAAGGCAAAAGAGATCAAGACGTTGCTAAACACAGTTCTGTAAAATAGGCACATGGATTTGGGTATACAATCCACAAGGAGTTTGGGAAAATTACCCAAGAAGTCTGTCATTAACATCTAAAATAAACCAAATGAAATTGAATAAAATATAATACTAAGTGACGGAAATTAACGCAATGCATTCTTGGCATATCTCCTCACAAAATTAAACTCATACCTCCAATTTTAGTTTTGTACCTGCTAGTGTGGATTTGTATTCTCCAAGATTTTCACACATTCTGCAATGAGATGTTAGCCCGTTGAATAAATCGAATGAAAGATTTTACCACTGAACTTGTGGTTAATAACTGGAATCACTTTATAAAACATGAAATCTAAATTATATAAGAGAATCTAATTAGAAAGATTTTTTTCAAGGGATCGCGATAAAGGATAAGTCAAAGGAGGTTCTGTTCCAACTAAACCTCAAAAACGGCTGCTTAGCGAATTCGCATAATTGTAAGTTGGGGGTTCCCACACCAGCTTAGCGTCTTTTTCTCGAAGGTTCTCAAAGGACGCATCCTCAAGTCACATCCGCATTCACTTCCGACATCACTCGTTTTCCCACTCCGCTCTCCTTCTTCTCCAAAAGGGAGACTTCCAGGGATTGTTCGCGACCGGAATGGATAGCGGCGTCATTTGACCGGCGTCGCTGGACACTCCGTGCGGTGCGACACGCCAATAGTAGATGCAGAAAATTGACGACAAGCGTGCCAAGAGACGTTTCTCGCTAACCGCGCGTCAATAGAGTGCGTGCACGTACGTATGAGGCCACCAGCACGTCTGCCGATGAAGCGTGCTCCGGACTTATCACTAAGAAGTTCTTCAAATTGAACGGATCTTCTTTGGTCTCATCTTAAGCCGACTTGTGCAATTGGTCCGCCATTGCGGTGAAATTATGATTAGGGTTTCGCGTAAGCAATCCTAATTATTAAAAAATAAACTTCCAAACAAGTGAAAAAATATTTATTTCCAATAAACAACTAACGACTTCTAGAAATAGAAAATTTATGTACAATTCTCTGAAGGGTTGATTTAGGACTTTTTCCGAAATTGTCTTTTGTTTTAAGAGTTTCAATCAGTAAGCAATCTTAATAATTAACAAATATACCTATAAGTAAATGAAAGATTATCTATTTTCAGTTAAAAATTAATTACTACCCAAAAACAGAAAAGTTACGTAAAATTTTCTGAAGGATTTATTCAGGACTTTTTCGAAAATGTCTCAAATTGTTCTGTTTTTACAATCAGAACAATTTCAATATCCTGTGTCACACGTACTCAACTGGTGGTTCACTGGCACTTATGGGTTTGTAAGATATTTCTACTGATGTGTGTGTATGTAAATATTATTTCTAAAATCACAGATGCGGTATCACACGAAAATATTAGAAGTCCACGAGGCCAAAATGCATAGTAATATTGTTTCTACGAGATATTTTATGGTCAAAATACAAGCAATTTAGGTGCTTTCCTTCCTGTTTTCATTACGCAGGGTTTTAGCTTACGCACAGCCAACGGTGAGCATTTACCGAATGGGAAGTATTGCTGCTATATCGCAAAAATATGAGCCAACGTTGACATCAAGTAATTGCTTTTAATCTTATGAGATTTTCGAGTTAATTACGATAATAATCTAATAATAAATATTTAGATAATAACTGTATTTTATACTACAACTATTGAATAAATTGTCGAAATTTCATAATCAAAGAGCTGTTATTTTACCTTTTGCGGCAAAGAAAGATTAATACGTATATTACACAAGCGATAAAACAAAAGAAGCTAAGCCTAAATTAAGATTCTGTTCATTTATGATCAACATCGTCACACTGTTTCCTTGCAGAAGGAATTTCTTGGTTTATAAGTTTATTTCCCAGCTTCCTGGGTTACTTTAAAACACCAAACACTATACACCCAAACTAAATAATTTAATACAATAACATTATTACTTAAAAAACTTGTCTTCAAACGATAATTTACCTCCAAATTATTCCAAGGAAGAATGGACTTGAAAAAAGTCTGACGGGACCAGGAATCGAACCCGGGTCTCCCAATAGTTCGATTCCCGGTCCCATCAGACTTTTTTCAAGTCCATTCTTCCTTGGGATTGGGTGCGCACCATCTTGCGCAAAATCACCCTACCAGTTTTCCTGTGGCTCCAAACTATTTATTACTTGCCCAAAATTAATGGACGGACATATCTAGACGACCAGTCATTGTAATCGGTTAGCATTGCTTGAT
Organism: Ladona fulva; assembly: GCA_000376725.2. Lineage (NCBI taxonomy): Eukaryota > Metazoa > Arthropoda > Insecta > Odonata > Libellulidae > Ladona > Ladona fulva. The sequence goes on along the minus strand of KZ308354.1, from coordinate 172,917 downwards.
TCCCCAATTAGTTCTCTATTCATATACCATTATAGGTGTTAACAAACTACGTTTAGCTACGTAAGTGTAATTTTTCTTACCTTATTACACTCGTTATAACAGAGGAAGTAAAACTCTTTAACAACGCATCTTACGATAGGTGCATCTTACAATAGGTACATCTTCCAAGGCAGATGCTGAAGAATTCTTTCAATAATATTTCATAATTTTGCAATTATTTAATATTTTTGTACGCTCAAGAATTAAGATAGAAAAATCAGAGCGTTAGCACAATTTCATATTTTCACAAGAAACGATTAGCTCGTAACTTAACTGTCAGCTAGACATTATATAGGTTTTTTTCAGTGTAGCGGAACATTTTCGGAATTAGTTTGAAAAACCATTTTATGTTTCGAATTAAATCGCCGATATTTTTAACACCTTGCCAAGATAAATAATACAACCTGTAGATAAGTTTAATTTGACAACATTTACGTGTATCACCTTAATCTTTCTCTATTATAGTAGAACACTAAAGAAGATAAAGTGGTTCCTATGTTATTTCCTTTGAGAAAGAAGAAAAAGCTACAGAGAGAGGGAACTCATGAAGAGGTCCCTCTCTTAGAGAGAGGGACCTTTTCAAGAGATTTGCTACTTCCACTAGGTTTATCTCGTGTTCATTTTATACGCAGTATTTAAGCAGACTATTTAACCAAAGTGCGACAATTTGGACAGAAAATATCCCTCAAATGATCGAGCTGTCTTAGTGTTTATAATCCGATCGGATTTAACACACTTAGCCTTGAGCTTCTCTGCTTTGTTTACGATTTTCCTTGGCATTTTCAGAGGAAGAGATTTTCTTAGCGATAGAGAAGTCGACCAAAGAGATCGTTCGTAGGAAAGTACCTTTTTACAACATATTTTCAAATTTTCTCGAAGATTATACTTGTATAACTACACATGACAAAAATGATTTGAATGATTACGGTCAAATTCGTTTTTCTCTCATCTCTCAGGGATCATACTGCAACCAACAGATATTTAAATAACGTTTTTTTTTCGAAATTTCCAAGACAGAACGGATTAATTAATTTACAATAAGATACAACGGAAAACTGGGTTTCGAGATACAAATTTTTTGAGATACGAACTGAAACAGTTCGTAAGTCGAGGTAAGGAATTTATTTTGTCTGCATAAAATGAAATCAATTCTAGTTTTCCATTCCTTTGATTCGTTTTTCCTAAGCATTTGAACTCAACGGATTCCAGGAAGACCTTTCCCAGAAGGTATCTTACATATCAGACTCCAATACTAGACGAGATTTAGCAGAAATGTTTACTTGAATACTCTGGAAAAAAAGAAACTCTGTGCTCCGCAATCATTTTACGAAAACTACCTATTGTAAGAATTCAGCTATCCAATACCGACACCTATGTTGAAACTCCAGAAATGAAAGGGAACGTTATCTTTGGAATTATAGTCCCCACCTTATGTCCCACACGTTAGATGAGATAAGCACCTGAGGGATTCCCACTCATTCATACAACGGTAGGGAGCACGATTTTCCTCATTAGATAAGATACAGGTAGACTGTCTCCGATTTTTTAAGCTGCTATTCATACATCAAGCCTAATCAATAACTTCTGTCTTAAGGTGCTTAAGTAATAACTAAGTACAAAGAAAACCGGCCGACGAAGTTAATTGATTCAATAGATGAAGTGTGATTTCTCATTTGCTCCAAGTCGCAAATCACATCAAAAGACTGTATCACCTATAGCAAGAATGAGAAATTGGATCATCTCAAGGTTACTTTGGTGCTCGGTTACTATCGCGCACTTTCACCTAAACACTCATTAATCCGAGTCTGCATTCGCCAGCAGAGTCCAAAAACTTCGCAAGAAATCTTATTTGGACGATAAATTCGTTAACGTGGTTACTCGTTAGCCACAGATAGCAGTCACTGTGGTGACTGTTATCAATCACACAATCAATCTTCGAGGCGGATTAAAACATCTGTTTATTGAAGAAACTCAATGACTACGTTGAATAACCATAACAAAAACATACTGAAAATCGTACAAACTCAGGCTTCACCTCTTGGAATCGATAAACACTGACAAATGTTTCCTTCCTTCAGAAACTATTTTCTACGCTGCAAAAATTACAAAAATGCCGTTATTTCGCAGAAAGATTGCGTTTTTACTGCTGTAACTTTTATTATGGATACTTGGGTTTAAAGTCCAATTAAACTAAACTAAGGATACCTCAGAAATATAAGTTAAACCAAATAGACGACCTCGCAAAAATGTCTGTTTGTATCTATTGGATATTTTATCACAAGCAGAACGAAACCTGCGTTCTTTCGCGCTGACTTTGATATTCTTTTTCTCAAATTTCTCAAAGATATTTCATCGAACCAAAATGTTGGTAGAATATAAAAATACTTATTTTGCACTAAAATAAAGAATTTTAGACTATTTTTACAATAAGAAGTGGTTATTAATTTTGCAAAACAATTTTCTCTATAATGAATGGACGTATAACTGTGAGCATGATCTCTCGGTAGGAGTTTTCAAAATTATAACTTACCT
>KZ308354.1:140396-157299 GCA_000376725.2 Ladona fulva | reverse complement strand
CTTACGAAAACCGTGTTGGTTACTCACTATGAATTTGGACGTGTCGAGAAAACCCATTAAGGAACTAACTATTATATGTTCCATTATTTTTCCGCTCAGTGACGTTAAAGATATAGGCCTATAATTCGCTGGATCCTCCTTTGAGCCGCTTTTAAATATTGGAGTAACATTCGCAATTTTCCAATCTCTCGGAACTTTTCCTTCGTTCATAGATTTTTCGAAAATTATTTTCAGAAAGGGGGCTACGCTTTCCGCAACTTCCTTGAATACACGAGCTGGTATTTCTTCAGGACCTATTAGGTTTATTAGGTTTAATTCACCGCAAGAGTTTAATAATGCCGTCTTCACTGAAGGTGATATTCGACATGGCTTCGGACCGATCGAACCGATCGAACTTCGGACTACCAACATTACGTGATATGAATCGGCAATAACCCTGTAAAAATACAAACTAAAACTAGAAGAAAGAACTTCACTCTACGTTTTCAATAAGTCCACCAAATGTTATACAAAAGAGTACCATATTGTTTATATAAATACTTGAAAAACTCATAACCACCATAATTATGTTAAAAGACAAATTTTTAATTCAAGAATTGAGAAGGATACAACAAAATTCTCTATGAAGTCATTTATGAGTGATGGATTTAAATTATTCAATAGTCTTCCCGAATGTGTCCGCAGAATCGATAATGAAAGAACTTTTAAAAGAGAATATGTGAGTATTGTTAAAAAAATGAGTAACATGATTGAAGCTCACTTATTAAGGTGTCCAGACTTTTAATTTTATTACATCTTATTTTGTGGTTATTGAATTCAAATCGATAAAACTTTAGATGATTTAAGTGGATACAGGAGGGTGATGAAAATTTCTCAGAAAAAAATGTTTTTTTTACAAAAGCAACAAATTTCAAGCTAGATTTTAACATGATTAAGATCCTCTGGCTAATAAGTCTTTCTTCCTTTCTTTATGGAATGAGCGTAAAGATGAAAGAGGCCATGTGATAAGATCTCATTCCATGTCAAGTCAAATCATTTTTAGTCATCAATACAAAACTATATTGATCGTCGATTAATCAGTCAATCGAAGGAAAGATTAGATTAGATACACTCCTTCCGGTTACATCACTCGTTAATTAATCTGTGAGATCGGAAGTACGAGAGATATATTTTTGAGAACTTTCTCGAAGGAAACACACCTTATCAAAGATCTGACGGGAATCTGACGGAATCTTAGGATCGCAAAAATGAGTCACATGTACTCAAAGAGACGTCTAGTCATGTTATAATCTTCAGGTTCCGTTACTCGACAATAAATATTTCCAAATCGGCGGAAAAGTAACACATTTATGCTATCTCTTACGCTTTGTAAGGAACGAATTACAGCATCAATGGGATGACCCATCGCTCGTGATGTCGATATTTGTTATAGTCATCGTAAATGGCACGCTATCTTTAAATCTATTTCAGTTGGAAACAGAAAATTCTGAAAAGTTCCTCTTTCAATAGCGAGAGAATTCCAGATTTCGAAGGACATATGGGCAATCAGGCTTTGATTTGCTTCTTACTCGAATTTATTATACCTTTTCCATTCTGTATTAATTACCTGTCATCCGAATCTCAATGGAATGCTAGAAAATTTAACAATCTTACTTGTTTTATCAGTTCTATTTATCTTCCATCCTACGGTTCTAGAACCAACTATGAGATGCTGAGACAGAATCTATTGAGTGGTAATAAAGTAAGGATTGAAGAAGGTTGAGTTGGTAAAGCATACTGAGAGATAGTAGACGAGGCCAAACAGAAGCTCACGATTTGAGCGAAAATGGACAAGAAAAAAATAGCCAATAAATTACTTCCAAGTAATTTTTATATTCATGTTCCAATTATTATATTTCTTAAATGTCTTGCTCCACAGTCAAACCCTTTTACTAGAAACTGAATCTACATCTACATCTACATTAGTACCCTGCAAGCCGCCTTTCGGCGTGTGGCAGGGGGTGCAAGCACCATGNATAGAATATAGTTATGTGAAGAGGAAGAAATTTTGTGAGAAGTTAGCATTTGCGGAGTGCCAATGATTTGCATTGACGAATTGCGAGGACACACGTACATCCATTGAGGAGTGTTTTATTATTCAGCTCATTATTGTCAACGGCATTTCAGATTGATTAAACATCTAAATATTCTTTTCCTTGAGTAAATCTACTTCTACATCTACCCCTACCAGCCACCTCTCGGCGAATGGCAGGGGGTGCTTGAACCATGACTCTGCTTCGATCACTATCACATTTCATAGAAGAATGTACAGTAAATAATTGCGAAATTTCATGTTTCATTTGATACATTGGCCATCTAGTTTAATTCATGAGAGCCGAATGAGTCACCATTGGTATTTAGCCATGAATTTTTACTTTCGATTGTTTCTTACTGGGCAGTTAAGCTATTCTGAGTGGGTGTGTAAGGGTGAATGTTGATAATTAATTAATGTAAAACTAGAGAACCAGTTGTTATAAAGCATGCAAACTTGCACATTTCTACAAACCGACGACATATAGATTCCTTTTTATGTATTTATTGATCTAAGGTTCGATCCCATGCGAGTCAATGCGTTTCCAAAAGACTTCATATTAATATTTTCGAGCTCTATTTCTATAGCAAAATGAAAAAAGAATCATACAAATCTATAGAAAATTTTCATAAGAATGAAATTTTATACAATCATATTTTTATCGTCGATAAAGGATTCTGGCTCCAGATTATGAGAACTTTAATTTGAAATTTTTCATTCTTCATAATCTGTCCCATTAACCTAAGTTATAATGAGAGACGTTAGTTTCTCTTTTGTACAAATATTACTACCCATTTAATCCTATCTCTATATTCCCCGTTGAGAATCAACGGGCACTTCAGCTAGTAATATATATATATATATGGTCGGAAATAATAGGTAGCCGGATATAATAATAATAGCCCGGGTATGAAATACCTTCCCAGAAAGTGGCAGACCTGAGTTCGAGTCCCAGTCATGTCGCTATTTTCACACCCGTTATTCCTCTTACGAAATAATTATTAATTGCAAATCAAGACATGTATGGTTTTGGTATTTAATTCTAAGGAGCGGCATATTATGTTTGCACCCGGGCGGTAGATGGGCTAGACTATTATCTAAAATAGTCCATCGCCATTTAAAAAAAATACTACATCGATTATTCGGACCAACAAATTTGACTTCCCGCAAAAAAAATCACCGACACAGACAACACGCCTTCTTTCGCATGTTTATTCTAAATCAAAGTTTTCCAACCGTTAAGAAACCAAGGGAATACCTGGCTACCTGCCTTCTATTGCCTCCTTCCGTAAGCGAAAAATCAAACAATGAATCGGGGACGGCTGCTATGATAGAAGGGAAAAGCAAAACATCAGAGAACTCAGGAAAACAAAAAAATAACGAAAATCCCGACTCAGCCACCGTGAAGCCGCTAAGTGTACGATGACTTCAATAGGGGGTCTCCCTCGCGAAGGAAAATAAGAAATAAAACGTTCTTCAAAGTATGAGGTGTGCGAAGGCAGGAGATTATGCAACGTACAGGAGAGCAAACGGAATGCTGGAAAAACCGATTTACCAACCGCATCCTTTTCTCCCCTCCAAATGAAAGAAGGACTTTCCAACTGCCAGACAATTTTTTTCACCCTCTCTTACCTCTCCTCTCTGAGCGAATTTTCTATTTTTAAGGAGTCCAGAATAGAGAGGCGGACCCGGATGAACAATCAGGATGTCCGCATAGATCATCCGCGACCAGAATTCGCCCTCCCACGCAACTCGGGGTATTTTCCGAAAGAGCAGCGATGCAGCGCGAGAGAAAAAACAAACTATTGGGTGAAACAAGTTTGTTTCTTAGAATTTCATACGTAGGAAGAGGGAAATAAATGAGCGACCTAGTTTAGGAAATATAGCTGCGACTCAATCATCCGATTCCCGCTCAACCGTCATTTCGTTTATCCGAAGCACCAATTCTGTCGTCGTAACAGTGCTAAGTCTAACACTTTCGGAATTTTACAAAGGATTTTATATTTACTCACACCTTACTAACGCTACTTTACGCTTGAAATGTTAGCAACTGCTCGACATGAAACACTGCTCTCATGAACCCCATAACAGCCGTAGACCAAACCGAAGCCAGTCTCGAACAGGGTCTTTCTAAGCTACGCGGAATTAAGTTCCGCCCAACTAATTTGTCGAGCGACCACTATTTATTGAAACATCTTAAAGCTTCATTTTCACTAGGATATAGATCTGTCATATTTTTCGTTCCTGTTTTCGCACCGAAACCCGTTTCGCCTGAAACTTTAGAAAAGGAAGAAAGCTATTTTTATATATAGCAACGCTTAAATGAGAGAACAAGGAAAACATTTTGTCATATGGTACGGATGCATAGATATCGATTTCTTTAACTGTGGAGTATAAAACGATAGGGAAACGAAACGTCGGCAAGGAAAAGATGACTGGAAAGTTTTTGAAGATGGAGCAAGTAAATGAATTTACCAAGAAGGTACTAGAGAGGGAATTATTTGAAATCGTACGGAACACTAAGGCACGGCAGCACACAACGATTGAAAAGTTGTCTCCACTATGCACTGCAGAAGTGACTCAATATGTCACCATTCATTCCAATGAATTGTCTTGATTTATATTATCTGTTTCTCGGAGTCAGGAAATCTGTTTTTTAATGTGGAAAATATAATGAATTCCAAAATTATCTTATTGTTATTACAATACAGTAAATATTTAAATACTGGTACGAGTGGCGAATTTTAATGCATTTTCCGGTTCCCTCACAAACATCCATCCATTGGACAATTACAAGAGAGGTTATGAACAATCAACATAGACGAGCACACAAGACCATTCCCTAACCAGAAAAATCCGATTAGCCGGGGCTCGAACCCGGAGCGCTATCATACTAACCACTCCGTCACCACGGCCGGTTAATTTAATTTACGCTTTTAATGGTCCTAGACGCAACAATATGCCCAAAAATAGCATATTAATCGAAATCTAAATGTATTTGTACTAATTATAGGCATATTCTCTTCACCAGCGGCACCCAGAAAATCCGTCAGTATTTATTTGTTTAAAAAATAAGAGAAAAGGAGAATTAAAATTCACACATCCGTGAATACATACACAGTGAGAGTGAATATTTCCATTTGGGGACCCCTTGCATCAATGTGCAGTGGACACCTACTCCGTTTGGATTAGCCTCACTATGGGTACGTATCACAAAACCTCCAAGGACTAAACTTTTAATTACGCTACACTTTATCCGTTTCTACTTTTCAGATCTTATGAAGCCGAAGCTGTGGTCGCGTTTGTGTATAAACAGGAAAGTAAGGAGGAGTATTTTATAGTATTTTTTCTTCAGGCTTTGACCTTAGTAAATATAATAAAAAACGTCATCATAATCAGTAAATCAGATTCGCTAAATAATGAAGATAGGGCATTGAGATACGCTCAATAGGTAGACCGTTCGCCTGCGCTTTGAACGCCTTGCGGTAAATCCGGCTCAGATGATTTGGTCTGCTGTCGAACTTTCTTCACCTCATTGGCCAACCGAATAAAAGCGAATACCAAAAGAAATAAATGGCGCAAGGCCAGGATTGAGCGGCCTTGAACGGCGACCAACCTAAATAGAAGATGCACCGAAAAGTATTCCACTTTAGAAAGTGAAAGGTTAAGAAATTCTGCAAATGCGAGAGAGACGTTTGAGCCGCTTCCAACTGTGAGAGTAACGGAATTACTTCATAGAGAAATTGCATCGTCGCCGTGTTTGGGGACGGCAGTTTTTCGTAACTTGATGAAAAGCCATTAATTTCTCTGTTTTCAGTCCATACTCAATAAAAAGGAAATAAGTTGATGATAGAATATCTTATCTTCGACACAAGAAATATTTATTTTAAAATTATACATTTCGTGTTTAAAACGAACAATTATGTAACATTTTAAGCATGACAATTAAACTGAAAGAGATTAGAGGCTTGCGTAAATGATGATATAACACGTCTGTTAAACACAGGAAAATGGGTAAGGGTGATTTTGCGCAAGATGGTGCGCACCTAGGAAAATTCCCAAGGAAGAATGGACTTGAAAAAAGTCTGACGGGACCGGGTTCCCGGTCTCGAGGTATCTTAAACCATAATATTATTATAAACTTTCCTAAGAAAGATGTTGACATCATCTTGAGAAGTGTTTATAACTTTTGTTTTTCATTTTTGTTTTATGTCTGTTTGCGTATAAGAACGTATCGTACTGCGGAAGACCAGGGTTTGAGTCCCGGTACTGTCAGACTCGTATTCTTTTCTCTTAGGGAGTACTTCTACAACTCACAATTTATTATACAACTTATGATGGATAGACTTCACATTATATAGTGAGATAAATTATGTAATATATTCTATCAACATATTATGTGAACTTATTATACATAACATTCTTTTCCGAAGCGAATAACAAGAACGCGTCGTAACTCTAAATAATATGAAAACATTAGTAGTAGGCTATTGAGAGTGCATGAGCATAGTCTTATTAAGGCCCCTCCCACATTGTTCAGGTACTTAGATACCTCCTTTCGCGCATCACAAATCCGCTCCAGAGAATGTAATATGTGAAAAAAATGTATTTTATATGAGTTATTTAACTTTATTGCATTATATGATATTTGTACAATATGGTATTTATATTGATGGTGCGATAGAATAGCACTGTGATGTAGGACAGATAATAGGGAAGAATGTGCTGCAATATGTATCATAACGTATGTACAACTGTAAAATCTGTTGACGAGTCATCGATTCAACTTCGGAATCCTTGCTGAAAAAGTATGTGAATTTAGTATGTGAATAAAGTGCTACTACTATTATTATGACGCAGAAAGCAAATTACTGGAAACTGTCCGTCAATATGTATACAATAGTCAACTGAGGAGAGTCAAGTAAACAGAAGCAGCTGATCCAAATAAGACCTGTGTCATGCACTCATTTACCGCGGGGTATTTTTAGCAAAGTTGCATAGGATTAAAAAAAAACAACCGCGGCGTGAGTTTATAGTCCTCTGCGTTGCGATGATGTTATGAATTAATTTAGCTCTCTTGAAGAGTGACAGACATTCAGTGTCACTGACACTGCAAATTCATCAACCAGAAATCTGGCTGATGTCAAATCAAGCATATGAATTTGAGCAATTGGGTTTTATGAGACCACGGAGACATCCGATAAGTTGTTCATCAGCGGGCACGTTCGTCTCTTTTCAGATTTTTTGAACGCGATTATATACTTAAATCAAAAATAAATAACGCTGTGTCTATCCGTGGGGTTGCTCAAATAGAGCCGAAACGGTAAAGGAGGGGGACCGTCACAAAGAAGGCCAAAACAATGATTGCTTGTACAATCGGTCATTGTCCTGCATTCTTCCTTTGCCTAGACGTTGCTTTAAAACAGGCCATTTCCTTAAGCGATGTATCACTGCAATAGTCGACCAAGATGCCGATGTCTTATTATACAACTGTGAATGATGCACTCGACTTAACTGAGATCGCGAGGCATTGCGTGGTTATGAGCTGTATCCCATCATCGATCTTTTATCTTCGTCAGGCGTTTTCTCAGTTGCATCGGTACAGTCAAACATCAGTGATGCCTTCCTAACTGCGTTTCGTATCACGAAATCCGATTTTCCATTTCGGATCGTAATAGCGAATAGGGCAGTTTTTGAAATTTTATTCCGTTGAGGCTTCTTGGCTTTCGAACGCCCTTCAATCGTAGCGCCCTCCAAGGAAATACACTGTGCCTCTATAAAGCTTACTAGATCTAATACATTAGAAAGGTCGTTTGATTATCCTTTCATTATTATCGCCAGTTGATTTTAAAATTTAGCAAACCAATTGGAACAGTTTCTTTCCGCTCCGACCATTAAACTTTTATGCACCTCGGAGGGTTATTTTATTATGTGTAGCTTTTCTCTGTAGCAATAGATATAATTAAATTTTAGAATACAACTGGCGATATTAAAAAACTGCTAACGTCTGCAGACGGAGTAAAACTAGAACTGGAACGAAATTTGTTTTTTTCACAAAACCGGAGTGAAAACCTGAACGAAAATTATTACGTTTAGATATCTTGACACAAAGCTTAAGAAGGGATGATTAAAACAGGTGAACGAAACCCTAAATTCTTCATTTATTCTCTAAAAGTTTTTTATCATTATTCCGAATATTAAGCAGACACAGAGCCTACAGCTATATCGATGAATTCACACAGAAGTGTCACATTCCAATGTAACCACTTTTTGATAAATTCTGATTTAATCCACTTCCAAAATATACCGCTACAAAAAACAATAACTTTCTCTCAAAGAGCATGATACTGCCGCTTTTTACTACAACAGTTTGCTCCTTTTGCCGCTTTACAAATGACAAGATTTGGTGATCGGTTCGTTGCTTATTACATTAATATAACCGCGATATCTTATTTTGTCGGAGATATTCTTATCCTACACATTCATCTGATTAACACAAGCATGAGCGGCACGTGTTAAAAGGAGTGTCGCCTTATCGACCGGATATCCGAACGAAAAACAAATTCGATAAGGTGACACACGATAGCCGTATCTTGATCGAATAAAAAAGGGGAATGACGAGTGTTGATTTCGCTTTTGTCATGAGCCGCACCTATAAGCAGCATCTTTGCTACTATTTCAGGGAAAATGAGATTGGAGGAGAGTTTATTCTCTTCCAGCTGGCCGTAAGCATTAACTTTGTAGAACAACGTTCAGGTAGCCAGGATACAAATTTCACTCCTAACATAATAAGTTACTATGTTAGTAACACTCCCATAATAGTAAGCAATCAGGGACACTGATACCACTGTCGATCGCACAATATAAATATAGTCTTACGATATTAATCAAAATGTTTTTCACAACTCCGCAATTCAAATACACACAAACCACTAATTACGTCCATTTTCAGTAAGCGAATCAAGACCACCCACAGCACTATCTTTCCTTAGAGAAGATCTAGATGCAATATTGGCAGGCAATCATATTTACAAGAAAAACAGCTTACAATGAAAATGACAATAAAAAAGTCTTACAGCGATCAAAACCAGGAATATTACAACTTTTGTACGATACATATTTGCAATAAATTTTAAGAATAAAAACCTTTCAGGTTTTATCCCTTGGACAGGGATAACTCCCTCTGACAGAAGATAACACTAAACGGAGTCCATAAAATTCACGAAACTACCCAACCACGTGAACAATTAACACTAACAAAACATGAAACTTTCACAATCCTATCAGAGTTGCCAAGTGTATGCAGTTTTCTCAGCTTGTCCTTAAAGATAAGCTAAATGACTTACGTAACAATAATCTGCAAGATGCTTCAAATATTCCCCTATTTAATGTTTCCAGTAATTCGAGTGTAGAAAACAAACTGGAATAGCATAACCTTTAGCGCAGAAGCCAACAGATGCCAAAATATAAATAAGCGACCCTTTTTCCTTCTAAAAAGGAGCGGAAAAAATAATTTCAGCGAAAGGTTAGTCCATTTAGGCTTTTATCCATCAATTCCCAAGGTCAAGTCCTTCTGGGAAAGGAAATTTATGTTTTTATTGAACAATATGGGGTTATCTCTGTCTTGCAACGCCTAAAATATTCTCAAATTCCTCTGCAAGAGTTATCTTGCATGATGCTCACGGAAAAAATATGAGAGTATTTTCTTAGTTATGAAATTTCGATTTCCTCAAATAATTAAGCCCACTTTATTAAGAAAATTGATTTTCCTATGATCAGTGAAAGTACAGCTAAAATATTGTCAACGGTGGAACAACGATTTCCTAGAAACAGAAGGATAACTTCTCCAGGCTTTGTACATTTTCAAATTATAAAAAAATCGCTTGCCGCTTTTACGTAATTTTATGAAGAAAACTCATTTCACTAAGTATTCCTGTCAAACTCTCGTTATTTTGATTTTCTCGAGCAAAGTCAAATGCATTTAATTATAAAAAAATCGCATGCCGCTTTTACGTAATTTTATGAAGAAAACTCATTTCACTAAGTATTCCTGTCAAACTCTCGTTATTTTGATTTTCTCGAGCAAAGTCAAATGCATTTAATTCACCTTTAACCTCCTAGTCGCGATTTTAAAAATCATTTAGCGTACAAATGTATCCGCACAAACTGCAACTCACCTTGAAGGGCACGCCTTCGAAGAATTATTCTGCGCTTATAACACATTAATACCTGAAGAAAAAGTTCTCGGAAGTATAAAATTGATATCAGAATTCAGGGGCGAACTGAGACAAAATTTCTGATCAGTGAATGGTTTGTAAATAAACAATTTTTTTCCGAACAGAGATATTGATTTGAATATTTAAGGAAAATCCGAAATGTAGATGAAGTTTTTCGGAGGAGAAACGGACATTAAAGTCTGACAGGACCGGGACTCGAATTTACTCTTCCGGGCGAATGCTCTGACCATTGATCTACGTAAATAGAGCACTTATCCATGCCGCTTATGGAAGACCGAGTAGCGAATACTTTGTTCGGGTCCTGTCAACCATTTTTCATGTCCGTTTCACCTCGGGAAGCATTTCTAGCAGAGCGACTCAAAATAAATATTGATAATAATAACATCCCTCTCCTTGTAGCTAAAGTGTCATTAGATTTGAATTCTTTGGGTAAAATGATTCGTAACTCTATAACGACTAACGGAAAGAGAATTCACATCTTTTATATTGACGTTATTTTAACTGCAAAGCATTTTTTCTTAAACGTCAAGTAAAAGAACAAAATATTCTGCAAATGCATTCTTGGAATTTCTTTAACTGCTGACAAAGCAAACACTAGCGACGGAAAAAGTATCGAAAAGGGGACGTTCCCTATTCGAAAAGTTTACATTGTCTTCGGTGCTGGGGGATGAGCATGATAGCGCTTACCATTGACGTCGTACGCAAAACGCAAAAAAACGCGAAAGCGGACAACATGTAACGGACAAATATTGGACGAGAACGCGTGGGAGAGAATGGAAAGAGGAGAGAGATAAAAATGGGAAGAAACCATCGCCGCGTTCGAAGACCAGTCATTCATTCACTTGTGATATTCTGCCGCCTTCTTACGTAGCAGCATTTATTTGATCTTTAGAGACGACGCAGAGCTGACGTCAAAAACTTGCAGCATGAGACGATAAAAAAAATGGAAAGGAAGGGATAAGTCAACATTTCCCGCACTCTTGAGACTGTGAAACACAGTGAAGTTATGTGGTACAGTTGCTTAAATTTACTAAGTACAACAGAAATTCGGCGATGAATCACAATGGCAGGATCAATAGATTTAACCGGCTGCGATAGCGGAGTGGTACCTCCTACCCAAAGGTTCCGGGATCGAGTCCTGGCTAGTTGGATTTTTCTTGTTGGGAAATTGTTTGGAAATAACAATAATGGTTATAAAAATAGATGTACAGTTCCTGTTTCCATTAAAGTTGTTATTATTATTATGTTATTATTTTTATTATCATCATCACTATTCTTATGAATATTATTAATGAACGCCTCAATAAACGTTCGTCCTCAAACCAGTGAAAGTAGTGTGAATATGACAGTAGTAGGAATCCATGTTAGAATTCGTACACCGATAATCGAGTATTACATTCTCAATTAATCCACGTACCGGTTAGCGAGGGTATGCTTGAGTAGTGATAAAGGAAAGGGCTCCGGACCCGAAGGTATTCTCTCCCTAGCAATATAAACTTTAGCTAATTAAACGATACAGACTCAGGGAAGACTATTGGCCAATTTCACTCACTTCAATTTTTTGTAAAATTATGGAGCATATCATTGCAAGCTATATAATGCGTTTTTTACTGAAGAGGGAGCTATTAGACCGAGCCAACACGGGTTCCGCAAGGGAAGGTCACATGCCCATCTAGAGTCAATGAAATTGCGTACTTTTCCCTCAATCGACCAAGTCTCGAATACTGTCGCATAATCTGGAATCCATATGAAGTTTAGTTAGTCTCAGATTTAGAGATGGTTCAACGAAGAGCAGCCCGTTTTGCCAGTGGAGATTTCAGGTTTGGCAGTAGCGTTACGGCCATGATAAAAATCACTCGGGTGGAACTCACTGCAGAAGAGAAAACCTTAATACATACGAAACCTTTTCATAAAATTGATCGGCCAGAATTATTAGACGAAGTAAAAAGATATTGCCATTGCTATATGGCAGAGAAAATTAGAACGTAACATAAAACGTCATTTTACGATCGTTCTTATGCTATTTTTTGTTATTTGGCTGATGCAAATCCTCGAACAATGTTTTACTGTACCTGATATAATGCTTAAGACAGTTTACTAGAAAAAAATAAAGGAATTATCTCTTCTCCTTTAATGATATCATGAAGCGGTATATCTCACCTTCCTCAATCTCGACGAGATCTAAAAAAGATTTCTATCCATGATAGGGGAAGCGTCCTTGAGTCGCTACCTATTTCTCCCTTTCTTATCATTCGAACAATGACTTCCGAAGGATACGGAAGAATGCCTTTATTTTATACCTTTTTTTAGGTCAGCTAAATACATTTGGTTAAATATATACCCTTTTAATTCATACAAATGGAAAAAACTGCAATACCTGGTGCTGACGTGGTATAAATTGAAAGCTTTTCTCAAGTTAATATTTTTTGTTGCAAATACACCTCGAGGTGTTAAAAATACAATTTCGCTTGAAAAAATGGCGCAGATGTTGCGAAGAACTACACAAAGATAGAGATATAGGATTTACATGTACATTAACACCCTGCAACCCGCCTTTCGGAGAGTGGCATGGAGACGAGATGAATTTTAATCTTCTGGTCATCATATCATATTATCATCATATCATATTATCATCATATCATATTATCATCATATCATACCATCATATCATTTTATATATAATTTGCGAAGTGTCCGTCTGTCCCCTTGTCTATCTTAGAAACGATTAGATTTAGAGACGCCGTAAACTGCGTTGGATTTCTACATGCTAGAAACCCTAGGTAAACTTATTTTCATCCCCGAAAAGACCCGGAGTATTTTGAACGTATTTCTATCAAACTTTGTTCATTCGAAGGTTAAATATCCAACCAATGTTTATAGGTTTAAATGTTGATTTTTTTTAATTATTCGCCTTTTATTTCGAAATTTATAGGAAATTTTCTGCTTTTTCTGAACTTACTTCGGCAACCGTCATTGTTGCCTCGGATAAATAAACAAGCACTAAAAAGAAGTGATGAGGACATGATGTTCTCTTCTATTTAATTTCTTTAAGCGTCTGTAGCAACCAAACGTTATTTATAGCAACGTAAATATTTATAAATAAATTTCCTGCTAATTTATGCGTTAAAAATGTAAAAGTAAAATATTTGTGCGAAGCATCAATAAAAATGTCGATTGAGTTATTCTCATTGAGCTGAAACATTCTTCCGAATTAATTTGTGAAAGAGACAAAATTGTGCAGAGTTTATGAAATAATTCGAAATTCATCAAATCAGTATTTCAACATTGAAAAATTATAAGCCGAATCCAGTGTGCGTAATTAAATGTGATGCTTTGAAATCAATACTACTTCACAGTGTTGGTTAAATAATTCTACACTTCAACAGTCTAATATGTTAATTCACTTTTTTGAAAATATATGATTTACGGTGGCTTTGATGCTGATGTTCAAAAGTTGGAATCAAGAACAGTGTAAATCAGGGATATGGCTTTGGATTTGGGCAATATTTGGAATGTTACTAATCACGAGGGATATAAACAATTGTAAGTACAGTTGGCTACTTCAAACCAAAACTACTTCTAAATGTTTTCACTGCAGAAAACGTTTTAATTACCAGATATTGAAATTTAGGTAAATTGATACCATTTAAAATATTAAATGTTTTCACTACCTTCGATAATGTTGTCCAAAATTTTAAATTAAGAACTATGCACGTCAAGGATATTCAATCAATATTTCGAATATTAACACGTTTATTAACCTCGAGCATCAGTCATAGCCTATTTAATACAGGGAAATTCTCCTCCGTATTAATTGTTCGTATTTTCTCACAGTTATTTAATTTTTGGGATGATTATGTACGCCGCAAAGTATACAACTGAGGACTATTTACGAGCAAATTGATTAACAAGATATTCGATGCATGAAGTAAATTAAAGGCGACAAAGTAAATTAACTAGTGTTTATTTAATGTTTCCAATGAGTTACAAATATTTTATGTATGGATGACGATTTATCATCGAATTCGAGATTAATTTATATAACTGTGCAACAACTGAGGGTTGGTTTAATTTTTCCGGCGGTCCACATTATGGACAGTGGGTCATTTGTTGAGCAACCCTGGTATTGAGAGTGGTTGATATTTGTATGAAAAATATCGCGTGAGATTAAAATTTAACAAATCAACGGAGTTGAAGATTAATGATAATGATGTTAAAATATGTGATAAAATGAATCGTTTATTATGTTTGATAATTTTAAAGAGATATGACGAAATAAATAAGTATTAAGTTTTGAATTTACCAGTTGAAATAACTGATTGTATGAAAATACTTTTCTATATAAAATAAACATTTGCGCATGAGTTATTGCAGATATTCAATACGCAATGGGCGCAAATATTTGCGCGGGATAAGCTAGCTCCTATAAATTACTAGTAGTTAGAATTAACAAAAATCCTTTAGTCAGCAGTAAAAAACTCAGAGGCGTAGCCAGCATTTGCCTCTGGTGGGAAAGGGTTCAGAGCCATGGAATAAACGCAAAATTGCCTAATTCCTGGGGAAGGCGAACCTAAATGTAATAAAGATGCAATCAGATTCATGTTTACATACATTCTCTGAGAGCCGTTAGTGGCATGTGTTACTGTAAATACTTATACTATTACAATAAATCCCCACAACCTATATCTTTTTAAAACCCAGTTTCGCTTTGGTGAGGAGGGTTTAACACGCATATCCCTGGCTACGCCACAGATCAAATTGGGGTTTGTTAAATATATTAAAGATATTTTTTTGCGAGCTTGCTAATTTAGTGCAGACGCACTAGCCGAGAGGGAACAAGAACCGAGGACTTATTGGTTACCTGCTTCGATGTACCTAACAGTTGAGCAACATCTTGCAAGAATATCTCTATCAGTGCCGGCCCGAGGTATGTTGGGCTGGTTTTCACGCTGCGTCCCTCCTAATAATACAAAAAAAATGTCAAATTTTTTAATTCTCCGAATTTACAAGGGGTTTGTTTTAAATTTCTTAACATATGTGACAACCATAATATTCGTTAAGATAATTGCAATATTATTACTCTAATTATTATCTAATATTAAATAAAAGAAAATAAATTGATAAATACAATGTAAGTGCAGTCTAATAAGCGCCAAATATTGTTGGTTTCGATTGATCAATTAAATCGATTTTGTTATTCGAATTTAATTTTACGAAAACTTTAGCGAAAATTTCCTAATACACATCAATTGATTGAATATTGAAATTATTGAATATTTCCGCCAACAATGAAAAATCGATTCTTAAAGAAACTTTAATTTGTCAATCGTCTCTACTGAGAGCAACTCTCCATAGCTCATTCCATGAATGATTTTAAAAAATTATCACAAAGGTGACTGCATCTTATGAAAACCTCGGAATAATGTCACTCGCCTCCAAACTACGGCGCCCTGGGCGGCCGTCCTGCTTGCCCGTGTCTCGGGACGGCCCTGTTCTCGATGAACCGAAAGGGAAATGGTTACCGTCAATAGGGCCTCTGGTCCAGATTTAAATTCGCATTCCAACGGGAATCGGAAGAGAAATACACAGAGCGTCACTAAAGGAGCGTGGGATGGAGCGAGGGGAGGGAGGCGATGAATGGAGACGCCAATGGCAAGGACAAAGTCAGCTCAGGAATGGGAGATTACGTGTTCTCTTCGAATGGTTCCTTCTAGTCGGCAGCTCTCACTAGTGATTGGGATGAGGAATATCTCGTGCGCCTCTCCATCCTCTTAAGGGAAATTGGCGCCGTCTAGGGCATAGCGAGTTTAGCTGAGTATTCGCTATCGAAAAAGCACGCAGAAAGTATTGGTCATCGTTCCGGTTCGTCCGCAGACAAAGACGGATTCTGTTTCCCGCCAGAACCGCAGGAGTCGCTGCCTTTTTGGCAGAGGCAAGGAATGGATTCCTTAAGAAAAGAACGCGTGTTCTCGGAACGGGAATTAATCATCAGCGGTGACACACGCACATGCGATTGATTCCACGTTCAAACGTGAAAGATGCTACGGCGATACCTTAACCGAATGTCCGAGTGCATACCGGAAGGGCGTGTCGATATCCGATACAGCGGTACGCCGAAAGAATTCTCAATGATGAAGACGTTATTCGAAAAACCGCCTAAATATTACTGTTTGGACTACTTTTGCCGCGCGGATTACAGATTAGAAATACCAGACAAATATATAGCAGCGAATAAATTTTAAGAGCCCGAGGTTACACGTGTTTCTTCAAAATACGATTCTATTGCCATAACGTAAATAGAAAAGACAAAATTTGATTAAATATATCACAAGAACATTTTATGGCTGAATTAGAAGTATAAAAGAGCAACTTGATGAGCACAGCAGAAATTTGAGCACCACAAGCTTGAATGTAAAATTTTAACGCGGCAAAATATTAATAGAGTGCATCGTATGTGTTTCGGGTGTATTAGGATGTTTTGCAAAAAGCAAAAGCTGGAAAATGTTTTGTTATTAGTCATAGATCTACAATAACATATCTTAAATTTAAGTTTAGAATTAAATTTATATTTGTAATTAATATTTAATTTATTTAA
>KZ308354.1:38474-127428 GCA_000376725.2 Ladona fulva | reverse complement strand
AATATTTAAAATTTGTTAAAAAATCAGAAACGATATATAAGACAAACATTCAAGAACGTAGTAGGAAAAGAAGTAGAATCACAAAATTCGATAAAAGCGGAATCACGCATGCAGGTAAGCGAGAAATGACGTTTTCAAACATGTGTTGTCTATATAAACAAAGAAACTTCGGCACGAGATGACACTAATCGCACCATCTCCTCAGAAACCTTTCGAGAAAAAATTTTCACGGTCAAGATGCTAACAAAATAACAGAATTGTTCCTGTATTCGTTCCTAAAATAAACGCAATGGAATGCCATGATTTCCTGACTGCGCCCGCAAATTCTTTTTTCGCAGCCAAACACTAAATAAAAATAAATACAGCTTCAGAAATATGAAAAAAAACTCCTGTCCGCAAAGCCTCTTATCTGGAGATTCCTCTCCCACCCCTATTTCCTGCTTTCAGAAGCGGAGATAAAATTCGAGTAAAAAACACAAGCTCCCTCTCTCCTACCTACCGCAGTCGGAAGTTAGGCAGTTTTCCTGTCCTTCATGTGTTAAGGTACTTTATTACTCATCCAATATGAACAAGGGGCAAAGGTGCCGAATTCATACCTTTTTATCGAGCCGATCCTTTTTCCCAAAGGTTGTAGCCGCAGTCACGGCAAATTACTCTCTCAAATGTAAAAATCAAAAACCAATCCCTAACTAAAAATAGCGGTTCGTAACGAAAGATAAACGAAAATTTGAGTGTTCCTGCATCTTTTCTCATGGCTAGTTCCGCTCAGTACGCGACGAAAAGGTGTCGGAAGAAAGATAAATTGGATTGAAAGGCTAAATTTTGTGAGGCTGCACTATGTTTAAATGTAATTTAACAACATATATTTAACTATTTTCTGGCTTAAAATAAGTTATTGTATAAAGTATTTGCAGTAGTAAGGATAGGTTGATGCTTTAATCATGAGCTAAAATTGCAAAGGGAGAGCAGCTGAGAAAACGCGTTTTCTGTTAGCATTTTCGGGTTCATTCATTTATGGAGAATCACCATTTTATTTTAAAACTGATTTTAACAAGGATAAGGGGAAGGAAGAAAGTCAGCATGTAGAGACGTGCGCCTTAATAGCCGAGGATAAACAGAATTAAAAACCGGCATGATAGGGACTCGAAACCAGACTTTCCTGAAGAATAGCTACTCTGTATGTGACATTGACTCTAGTCTTAGCCATATGGATATTTTTAATTCTGTTTAGTTTTATTTTTAATTTAAGAATTATCTTCGCTGTAAGTAAAACATAAACCTTCAATGAACTACCGAAAAGCTTGATTTTACAAAGTCACGTATAAAAAAGAATTCGTCGAAGCAAAGTTGTAAGTCGTGATTTTATTTGCCCCAATGTGAAGTTCCATGTAAAGGTGAACCGGTGTCAAAGGTGTAGCGAGAGACTTGGCTAGAAACGGTTATAGATTGTTTATTACACACCTACTTAAAATAACGCCTATATTGTACTTTAATGATCTCTTATCAACTGTCAAATTGCCATATTCCCATGAAAATCCAATGTATGTAAAGTATTGCAAAAAGTTGTGTGCTTTTTTTCATACCGTAAACAAATCTTTTGCTTTGTAAAATTATTATTTAGGGGGAATATCTCTCCCCTTAAAAAGCTATCAATGCCCGGAAAAACCTATTTTTATAGTAAAGCGGAAGCTCCTTTGATCCTTTTACAAGCCGTTATACGGACTAGAAAATAATATAATACCCTATAGGTGGCATTAGCATCACCCAATTGGCCCCTTCATTCCTTGCACGCTGAAAAAACAACCGCCAAATCCAAATTATTACGAGTCGGAACCGGCGCCGATCTTCAAACAACTCCTGTCCACGTCACCGCCACTTCCTCTTCTTCCTCGATCCGGGCATTCCTCACCGACGCCCACCTCGGCGCCTAATGACAGCTCATGAGTTCCTCACAGAGTTAGCGAGATCCCTTCTTAACACCTCACACCAATAACGCTCGAGGAACACCCACGCGGCAAATATGAGGTCCCCATGTGGTGCTTTCCCTTTGGGCACCGATTAATATGTCAATGAAATCGACTCGAGAGCCTTGTCCCACGCGTCTTCCTTTACATCTTGAGAGGGAAAGAGTGTTCATTTGTCTCGCTGATTTTCTCCTTCCTATCTAATCTCGCCATCCTTACAAAGGTTGCCGCGCCGAGGTCGTTGCGACGGATGAATTTCATCCAAGGAGCCCTCGCGTATGTCAACAAGAGAGGTTCAAAGTCACGGCTTCACTAGTTTTAGTAATAAATTACTGTAATTCTATTTCCTTGACAACTACAAGGAAGCACACCCCCGATGGAAACGGAGAATCTTTCTCGAGCCCCTGAAGATATGAGCATTTCATGTAACGATTTTTCTAACATTTTTAGCCATTTTCTCCCGCTGCATGAAATATTTTGCGGGATTTTAATGTTAAAAAGATGACCAGTATTATTCTGGAGCATTATGAAACAGACATAAATTATAATTTAAGAAGAGAAACATGATAAAATTTAACTAAAAAAGAAGAATTTCGAAATTTTGGAATATACAGCGATACAATGCGCAAAGAGTTCCATTACCATACAGACTAAAAGTACTTCATCCCACAATATGACAAAATTATTGAGAAAAGTTTCTGCAACAGCTGAGGTCATTTTATGGGACACCACCGAGAATCGAACCGAACGAATCGACAAACTCAGTACCGCTTTCTCTCAAAGCAAACGCGCTAACCACTTGAAAAAATTGATAAAAGATGTTTACGCCAGAATTACTGAAGTTTGAGAAGAAACTCAAATGCCGGGCGGAATCTCGGAAAACTCAACTACCTTAACTTATTACTGTTTGGGAAAATTCAACTACCGAAAGCGGTTGTCCGTAAGTCCGCAGAGCGAAAGTGAATGGATTATTAACTCCTCCACTATTAGCTACAAGAAAATTGGGTGAAGGAACGAAGCGATTTAGCGAGATGAGGAGTGCGGTAGTTTGTTCTATCTTTCATCAATAACTCATCATGCTATACGCGGAAAAAGATCACGTGAGCATGGCATACAAAAATGAGAAACCGAAATCTATGCTGCCATTCATTCATTCATTAGCGAAGTGGATCTTCGTTGAAAGCAGTCTTGGGTTTGATTCTTGGTGGGAGTCCATACGTTCGAAATGACCTCAGTTGTGGAACCTTTTTTACAAATACTGCTACGATTACCTCATATTAAAAAATGATGCAATAAGTTTATATTACCTACATTTATAAATATATTCGAACACAAAAACCCTTCCGAGGTAAATCATTCAACATGATGGTATCCCAGGCGATTAAAATAAATATTTAAAATTTGTTAAAAAATCAGAAACGATATATAAGACAAACATTCAAGAACGTAGTAGGAAAAGAAGTAGAATCACAAAATTCGATAAAAGCGGAATCACGCATGCAGGTAAGCGAGAAATGACGTTTTCAAACATGTGTTGTCTATATAAACAAAGAAACTTCGGCACGAGATGACACTAATCGCACCATCTCCTCAGAAACCTTTCGAGAAAAAATTTTCACGGTCAAGATGCTAACAAAATAACAGAATTGTTCCTGTATTCGTTCCTAAAATAAACGCAATGGAATGCCATGATTTCCTGACTGCGCCCGCAAATTCTTTTTTCGCAGCCAAACACTAAATAAAAATAAATACAGCTTCAGAAATATGAAAAAAAACTCCTGTCCGCAAAGCCTCTTATCTGGAGATTCCTCTCCCACCCCTATTTCCTGCTTTCAGAAGCGGAGATAAAATTCGAGTAAAAAACACAAGCTCCCTCTCTCCTACCTACCGCAGTCGGAAGTTAGGCAGTTTTCCTGTCCTTCATGTGTTAAGGTACTTTATTACTCATCCAATATGAACAAGGGGCAAAGGTGCCGAATTCATACCTTTTTATCGAGCCGATCCTTTTTCCCAAAGGTTGTAGCCGCAGTCACGGCAAATTACTCTCTCAAATGTAAAAATCAAAAACCAATCCCTAACTAAAAATAGCGGTTCGTAACGAAAGATAAACGAAAATTTGAGTGTTCCTGCATCTTTTCTCATGGCTAGTTCCGCTCAGTACGCGACGAAAAGGTGTCGGAAGAAAGATAAATTGGATTGAAAGGCTAAATTTTGTGAGGCTGCACTATGTTTAAATGTAATTTAACAACATATATTTAACTATTTTCTGGCTTAAAATAAGTTATTGTATAAAGTATTTGCAGTAGTAAGGATAGGTTGATGCTTTAATCATGAGCTAAAATTGCAAAGGGAGAGCAGCTGAGAAAACGCGTTTTCTGTTAGCATTTTCGGGTTCATTCATTTATGGAGAATCACCATTTTATTTTAAAACTGATTTTAACAAGGATAAGGGGAAGGAAGAAAGTCAGCATGTAGAGACGTGCGCCTTAATAGCCGAGGATAAACAGAATTAAAAACCGGCATGATAGGGACTCGAAACCAGACTTTCCTGAAGAATAGCTACTCTGTATGTGACATTGACTCTAGTCTTAGCCATATGGATATTTTTAATTCTGTTTAGTTTTATTTTTAATTTAAGAATTATCTTCGCTGTAAGTAAAACATAAAACCTTCAATGAACTACCGAAAAGCTTGATTTTACAAAGTCACGTATAAAAAAGAATTCGTCGAAGCAAAGTTGTAAGTCGTGATTTTATTTGCCCCAATGTGAAGTTCCATGTAAAGGTGAACCGGTGTCAAAGGTGTAGCGAGAGACTTGGCTAGAAACGGTTATAGATTGTTTATTACACACCTACTTAAAATAACGCCTATATTGTACTTTAATGATCTTTTATTAACTGTCAAATTGCCATATTCCCATGAAAATCCAATGTATGTAAAGTATTGCAAAAAGTTGTGTGCTTTTTTTCATACCGTAAACAAATCTTTTGCTTTGTAAAATTATTATTTAGGGGGAATATCTCTCCCCTTAAAAAGCTATCAATGCCCGGAAAAACCTATTTTTATAGTAAAGCGGAAGCTCCTTTGATCCTTTTACAAGCCGTTATACGGACTAGAAAATAATATAATACCCTATAGGTGGCATTAGCATCACCCAATTGGTCCCTTCATTCCTTGCACGCTGAAAAAACAACCGCCAAATCCAAATTATTACGAGTCGGAACCGGCGCCGATCTTCAAACAACTCCTGTCCACGTCACCGCCACTTCCTCTTCTTCCTCGATCCGGGCATTCCTCACCGACGCCCACCTCGGCGCCTAATGACAGCTCATGAGTTCCTCACAGAGTTAGCGAGATCCCTTCTTAACACCTCACACCAATAACGCTCGAGGAACACCCACGCGGCAAATATGAGGTCCCCATGTGGTGCTTTCCCTTTGGGCACCGATTAATATGTCAATGAAATCGACTCGAGAGCCTTGTCCCACGCGTCTTCCTTTACATCTTGAGAGGGAAAGAGTGTTCATTTGTCTCGCTGATTTTCTCCTTCCTATCTAATCTCGCCATCCTTACAAAGGTTGCCGCGCCGAGGTCGTTGCGACGGATGAATTTCATCCAAGGAGCCCTCGCGTATGTCAACAAGAGAGGTTCAAAGTCACGGCTTCACTAGTTTTAGTAATAAATTACTGTAATTCTATTTCCTTGACAACTACAAGGAAGCACACCCCCGATGGAAACGGAGAATCTTTCTCGAGCCCCTGAAGATATGAGCATTTCATGTAACGATTTTTCTAACATTTTTAGCCATTTTCTCCCGCTGCATGAAATATTTTGCGGGATTTTAATGTTAAAAAGATGACCAGTATTATTCTGGAGCATTATGAAACAGACATAAATTATAATTTAAGAAGAGAAACATGATAAAATTTAACTAAAAAAGAAGAATTTCGAAATTTTGGAATATACAGCGATACAATGCGCAAAGAGTTCCATTACCATACAGACTAAAAGTACTTCATCCCACAATATGACAAAATTATTGAGAAAAGTTTCTGCAACAGCTGAGGTCATTTTATGGGACACCACCGAGAATCGAACCGAACGAATCGTGAAACTCAGTACCGCTTTCTCTCAAAGCAAACGCGCTAACCACTTGAAAAAATTGATAAAAGATGTTTACGCCAGAATTACTGAAGTTTGAGAAGAAACTCAAATGCCGGGCGGAATCTCGGAAAACTCAACTACCTTAACTTATTACTGTTTGGGAAAATTCAACTACCGAAAGCGGTTGTCCGTAAGTCCGCAGAGCGAAAGTGAATGGATTATTAACTCCTCCACTATTAGCTACAACAAAATTGGGTGAAGGAACGAAGCGATTTAGCGAGATGAGGAGTGCGGTAGTTTGTTCTATCTTTCATCAATAACTCATCATGCTATACGCGGAAAAATATCACGTGAGCATGGCATACAAAAATGAGAAACCGAAATCTATGCTGCTATTCATTCATTCATTAGCGAAGTGGATCTTCGTTGAAAGCAGTCTTGGGTTTGATTCTTGGTGGGAGTCCATACGTTCGAAATGACCTCAGTTGTGGAACCTTTTTTACAAATACTGCTACGATTACCTCATATTAAAAAATGATGCAATAAAAAGCGAGCGTTGGGAAAATTCTCTCAGACGCTGGCTGGGAATCCTTTAAAGAAAGGAGATTAGAAGCTAGGCTGCGATTGCTTGATAAATTCAGAGAAGGTACATTTCCGGAAGACGTAGTAGTAGTACTGTTAAAAGTACTTCGACAGCTGAGGTCATTTCGCACGTAGGCCTCCACAGGGAATCGATTCCGGGCCGCTTTCACCGAAGTCGAACGCGTTACCTACTTAGCTACCAGAGAACCCGCAGAAGACGTAATCGCTACTATGCGACTCCCCCGCTACGAGTACTTGGGCCGATCCAATGACAAGTTGTTTAATGACTCATTCTTTGCGGGAACGACATGCTACAATATTAAAATGTAGTTTAAACACTGTTTACACCCCCTGCCACACGCCGGAAGGTGGTTTGAAAGGTAATATGTAGCTGCAGATGTAGACGTAGAACAATGGAAAACAAACACACAAAGTCGGTAATGTGTATTATTTACACTAGAAATTAAAAAAATTCATTAGCGGGAGAAACATTGAAAACATATATTAGGCGTCATCTTAGATTAGCACTTTCTCCTTGAAGTCAAAATCATTGAGAAAACAAACCATTCGAGAATCTAACCTATTTCTAAAACACTATCAATTAAGTAAGGTAAGTAAGATGTGATATCATTGAGTGCACTCTTATTTAAAACAGCAAGGCATAATTAGAAAGCAAATAAACAACATTTCTCCATCTTCTAGGTTACACGTGATGTATTAAGGTCAGCGGGTCCAATAAATAAACCAATTAATTTCAGCAAACATTCGAAACAGTTCGTTAGTTCCATTTCTCGTTCAGTGAACAAGAACGATTAGCGCGTCGTTAGAGGAGGAATTATTTCCTCGTTCACCGATTTGTCTCTCCAACAAGAAAAACATCGGATTCAGCTCGAGGAGATTTTTTCGTCTCCTCCCACGCACGACCCGGCCAATGCGTTAGGACTATTAAGTCAATTGTACGAGGCGCCTGCAGGGAAACTCTCCTCAAAGGTGTTAATTTACACTACAAAGGCCAACCACTCCTATCTTTCCCACTAACCACATCCTACCCAAGTCAAACCCCCAGTTTCCTCGACATCCTCCCGGAATCTTCCCTCATTCCAGCGGCAACGAGAACGCGCTCGCACAATTCAAATTCTAATTTTCCTCCCTCCGCCCACCTCTCCCATTTTCCGCAGGATTTCATTGGTTGAGTCACGTGGCCGCTTTCTGCTCGGGGAATCACCGGTCTCCCCCCGTTGCACCAAACGCGACTCTCCCTAAAAGGTGAAAGTATTCCTCGTTTGCTCTTCGGCTAAGTGCCTTCCCACGGATAAACGACCAAATTCCTCCCGCGCATCCTCAAGATGGCCCTCTCTGTTTTCTCTTCGTTCCAAACCGATTACAAACGCGAATCTGGCAGACACTAGTAATTTTTACATGTGACACCCATGAACAGTGCACTGGCGATTTCCGAGGAAGACCGCCTCAGTAAGGAAAGCGTGTGCAACCCGCCTCACTCCTCATTTTGCATTGCCATTTCATTCCCTCTCCAGAGCCATTTCTTACTAACCGTGAAGAACTTACTAATAATTGGCCCCCTGGATGAATGCAATATGTACAAACAGATCTTCTTTTTCATTAGTTAATTACGGCTGAAATTAACAATTAAATGTTTTAGTGTTCCGAATTAAGTCAATTCTTCCAAGTTCCGTGAAGGGAAGAAGGCTAGGAAACCCTTGTTGTAAGCCAGTCGCTTGCTATAACAAGGAGAGCTTCATACTTTCGCAACTCCGATTTTGATTAAATTTAGTAAGATAGCAGTACTCAAAATACCTTTCTGACTAAAACAATTGACGAACCAATTCTTACAGATTTTTCGGAAGTTTGAATGAAGAAGATGCTTAAACAATACTTTACTGGAAAAATGTTACAATAATCATCAACAAAAGATATAAAAATACCGGCCGCTGTGATGGAGTGGTTTGGGTGAGAATAGCGCTCCAATAACATAGTTCCGGGTTCGAACTCCGGCTAGTCGTATTTTTCCGTTTAGAGAATTGTTTTTTGTGTTTGTAAATAATAATGATTATTAAAATGGATGTAATTTTGGCATTCCTGTTTCTATAAAAGAAACAATAATATACTTTGCTATACTAATAAAGCAAACAGCTATCGAATTTGCCAAACAATTTTGTTAATCTGGGCTGTCAAGAAGCAATTACTGAATGGAAGAAATGTGTTACACATAAACAGTACACCTAATACGCCCAAAAAGAAAGCATTTTGAGTATTACCACTAATACCAAATTTTATCAAAATCATAAATGCAAATGTAAGGAGCTTCCCTTGTTAAAACAGGCAGCTGGCTTTAAGCAGTGTTTCCTAAACTTTTCTTCATGCAAACAGAAAAATTGACTATTCGCAGCACAGTTCACCATTTACATGATCATTTTAGTCCAATTGCAAGGTGTTGAAAGGGAATGTCTGTCAGTACAATATTCATCTCGGATACCGTTTTGTGCCTCAAATCCCTCTAAGATTAGCGACTAAATGGAGAGGGAATGAGGTGACAAGGCAAGATGAGGAATCAGATGGTTTGCCTTTGCTCTCCTTACTGAGCCAGAATACTTTAATCGGAAAATGTTCAAGTATGCAAAGAGCAATTACTCTACAGATAACACTTTTCATAGCATTTGATTTGGAGTGACCAGTATAAATCCATTGTTCACGATCACACATGCCTCAGGAAGTTTCATATTTCCACAAACATGAACAGGACTGGGATAAAAGTAAATGAAAGATATATTTTTCTCAATTTTATGCCGGAAGATAAATGAGAATATATTCCATTCATCAAGATATGGTAGCAGGAACGAAGAATAAAATAACAACTTTATCCACAAAACTGAAGCAAACGTGGTAGATTTTTAATTTTTTTTATGATGGCGTTTCACGAGGAAAACCAACATCATTTCTTACGAATTATATAAAATGGAAATTGGAAGAAATGGAAAATATGAAAAAACAGAAATGTAGATAAACAGGACTTATAGATAGCTTTGCAACAAAAACCGATCAGACGATAAAATGTATCGCTAAATCAGAGGCATAGGTTACTCTTGCATATTAAACGGCACATTGGTTGGGAAACACTGACCTAAGTTAAGAGGAGAGATTCAAACAAAAAATTATCAAACGAGGTGTTTCCATGATAGATAAGTACTTATTACGTACGTCACGATAGAGTAATATTTTCAGTTGTGAATGGTAGGCCAGATTCTACACTGATACGTAATAATGGCGGACCATTTCAAAGGAAATGTTAGTTTGCTGGATAGGTAGTCAGCAAAAATAAATACCGAATTAATCATTACTCGTGGGACCGAACTTTGGGCGTGTAAACGTTACGTATCTAAAAATTAACTCAGACTCAGGACTGAAATTTTTACCTGTTTTATAAACCTGGTTTATTTAGTAAAGCTGCAAATTAAATCTGGCGAGTTGCTCCACATGAATCGTTACAGAGGAAAGGTATGGGCACGCAAAAGAACGACCTGGATGCAGGGGAACAAAATCGGTGAATTACCTGTATTTGAGCGGTTTTTTTGTCGGCATTTCGTGGAAGTCAATCCAATAAGATAGCAGCGATACCTTACATACGACAGAGGAAAAGTGAGCTAAAATAAATCCGACGGGGGTTTCTATTTTTCTCGCACTTTTTATTTACTGTTTACCAAGTTGACTCCAAGTATGGGGTCTTATCTAAGACCTCACTGCTGCCTGTTGTCACTGATAAAGTAATTCAGAGAATTTCTCTGTCAAAATACGTCATAAAATACATCAGACGTCAGCGTCAGTTAATAAATACCTGCGGAAACGGTTTGGAGATGAAGCAGGATGGAAGGGACTTACAATCTCTCTCTACGATTATCTGTAGTTATGGGCGATCCACAAATTACAAAAATAACCCCAAGTGGATGGCGAGAATGCGGTGAGTATGGATTGCTTCATACTTTTTAGAGGGATGACATTTCATCAAATTTGCTAACGTTTGAGAGAAACTGAACATTGCATGATGTCGATTTCATACTGGTTTATTTATTAAACACAAATTTATGTCTTCCAAAGTGCGAGATATTACCCAACTGTAACATGCACGTACAGCTCTTATTGACAAAACAGAAGAGAACATTCAGTTTCCTGATAAATGCTCAACTTTAAAATCCCACATACATTTTATTTTCTATCTACGTTGAAAGATGAAGGCTAATGAAAATCGTAAAATAATATAATCGTAAAAAATAGACTATAGTATTATCAAAATGATAACACTAAATCAGTGCACCGTGTCCTATCCATTATCAGTAAAAGCCCAATCACACTGGGCGAGTTTACTAGCTACTAGCCTGCGGATTCACTTGCTGTCAGTAAATTCAGCCTGTGTAATACGTTTTTCTAGTAAACTTACAGCTTTCTCAGCTAGTGCGATAAAGTTGAAAACTGCGACAACTTTACTCGCTCACTTGCGCGCTAATTTACTATAAGATTAGAGGCATTCGAGATGTGGGTATGTCGTTGAATGGAAAGAGTAAGTTGTGTTGCTAGAAAAACATACACAGAAGTACTAGAGATGGTTCGGGAAGAGAGAGTTTTAATCGAATTAATTAAACATCGACAGAGGAAATGGGTGGGGCAAATGTTGAGGGGAGAGGGATTGCTAAAGAATGTTATTGAGGGAATAATACAAGGGAAAAAGCAGAGGGGAAGACAGAGACAAAAGTTGTTAGATGGCATGAAGGGTGGGGTGAGATACAGGGAGGTGAAGGAAATGGTGATTATTGGAGAATATTAGGGCACATGAACCTACCGATAGGTAGAGGACTTATGATAATCTAAAAGGTCATACAGTGAATTGTCCTATAACATTGAACTCGATTATATTTGTGTGAGACGGCACATACAACAACAAAAGAGACGGATAGATTCGATATAAATTATCCAGTTATCAATTTTTATTACTAAAACATTTTTAGTACTAGCTGAACTTCCCGTTGATTCTCAACGGGGAAATAAAAACTGATAAATATAATAATGTTTTCGGTGTACTGGACTATCAAGGAAACAATATATAGTTAAGATTTACATTATTACTTTATTAAATTTACACATTTCACACATCCTGGACCAATACGAAGCAACAGATAACTGCACCAAATCGAGATGTTTAAGACTACTGATCGGTCATAAGTTTGACGCTGCGATTTGTCATCGCAATTGCAAATGCTAAAATTCCTCCTCTTTATACAGTCCAGCATTAATTATTACTCTTACTTTTTAATTAATATAAATTACCTATGTATTCTTATAGCATGAAGTCTGGTTCAACAACTGACTTGGTCGTCACGGGGACCCGTTGTCACAAACTCAAAATTTGTCAAAATGTTCGTGTATTTTATAAAAACGCTCACAATTTCTTATGAGATCGCTTTTACAATTCAGGGGTCGAACCCAGGACAGGGAAATCAAAAATAGCATACACGTATTATCTGAGCAGGGAGGACATTTAACTGTTGTTAAAGTTTGAAAGTTGTGTATCTTCTGGTTCTCGAGTTTTAAACGAACACACACAAATTTGCACTCTTTCTACTTTATGAGACTCTCATCACGAAATCCAAACAAACGTATATATTAAGATTCAATGCATTGTTTTCACCCATATATTCCTGTTTTCAGTTAGTGGTCGATTTTCTAAATTTAAATTACGAATACTCCTACTTCAATATTCCGTGGAAATTAAGAAATTGACTCGAAAATTCTTTACTCCCTAGCATAGATGGAACTGCTCACAGAGGCTTTAAACTGTTTTACATTCTCAACTACGAGGTAAGCTGCAATTTTTGCTAATATTTTATAATTTTCCTCAACTTTATAGGAGAAAAAATTGTTGCTGTTTGTGGACAGATGACCGGAAGTAAAAATTTGCATCCAAGTTCAAGGTCGATAAATTCGAGAGAAAAAATTTATAATGTTAATTTTAGTAGTTTTTTTATTGGCATCGTTTCAGTAAAAGAGGGCAGCATTGGATGCCGGCAGCAGGACTGTCCCCTCGCAGTAAGTAGGACTGACTCGTTGCATTCCATTTCCGTAAACGGCTTTTCGGAATGGGGAGATGAGAAGCGCGACCATTACTCACTCACGTCAATCGCCCCGGGCATCGAACCAAAGCGTTGGCGGATGAGAGATTTCAACGAAGCTGAATATTTAAGTGAAAGATGTAAACAAAGCTTTTCTATTATGGACAGCTTGCGAGTTGTAAAGTATATTTTGCATTCAAAGCACAAATTCCAAACGAAAATAAAACTTCTTAAATCTGAATAATAAGCAATAGTTTATAGGCGTCCTGAGTTGGAAGAAAACATGTTGATAATACAAGGAAAAGGATAATGGAAATAACTGAACATTAAGCTGTGCGCCTAAGAATATGCCCATAAAGAAACGAGGAGACAGGACCGGGACTCGAGCCCGGATCTTCCTTGTTCCGGGCGACTGTTTTAGCACATTGAGCTATCGTGCCAGAAAAGTTAAACATAGAGTTCTGGAGACTGTGGGCAAAGGCGAATGGTTAGTCTGACTAAGCAGTCACCGGGAAAGTTGAAGATCCGGGTTCGAGTTCCGGTCCTGTCCTAATTTTTTATGTCCATTTTCTCTTGGGCGTAGTGACAATCAGTGCCGTCCCGAGACAAGGGCGAGCTGGGCAATCGCCCAGGGCACATAGGTTTGGAAAAAGTAGGAGCCTGTTATAAAATGAATGTTTTTAATGGATATGTATGGAACCTGCTCTGAACAACAATTTTCCTCGGGCCGGGTCTGGTGACAATATATTAGCTTCCGCTTCTTGAACATGACAGCCTTGGGAATCGGTTACTGCAAGCTCTGAAGATCACAGGATTGTTAAAACCACTGACCATAGGTTGTTTAAACAGTATTAAGATTATAACATCAGGTCTCTCACATTTCCGGCACCAAACTGCCATGTCGTTAAAATACCAGCCCGGAAAGTGGAAGTTCAGGGTTCAAGTCCGAGTTGTGTCGCTATCTGTTTATCCATGGGTTTTAAGGAGCACACCCCTCTATGTGTAAAATCTAACGCCCTTTCCTCTTCCTTGGGTATTTACTTATTATTTTAGAAAGATACGTAAGAGTGAACATCTGTTAGTAATATTGAAGCGTCATTTCGGGATATTTAGGGCCCGAAATTTTTTCTCGAGGACCGCGAGGAATGGGGTCCTTGAGGATCACTCTTTGTATTAAAATAAGAGAAAGAATAAAATCATAATCAATAAAATCATAAAAGGAACTATTGATTTTTTATGATGGAATTGATTAAATCTACTTTCTTTGTGAATGTATGTTGGCTTTCAATCCTTTTTCCTACATATCGTGAAGTTATCTAAATTAAACAAATGGTAACCTTCTTAGATGCCGCTCCGCCGGAATTTTCTTGCCATTATAAGGCATTGATATCGCAAGATGGAGAGTATGGCAATACTCATTTGAAGTTTAGAACAATAACTAGATAACTGAGAAAGAATGAAAACAGACTTCTGATACCAAAATGGGAATCACCCATAGGTCATTGATCAGAGATTAGATGTAATCAATAAGGTAAAACATGCCAAAGAATTTGCAACCTGATTTACTTAGTTTTCTGCTGAAACAGAAAATTGAGACTACCAGGTTATTTGCATTTAGATAGTACATTAGTACCAGTCACAAAACTGGTTTCATTTTTAAAAGATATACAATCATATCTACATTAGACGAATCGACGAAATTAGAAAATCGAACCACTTAAGGACTGAATCAAAGCTTTTTATTTTAATTTGCTAAGTTTTTTATCGAATTAGCAAAGCTTGAAGAAAATATAAAAAATTTTAAAAGTCTTGTTGGAATACGGGAATGTTTAAACCGAAATTATCAATCATTTCTTAGTTTCTTTGAGTGGGAAAATAGCAGGATAAATTATACTGAAATATTTGTGATTGTTTTAATTACTTATTAAGTCTGGTTTTTCTAGTATTAAGAGATATTTTTATTTAATAAAATGGATTAATAAACAACCTCATACGTAATTAAATTAGAGAATCGTGCGAGGGATAACTCTGACTATTTTCCATTAGAAGGAAAGAAGAAACTGACATTGAAATGGAAATATGTGTGCTTGAGGATGTAGAACCTCAATTCTAACCCATCGCTACTTTTTAAAATTTTAAATATTAATTTTCAATGATTCCGATTCCAACTACTCTTAAAAGTATTAGTTAGTATGATTTGTAGGTATTTATCTAACTGTTTACAAATTTAAATATATCCTACACGTATGAGATATATTTTTTTACAAATTTAGTCGAAAAGCAGGTTGCGTCTTACGGGATATAGATTTTTTATGGCAAATATTGTTATAAAATAGTCGAATGCAGTCCCTAAAACGTTACTGTGTCTTACAATTTGGTGTATAAGGTAAATACTTTGATACATTATTCTAATCATCATCTTGTACTCTTGTCTTCTGGCTGGTCGCATGCACCAAAGCTGTCTCCAGTTCATCCTGTCCCTTCTTTGGTCTCCTTGTAGTCACCTACTTCATCTATCATTCCTTCTTCCTCTTCTCTTTTTTCCTTCCACTGTTCCCTCGATTCCCGCAGTTAAAATCCTCTCCCCTCT
Organism: Ladona fulva; assembly: GCA_000376725.2. Taxonomy (NCBI): domain Eukaryota; kingdom Metazoa; phylum Arthropoda; class Insecta; order Odonata; family Libellulidae; genus Ladona; species Ladona fulva. The sequence continues at coordinate 112,072 of KZ308354.1, read as the reverse complement.
TAAAATATGTCAGATCAAGTTTCCTTTACTCTTCTGTATTGTATGTAGTAGTGTTCTTTCCTCCTTAACTCTTCTTAGTACCTCCTCATTCCTTACTCTATCCACCCATTTTATTCTCTCTAGCTCCTCCTCATCTACATCTCAAAAGTATTAATCCTATCCTTCTCTTTTCCCAGTTCTAGATCCATACTGCTGCATACCACATTTTTCTTCTTAATAAAAGTATCTTTTGTCATATCTATTATTACTTGCAAAATCATTTACAAGTTATTTATACTTAATTTATTGTATACATGTTATTTAGGTTTTACTATTAATGTGACGTTATATTTTTGTACTTGACTCTACATTTGTAAATATTCATTGCATCTGAAACAGAGCTGCTGAATTAGGGGAAGAAGGGGCCTAAAGGCTTCATCTACCCCAGCAGATAAATAAAAATCAAGTCAAGTCAAGCCTTCCCGCCTGATTTTTTAGTTTCTTGCTTCACTCCATAGCGCCTTTCAACTCATTACTTTGAGGGTATTTTTTTTGTAAGAAATCTAGGAAAACCTGGCAGAACCAAAGAAAACATCTCGATAGTAAAAAGCTGGTAAACTCGCAGAAAAGTAACTTCTCTTCAATCGATAGACAAGATTCATCAGAGAAATTGATTCAGTACCATTTGCGACAAACGAGGAGTCGGTGCTTAGACAACGAACAAGAAGTATTAATTCAAATGTAACTAGAAAATTAAATTTAATAACAAGTTCATTCAGATATGGGATGCGAATAGGAATATGAAAATGAAGTTCGCGAGAAGAAGGGAAATGAATATTATTTACCTCCAATAGCCATCTTCTTATGGATTAACTCAAAATTAATTTCATTCATTGCGTTTATGTTTGTTCCTGTAACAATAATTCAGAAGAATGAAGATAATAAATAAAAATACCGAGAAAAATATCTTGGTAAGATAATACGTTCCAGTTACGTGAGCCTAGTGATGCGAGGCTTTTGTGCTTCAGGTAATGATGATCCCATCGTCGTTTGTGCTACGTAAAGATTATTATCTCTAGAAGATTCTGGAAATTCTGATGACATCTACTCATCACTTTTGCTCTTACCAAATGGATCGTTCTGGAAAAAGACTATTGTTTCTCTGGTAAACGGCCTTGGGAAGGATGAAGCCAATAATTTGGATATCGGAATCGAGAAACTTCGATCATATCTATTTCAACATCTTTCAATCTCCTCATAGTCTATAATTAAGACTGAGAATAAAACGTATATTATCAAACTGATTAGCGATTATTTTAGATAGAACGACATTAGAGGCTAAAAAACCATAGTTATTATTTTAAGAGGAGTCTCGAGTACAAGACAGCACTTTCGCAAGAAACTGAATGGCAATAAACTATTCCTATATTAATGAAAGTATAAATGTTGGAATGTCTTTCTTGAGGTAGTCTTTAGCCTTTCTATACAATGTTCTAGTAGAGTATTTTAAAGAATTTTCGACAGCTGAGGTCATTTCACACATATGGGCCCCCATCTGAAATTGAACCAGTGACCAGCGCATTGAACCATAATAATTATCGTTCCGGTTTTCGCTCCGGTAAAAACCTAGCTTCGTTCAAGTTCCAGTTCCATCTACCAGTGTCGAAATATTTTCTTCGCTCCCAATATTGTAATATAATATCTTTCTTTGCTTTGCATCATTCACTGATTGCTTTAACATAACTCAATTACTGTCGGATCGCAGGCTATATTGCAATTTTGGATAAGAATAATTATAGTGAAAATAGGGGAGATGTTAATGTAAAATTTTCGTTGGATTTCTAGTTGAGTTCTCCGACAGCAATGATTATTAAGATCGAATTTCTCCTTCTCCCAACAAATGCCACAAGCAACGAAAGACATCCTTAGTAACATATTCTCGATTTTCCATTCGAATGCCTTATGTATTTATTGCATTGGTGAGCAGCAAAAATCGAGAGGACACGGGGACAGCCTCAAAATGAATTTCTCCATAAGTCTCAAGCATAACCAAAAGAGAGAGAAACCACCTGTGGACTCTAAGCTAACGCCGTTAATTATTGCATTAATTTCCATACAAAGAGAGGAGGTTGAGGCCTGTTCTAGAAAACGCTCCAGCATAATAGATCCTGAGAAGGAAAAAGTGGCTTCACAATTTCGCGCGAAGCAAATCCCACCTGATTTTATTATTCCCAGTATGTATCGAGCAGGAATCGGGCAAGGAAAACACAAAGGAGTCTGAAAGGAGGTGGATCTGGAGAAATTAAACCCTGCACCGTCTTCCCTTCTTCCGGAAACAGAGGAATCCGCAAAGCGAAAATGAGATTCGGATGATTCATCGCGCGGGACCGCGTTGAGAGAAAAAAACTCCCACAACATCTCGATTGAAGGAATGCACTGCGACGATGACACAGCAGGTAGCACGCGAGAGTCTGCCCGTATGGGCGGAGGAGGAAAAAAGATGCTAAAAAGAGGGAGGATGTGGGCGAAGTGAAGGAGTGTAGGCGACCAAAGTCTCTCGCGGTATACGTCATCGGCTTGGGTCTGCAGAGAGTGTGTTGGGGTTATATAGGGCGAGGGGAGAGAACTTCTGAAGGGGAAAATCACGGATCGCTCGAAAGTTGAGCTTACCTGTTCCATCCAGCATCGTCTAGCAGCGCCACTATGCTTGTGCATGCCATTGCGATGTCGGTTGCAGCTTGAAATGGGCTCTTACTGAAGAGATCAGGATTTCGAGCGAGTCGGAAAAATAGTTTGTCTTTCGAAGTGATTAAGTCACTACGGAAGACATCATACTGACATATTAACTTCGTGCGTAAAGTATTAATTGCATAAATAAGGTATTAGTGTCATAGAAATATGGAGAGATTCACAATAATTCATGAAAAACAATCATATCAAAATAATATATTATGAAATTAATAGTGTCCGACTATCAAGTTTTGAATTAAATATTTTTTATTATATTTTAATATATTATGTTTAATGTTATAACGGTGAATATCCAGAATGTTTCATCAATTCTAAAAAAAAGATAAAAATTATAAGTTATTACGAACGTATTGTCAATATAAGTAATTTATTAAAAATTAATAAATAATTTGCTATTTTTTCCCTAATGAGTCGCTCCAATGTAAATGGAATAAGGAAAGATTCACCTAGAAATGTAAGCGAACATAGGGTTTACGCATATTCAGACATGGGGATCATTGGAATAAAGGGTTTAAGGGCGGATTTCGAAATGGGGAGCCTAAATCCCTCAATAAAACCGTAGATGGTACCCTTATTATTAATTAGTAAACAAAACATTTTGAGATATTCTATCTTCTTTATTTAATAGTTCCTATGAATAGATTCTGGCAAGACTTTGTGGTAGGAAGCCATAACGAACTGAGAAAATGAAAATGAAAATAGGCCTGATGATGACGCGACGCGTCGAAACCATGGTCGCTAAATAAAACTGTTATGTGGTAAGGGTAAATGTCTATTTTCATTTTCATTTTCTCAGTTCGTTAATAGTTCCTTTATTAAAGGAAGACGCGGAGGTGAAAAGGTGTTTGTTAAATTTCTAAATGCTGAATCCAAGCAAAGAAGTAATGTCAAACATGAGGGCAGTTAAGCACCATTAGGTTCAATCTAAATATGGTACGTCTGCTTACATAATCGATAAGTTAACGAATTACTTCAAAGCAATTTTATGGAAAGCAAAGGCCAAAGATAAAGAATTCCACTTGAAATATGTTTAGAGAAAGCACTGCTCTAATGAAAATACTCTCTATGATTCATACTTCTCAAACGAGGAAAATATAAACTGCCTTTGAAAGAATGCGAATGTAAGAGTTGCAGTCATTGGCCTGGCGTAAGATGCGAAGGCGAAGGACGAGGCGCGCGTCTGCGTTGGGAAACCGTCCGACGACAAGAATTAAAAAGCGCCACCGGAGATGGATTCTTAATGCGATCCGTTGGCGCTATAACGTTAATTCTGCTAACAGAGACAAAGCGCGCGCAGAGAATCTGTTATTGATGCGCTTACAAGAACACGCGTGCATTGAGGAAGGAAGGGTTTAAAAACAATACAGGGGTCAACGGATCAAAAGATGAAGGGCAGAGAGAAATGAAGCGAGGTAAGCGATAAGAAGTTGAAAAGAGTCAGTCTGTTAAGGCGTAGGAAGACACGAAACGATCTCAAAGAAAAGAGTAAGAAAAGCAGACATCCTACGCTCCAAATATGGATCAAGGTTACTTCTCTCTCACACTAGGTGTTCTGCAGCAATGAGATTTACACTTCAAAGAGCGGAGAAACCCGCGGTGAAATTATCGGATCAGAGGGCTTGAGTGACTTAATCGTTCCGCTTCCAACGATAGAAATTATTTCTCTCACTTAAATAGTAGATGATTGGAATTAAGAAATTTTGCAATTTTCCTAAATAAATTTTGAGTAAGAAACTGGTCTCAGAGGACGTGATTGAGAGATGCCTTGGAAACAATTTGCGACAGAACGAGCGATATTTCTACTCATGAATACAAATTTGGAGTGCTTGGTAGTGTGAAACTAAACTGAAGGTATAAAAGGAAGCATAGAACGAATAACGACAAAACTGACTTATAATATATGTTACATTGGCACAACTTATATCAACAACACATATCGATAATTATATGACACATAGATCATGAAAGAATTTATAGAATGGAATGTGTAAATAAATTAGAAAATGATGGACATGTAATCAATATGATCAGACCTTACTTGGTGGAACGCCTTTATTAAATAAAATCAAACGGACTTCGTATTTTCCGCACAATTTATTATACGACCGATTTCGGCCATCCAGCCATCATCAGGTACACTCAAGGACTTGAGTGTACCGAAACCGGTCGTGTAATAAATTGTGTGGAAAATACTAAGTCCGTTTGATTTTATTTAATTATGGACATGTATTTACCAAGGTGTCAATGAAAGCTAGATAAGGTGTAAATAAAAATGTTCACCTTAAAAAAAGTTTTCAATGAGACGTTATTGCATTAGTGGCAGTAAAGATGTGAATTGAGAAAAAAATTGCTGTGACTGTTTAACTCAGACTCAGGAAACTCAGGATTGAACTAAATTAATTTCCGCTTTATGAATATTTATGTCGTTTCCGACACTTAACATTGCTCTAATCTCAAAGTACCCTTTGATATGACTAAAAAATATGCAATGAAATACAGTTCTAGAGATTAAGGGTTCTAAGTCCTGAACTTTATGCCTGCTCCTACATTCTCGCCAACCCCTTAAGTAAAGATTAATGAATGCAAAACATTTCACCATCAGTAACAGAGAGTACTGTCCATCCATCAGTCCGCCCATCAACCATTTCTTATTTAATCACTCTTAAATAATATATAAGCTAACATTTTAAGTTCTATCCATGGTGGAAAGGGAATATGAGTTTGAAATGTATTTAATATTAATTTTTAAAAATTATACGTTGTCTTTCACACTGTTGCAATCCATAGACTCCGAAAATACACTTTGAAAAATATAAAAATTTGTACAGTATAATTTATTTGTCCTCTTTCTAATACTAGGTTCCCAAAAAATGAAATAAGAATCCTTTAAAAGAATGATTATTAATTAAGATACGTGAATCTGCCATTCAAAATAAATCGGTGGATTTAATAAATTGTGAAAAATATATTTATGAAATTCCTCTATACAAAACATTTCTGTTCTGACCGGCAATAATACTTCAATAATTTTTGCCAGTTTGATGACCAAATTATTATCCAGAAATTCAGCTCAAACCTCAGAATCCTACAAAGAAATAAAGTAATTTGTGATTGTAAACGGCGCGGAATTTAAACTAAGCAAAGAATTGAACAAGAATTTAATTGAGCGAGCTTTATTTTGAACGCAGAATTGTTAGTGTACTTCCTAAATGATTTTTTTCTAATAGATTATTTTCATGATTATTTACAGTATCTAGATTAGTAACATCTTGAAGATATACATTATTTGTTTTTACTTGGTACAATGAATATTCGCGAGTATTTGCTTTGACTCTAAATAAATTTTTATCATATTTCCTCTACTCCGCTAATATGTGAGGTGAAAATTTTATAGTGCACTAAATTTACTGTGGAGTAAGCTTTAACCCATCCAACCGGAATTAGACACGATAATGGCTAAATATTTGATAAAAGAATGCCGAATAGGCAGCGTGACTGAATTCGGGATGTCCGTGGCGCTCAACCGGGCTCTACCGCACCGTTGAAAAATCCACAGTCTAAGGATAGTTGGTGAATCTAAAGTTTCCTCAGATTCTCAACCTCATATTTTGACGTGGCATAAGAGACTTGATGGTTTGGCGCCCTTACTTTATCTCAAAAACTGGCCGAAAAAGATGTCTGCCATTTTGTTAAGTAAAAGGAACAAAGTTCCATGTATGATCTCAAAGACTATGTTAAATCAAATTAAAATGTAAAACACTAGAATACTGCACCGCCATTTTTCCCATCAGTTTCCTCCAACTCCGTCTACATCGCAGCAAACTTAAAAGTTTTTCAAAAAATCCGATAATACCCTTTCCTGAGAAAGTTAGCAAAGTTATACACCCTCTATCTTTTTAAAACGTAAAATACCGAAGAATTAAACACGAAATCACAAAATACAATATTTTCTGGATAATTCTACGAATTTTCACGTCTCTCACTCTACTAAACCACTATTGGCTTCTTGACCAGCTATTTTCGATTATAGTCAACAGTGAACTCCTTCAAAAAATTACTCTTTGCACATCGAGTAATTTAGTTCAGTACATCCTAGGACTATTGGCTTATCTAGTCATATAGTTAGTTGTCTCATTAATACCTTGGGATACATTCTCATCTTCTGGATTCCTTAGTCAAATTCCCAAGAGTTGTGCAGGTGCGTGTTTTAATCCTGTCACTCCGTCGGAACATCGTTTAAAATGAGACTGATAAACATGCTCAAATCTACCTTTCTCCGACAAGGAAAATAGTTTTCCTCCGCTAATCGACAATTTGGTGTTTGATTTTCGTCCTTCGAGGTCCCACTGCGGCAAAGGCAACCCTTTTCGCCCGAATGGCCTTAGGGAGGAAGGTCGAACCACCGAGGAATGCGTCGGCGACTTCTTAAAATAGGGAGGAGGTGGTCGAGAGATGCTCAAGAATTGGATATGGGAGGTGTGGTGAGGGTTGAGGAAAGGTGTCAAAGTGAGAACGAATAAGACAACAGGAGGGGCGCGAGGGAATATAAGTTCGGAGGGAGCACGTGGGAGAAGTGCCAAGTCCAACAGAGCGAAGACAGATGAATTAATGGAGGAATAAAAAGGTTCGCTGAATTTGTAAAGAATCATACTACTTCACTAAAGAACAATAGCGCGAGGAAGAAGTTTATGGAATCATTAAGTTTTTCTTTGAACTTGAGCCCTCGTATTCCGTTCAGTGAATATTGATTGTCTATTAAATTGGTGCGAGGAAAATGTTAATATTAAGCACTAAATTCAAGCGTTAGATTCATAAAATTACTGTAAAAGTTTAATGAGGACCAAAAATGCATTTAGCCCTTCACACTTCGGCAAAGGGGTGAAGACACCAAGCAATTTGCTTTTACAATGTACTTTTAAGTGGCACTGTAAAGAGGTTGAAATCTCAATAAAGGCTCCGCAACCAAGCAATTCAAATGTAACAATGATGAATGGATTTATATTTAATAATCTTAAAATTCGTCTAAGCGTAAATAATTACCTTCAAGGAACGTAAATAAATAAATAAATGATCACCTTCAAGATAAGTGCTACAAGCAGAGTATTATCAAGTATCGAAAGACATCTACCGAACTTCGCTTCCGGGATTTACACTGAACAGCCAAGAAATAAAAATAAGGGATAAAATTATCAACCAACTATACTCCTTCAGGAATATTTCAGGCGCACTAATCTTTTCCATAAGTTATCATAGAATACAAGATAAAGCTATTTAGGGGCAAAATTTCACTTCAATTTCACACTGATTGCCTACATCATATTCTTTTCATCAACTACTACTGTACACTATTAAATATATCTTCACGGCTGAGGAGGAGCAACTAAAATGACGTCTATTAGTGTATGGGGAGGGAAAGCAATAAAATATGAGCAGATTAAAGTTACTCATATTTGATTGGTACCTATGTTATTGGCCTAATCTATAGACTCATGATCTCTCAGAGTTCCGTGAGATATCCTCAGCTCCTACAGCTCCGAGTTGCCACGAGTAATATCCTGCTTTTCTATGCCGAAATCAACCCACTAGGGCTCCATATGATATTGCTAGGGGTCGATTCGGCCGATTAGGACTAGGTCGATTCCTAAGGTAGGCCGGTGGAAAAAAAGTAAATTAAAATTTACCAACTCAATACTTATGAAAGAAATAAAAACACTATATTACAAGTGGCAGCAGAGAGCTGAAAGAGACGGGTTTCTGATGGAGCTCGAGGGAGATAATGAGCGTCTCCGAGTTTACAGATAAGTCACTTTAATCTCCTCATCTTTAATTCGTTTCCATCCCCCAAAATACGTAATATTTCTTGCTCCTCCTCTTCAGTCGTAAAGATAAATTTAATAGGCCTTAGATCACAACTGATTTTCAATCCTTTTAATATTTGACCGATATACGTCTATGCAATCAATTTTCGTATTATTTTAGGAATAAATCAGAGAAAAATCACAGTAGCTATGCAATATACAGTGGCGACGGCTCATTGGTGGGTAACGACCTCTCATTATACGATTTCGGGCCGCGCTCTTTTATTTTTGTTGCGGGAATTCCCTTGTGTAAGCGAGGCGTAGCCTCCTTTGTGGAACACTACGTGGGAGAGACTTATTAAGCGTTTAGATGGAAAGAGTTTATTCTTCCTAGAGATATATAAGAGACCCGTTAGTCGTCGACGATGTCTAAAAGGGAAAAGGAATCGAAAAAGTGACTGTCGCGGACCGCATTTGCATTCGAGGCTTGCCTCCATAGTTTTCACATCCAGTCTCTCACCCACGCTCTACGAAGGCTCACCACGATGTTGCCAGAAAATTATTTTTATTCCTCTGGTGGGAAACCCATGAGAAAAACGAAATTTTAGAATCCCACTTGAGAAACCTGGAAACCCGTCAGCGCGATGCAAGCACTTAGCGAATCTGACGGCATAAATTTCCACGTTTGGGGTCTTAACTTTGCGAGGATGCAAGGAAAAAACGATCCACAGAAGCGAATTTCCACTTTCCGTATTCGGATTTCGGTGTGATTAGCATAAAATATAACTCTAACAAAAATGGCTACATGCGAATAGGTCAACGTGAATGTCTTAAGTTCCTTCTGGCATTAAAAGTAATTTTTTTTCATCAAAGTAAAAAAGTATGTTGGTGTACACCCCTTAAAGTGTTTATTTAACCAGTGAAATCCATTCCTTGCCAGAAATGATGCACTATTATACCATTCAGTGGTTTTGTTCAAGCCCGTGTACGATTTCTCTCACACAGTTTTGACTACTTACTATTTAGGAAAAATAATCAGAATAATTTTGCTTTCGCCTATTTTCAGTTACTGAAGTCCGTTTATTCTAATCTTTCAATAGTGTTGACTTTAGGAAACAATAAGTATCAATAGGTGTTAATTTAGGCTCACTCTTTCGTGATGAATCAATTATGAAAATTAAGGAATTCGAATCCTTCGAATCCTAGTATAGTAAATATAAATAAAAATTTACCAAAGGGTTTTATGGTGAAGAGAGGTGTTATGCTTTTATCACAACTATTTCGTGAAAAATGTAAATAGTGACGATTGATCTTTGAAACCTGTTCGTGTTTTAAGTGAAAGAAACTGTTATGAAAAAAGTACTTCGCCTCTCTTCATTTCAACAGATGGATTTCCACAAGACCTCGACTATCACAGTGAATTTTTGCATTCTACTTGGTTATTCTTCTCTTTAGTTTAATATGGATTCAACGGCTTATGGTACATACCTAGAATGTTTCAGTAATTCATCTTCAAATTTTAAATATGCAAGTTATTGTAACAAGCAAATACAATACAATACTTTTTCCTATGTACAAACTTAGCTTTTTAATTCCACAATTTCTTTGTGAATGTTTTCAAGCTACTTCTTTTGATTCAAATTAACGAAGGGATAGATGCAAGAAGAGACTTGGGAGTCTCAATTTCGCCCTAATAAAGTGGTATTATTATTACTATTCTACGAAAGATTTTATTCTTTCTTGATCCGAGTTATCCACGGAACAAGTCAACGTAAACGTATTTAAGAGGATACATAGACTACTTTCATTCGAATAAATTCTATACTCTATACTTTCATTCGTATTAGAAGTTTCCGCTCATCGTCGTCTTTTGAAATTTGCAAATTGAGATTCTATCTCAATTCTAAAGATGGCTTCACCAATCAATGATGTGTGATGAAATAACTACGATTTAAATCTTTGCTTATACACTACCATCCGAAGTACTTGAATCTTAGGAAGATACTCGTAGCGCTGTGATAGACGCGTTCCAAAAGACGAGAATTTCTCTGATTATTATTTTCCTGGACATCTCGACGTCTCGACTGAGGTAAGAGATGATGCATCTCTCACGGAAACGTGGCGAATAAAACCATTCGAAATTAGCAATTTTAGCCAAAAGAGAGAAATTTTGGATAAAACAAATGGAGAAATTTTTACGTAAAATGCTGTCAACTGGGAGAAATTAAAAACAAATAAGAGCGCATCTTTGGGCTCAAACGAAGAGCATCTCTAACATTAACCAAAGCCATTAATCTGCTGCTTCCCTTACGATTGTGTGGCTACGAAAAGTAACTTACTAAATAATGCGTTTGGAAAAACTGCCCGTAAGAAAATTTGGTGAGCTGGAAGCTAAAGCTATACATTTATAAAAATCACTAAATATAATTAGGCTACATAGCTAAATATAAAAATCACTAAAATGTAAACGATAAGAACTAAAAATTTAGCACATTACTCAAGTAGAACAATATTATGGGAAAGGGAAAACCAAACGCTTATTTCTAATTATTCACGGGTTCAGCTGATTGCGATTGTAATTTTGATTTGGTTTCAGAGCACATTTTTATTGCCCGTCCAAACGTTATGAACACAACACAAACAACCGCGATCTATCTAGGGCACGAGCCCAGGACCTCGGAATTGGACGGCATGCTATTCTACCTCCGAATCGGACTGAAAACCAAGATTTATATCCAAAAATAATTAAGGGATTTTCTCTATAAATGGGATCGACATAAACCCCTTCAATTTCAAGAGGAAACTTATTAACGAGACCAGATCACATTCTCGTGAGGCTGAACTCCAAATAGGAACTCCGGAATCCAAAAACAAAAACGAGAGAAAAATCACGATCCTTCCCTCAATTTGATTCGAAAGAATCGTAAACAAAGAAGAGGGATTCGCCGCTCCGCGAATATTTCTCCCTCTGTCTCCGTAGCAACATTGCTTATTGGGGGCCTTTGCTTTCCCTCCCTTTCCGCGTAATTTATTGTCTCCCAATAGGACAGCCAACCGAGATCATCGGTCAACGAAAAAAAAACAACCACTGCGACCACCGAGCGAACGGTCTTAAACCCACTTCTTTTTCAGCGGCATTGTGTGAGGGAGAGGAGGGAAAGTCCAACCGTACGTCTCCGAGACACCCAAGACACCCACGCGAACGAATCGGAGGTAAGAGGCGAAGGAGTTAAAGGCTGGTCATCGGTCTTGCTGCTTGCTGTCCTTTTCTCGTATATAGGCACTGAAACTCGCGCATAACAGACACGCAAGGGACACCCACAGTACGGTCTTCAGCGGGGAGAGGGGCAGAAAAACCCGCCGCGATTTTATCTATGAATGGATTACCGTATATGTGCATAGTCTCCAACTTTACACGCGTCTTATATTCTCGGCCCACGTTGACCGAAATGCCGAGAGCTGAAAGTTGGCTTAGACAAAGGAGAGAGCCTCCGATACATCACGGCCAATAATTGTTTCCGATTCTTTCGTCAAACACCCGCTTAAGAGAACACGAGGTGAATACGCGACGTATGTGCGAACGCACATTCTTTCAGGAAATGGACGCCTTTTAAATGCGTACCGAATATTCGTCCCAGTTTTAGATGTCAAAATGCATGGCTCTTCCCTCGATAACACGAAAGCTTGAGGTCATCGCGAAGATTCGTCCGGTCGACCGGATCACATCGCTAGGATTTTTAAATCAAAGCGTTTAGTAAATCGGAATCATTGAGGTCTGAAACAGGGTGTTATTGTGAGGTGAAGGCCCGAGAATTCACTGCACCAGTAAGACAAAATGTAGCTTTATGGATGGCGCTTTGTGCGTCTTGTGTACATAGAGTACATCTGATTTTCCGAATATTCAGCCGATTGTGGTATTTGCAAGACAATACTGCAGGTAACATATGCCGACATTTTAATTGATGATAGTTTTCGAATATCATGTTGAATAACAATTTTTGATCGCATAAAAATGAGGAAGTTACTGAGTCTGAAATCAAATATTTATTACAACACCAAATAACAACAACGTACATATATTTACCTTGTTAAGCTCCACTAATCTGCTGGAATTAAATTGCCATACACAACTACCAGAATGCTTATGTTTCATATCGGACTAAAATTCTTTAACAAATGGTAAATAGATCAATTACGACTGTATCTAAATCATACATAATGAAAGTCGTCTTAACATTTTAAAATTAAGATGATGTTAATATGGTGATGTAACAACAGAATCACTTCCGCCACTTTTTTCCCTATTCGATGGAAAGAAAATCAAAAGGGTTCATGATAAACCTATAAAGAGATATTTATAAAATCTTTAAGAGAAATTTCTTTGGAAACTTGAAGAAGACCTCTACATCAACCTGCTTCGCTTAGAGTCATTAAAATTCTTTATAATAGTTTCATCTTTGCTCCAAGTCAACATTTAAATTAAAGATAGTCTATTTTCTGGAAACTAAAAGGTAGCGTGTGATAATAGATTTGTAATTTCAACTGAATTTATAGGAATTAAACACTGAAATAAGAATGATAAAATATGTGGCAAAACAGAAATATTTCTCGAACAATGTAAACCATACCAGTTCAACCCTTTCTTAGTCAAGAATTGAGAACCAAAACTGGATACTTATCGAAGATTATATTGTAATTCATCACGTTCCATTATCGAATTCTCATAAGAAAGACGGCAAATTCACCCCATTCCACATCCTGGAAAACAGAAATTCTGAGCATATAAAATATTAAGAACAACGGACTCCGTCGCCGAAAAGAAATAAATCACAAAACGAGTTACAAGTTGTTTCAATACAATATACCAATTAATTCCATTCTGATGCCAACCCAGAATGCTTGTAAGCGCATTTTTGCCCTCTTCTGTTCGCCCCCTTCCTATTGGACTCCGCCGCTGCTAAACTGGCCCTGCCTATTAATCCCTCCGCTGTGCTGGTGGTGATGGCAAAAATATTGGCATCAGCCGAGACTCTTCTGTCCCCCGCCGCCCACTCTCCTCCCCAGCGACCTCTTGCCTCTTGCAGACCTCTCCTCCGAAAGTGTTTATCTGGTCCTCCTATCTCACTCCCTCTACCAATACCTCCTTCCCTTCCTTTCGTTCCTTTTGGTATACCACCCGCAGACACGCTCTCCTCTATCGTTCTTCCTTCTCCCCTTGTTAGCATTTCGTGAATGTCCTTCTCTTCTACGCCATTAAATATTTCCTCTTAACAGTCTTGTGTTGTTTTCGGTAATAAAGCCAAGGGAAAGAGTAAATTGTCACCACGGTACGGTATGCTTCACAAAGATGAAGACAACTTGTTATACGGAAAACGTAGAGCATAAAGTTCAGCACATAATTCTCAAGAGCGGTAAATGATGTCATAAGTAAACTATGAAATACTTCAGTTTATAATTAATCAATCTGGAACTCGATGTCACTTTCGACCAACCGTATTGATGTAAATACACATGGAAAGTAAGATTCTGAGGGAAAATTTGACATAAAAAACAAAAATTAATGATAAGGAAAGATCTGCATATCCGCCCGAAAAGTGGAAGTTGCGGGCTCTAGTTCTCATAAGACATTCACGTCCGTTTTCACTTGGGGAATAATTAACTTTTCAATGCCGTAATTTATGAAGTTGGAATTTATATGTGAATCCGTTCATAATTCTCTCCAATTACTCAGAAAACGCCTTTTTAATTGTAATTATTATATAAAAATCAACGTCGTTGATTTTCTATAGGCGCTTTCAATCAATGCATTCCCAAATTACTTTATCTCAGTAACTTCAAAAATGTGAAAAACAACGATGGCAGCATGACTATCAAGTATAATATTCAAGCACTTCAATTCTTTCTAGCCAAAAGGATACGAAATTATATATGAATTTCCACCCTTTAATTACACTTTCAAAGAAATGCCGATTACACTTGACATCGCTATTTATTTTTCTCGGGCTGCAAGCAAATACACGAAAAATTCTAATGATTAGCGATTGCAACTTAAGATTCGCTTTAATTGCCTAAACTAATATATCAATGAAATTCAGATACAGAAATTATTAAAAAATAGTTACATGCAAAATATTTTACAGCCATCGAGAACACTTCAGCATAGACTTACCTTTAATTTAAAAGTTAGTCCATCATTCTGATAACTCAACGTAATCTGAGAGTAAATAGGCGGTACTCAATCATAGAAAGACAGTCAAACTACTTAAATAAATGTTTTATTGCTTTCGAAAGGTAAAAGAAGTTATCCTCGATCACGTAAATCCGCGAAACGCTTCATTTTTTCGGAAAATATAAAATAATAACGGTTAAATCCCTTCATTTGTAAAAGAAATGTGAAAATCAATTTGGTATAGGATTTTTTGTAGTTGTAATTTATCTTACAGCTTCTTCTCTCATCGTCGACGTAATCTGGCAGCTGAGAATCTATGGAGATGAAAGCAAGTACTCTTCACATATATTCTGAAGTTCACGTCTGCTTAATAGATTGTCGTTCCGGGAATAGGCCGACTTATGACTGCGCAGCTAAGAATATGTCAGTCTCTTAATATCTAGCAGGCGAATGCCGTAATTGATCGACATTTCCTCCACGCTTTCATTGCTGATGCTGACATTTGTATAGTTCTTTAAATGAGAATGAGTGTGACGCAGAGAGTAAGTAACCGCTGCTCTTGAAATCAAGCGGACATTATGAGGTTAATCGTAACGACATAATATGTCATCGAATTATTCTTTAAGGCTTCGTCAAGTAAGGAACAGTATTTGAAACTCGTGACTCCAAGTTCTACGTTGTTGCTAAGAATTCCCATTCAAATAACGCAGTTTCTGTTTCAAATTGGATCGCTATAATTCGAATGTGAATGAACTTCTCAACTCTGAATTTGAATATTTCCATTTATCTACAAATGTGTGTGTATGTGTGTGAAAAATTACAACTTTGATATTCCGTTAAAATGAATCAAAACTGATTCAGAAATCCACTAAAATTATCGTTATTTCTTCATGGGGAAATATCGGCAAATTGACATAAAAATGATTATAGGCGTCCTAACATATTTTATTTCGTTGGCAACTATTCTAAGTTTGCCTAACCAGGCATCTACGATAGGAAAACTTTCAAAGTAAAATATTACGAAAAAAATTCAAAACAAAAAATTACATACCTACGTTATCTTATCCAAAACTTCGTCCTTATTAGAGTATGCTAGCATACTATCCAGGCTGAATAGAAAATCTTGCAATAATAATGATAATAATAATGGTAATAATTAATTTAATGGAAACAGGAAAACCCCAATAACATTCGTTTTAATAATTATTATTATGTGCGAACTGAACGCTCATTCCGTAACCGGAAAAATCCGACTAGGACTAGGAATCCGGGGACCTTTGTGTTGGAGCACCAGCACGAAAACCACTCCAAGAGGTGCCATAATCTGCTAAGGAGAATTTACTATTCAGAGTAATAGTATATTCTGAAATATCTAACGGAGTAAAAGCTTAATTGACACCACTCCTCCAATTAACCACTGAAAAATATGATAATGATCATGTCCTTATTCAGGCAAATCTTAAAATAATGAGACCACTCTTACCATTGACCTTTTTAACAAACACAAACAACTATGCTCTGACCAGGATATGAACCCGAGACCTCGGCGTTGCTAGGATAGTACGCTAACCACTAGGCCACCGAGACCGACAATAAGGTGGCGATATATATGGCAATAAGGAAGAATGATAAAGCTACACACGCAACAAATTCCTGATTCATATTTAAATAGACATGTTAACGAGTTTTGCTGAAAGAAAATTTAATACCCAACCCTTAACCTCAATACCGAACCCTTAATACGTATCCAAATTACTCCTGAGAGATAGGGAACTATAATTCGGAAATAATCGATTATTCCTTAATTGCCTCAGTCAAAGTTCAATCGGGAGAAATTGGTTTTATTTTCCCTAGGAAACATTTCCGGAGTTTCGTGAATCTTTTAACAACTCCTTCCCTTCTTTTCCCTAAAGGAAACCATAAAAAAGTTCTTCTTCAACTGTCCCTTAGCAGTTGAATCTTTTTAGGACTTCCTCTTGTTTCCCAGTAAAACGTACGACTCAACTTCCTCCCGACATCCCCATCCCAGGTTACGGCCTTTTTTGTGCCAATCTGCTCCTCCGCTCCACTCATCTCGCGGTGATACCCTCCCACTCTTCGCCCCCACTCGTCTCCAAATTAAGTTGTCCGACTTCCTCACTTTTCACTCATTATTTTATTTCTTAACGATTCGTATTTTCTCTCTATGACTTTTCTTTCCTGCCTTTTCACTCGCCATTAATAGAATGTACCATCCTGTCACCGAGTAAATACTGAGTGCAACCTCCAAAATATGCCACATCAATACTTCATGTCACAAAAAATTTGAATTTTAGAATTTAACTACGACCTGCAGACACATCTGACTTAATGACCTTAAGAAGCTGTAATTTAAATTGCAAATTTCTTCAAGTTATCTTAATTATACCACCGTTTTCCAAAAGTTTAATATTCGTCGATACATCCCAAAAGATTCAGCATATTTAAATAAATAACGTCTTCATTGAAGTTGTAGTAATTTTGAAAATGCTTCGACAGCTGAGATCACTTCGCACGTGACACCCCAACGGGAATTGAACCCGGGACCACTTTCATCGAAGTCGAACGCGTTACCCACTTAGCTATCCGGAGGCCCAAAACAACTTCTTTATTTTGGGCGAAATTGAGACTATAAAGTCTCCTATTCCATTTAACCCGTGACCCATTTTGACAGCCACCTAGGTCTGTCAACAGGCAAATAGGTCTGTCAACAGTTTCCAACCTGTGGCATTCCTGAAGGTACACACCGAGTGCTCAGGGATGAGTGCAGAAAGTTGAATATTTGTAGGAAGACGGTAACTTCATTATTACATTACCTTTATTCTGTAATCTGGTATTGAAAGGCATTTTCTTCGAAACTAGATTAAATAAAAGAAACTAACTGTTAAGAATGTTATTTTTATTTCTGATTTTGATATCTGTCTGAAGATATTTTTATTATTTGTTGAAGAGTTGAAGAAAGAAAGAAGGAGAGAGTATGGAGAATCCGTGATTGGATTTGCAATTCAGAAGAAAATGAAAACAGCTTCTATAGACAGCCCATTGATTTCACCTAAAATCTTGATCTATTAATATCGCCATCAATAAGAAATTTAATTAAGTAATGAACTATAAAAATCAATTATATTTCTTTAAATCATATTAAAAATTAAAATTATCGGCCATGGTGAAGGAGACGCCTGCCAGCGCTCTAACCTCAAGGTCCCAGGTTCGAGTGCCTGTTAGTCGGACGTTTCTGATTAGGATATGTTCGTGTATGTTTGTTCGCCGTTACGGTTTGCGTCTGCCACTGTAATTGTTTAATAAATGGATGCTTGCGGAGACTTTACGAAATAAATTATTAATACCTTCACCTTACAGCTGAAAGGCGATTAGCTGATGCATTTCAGTGGTCCTGAACCAACGGTTGATTACCTGTCGCCTTACCTTATCGTCCAATAGATACTTATTGCCCCTGAAGATTAATATTAATTCAACAAAACTAATTTTAATTTAATTGTAAATATGCGCTTCTCAAGATCTTTGGGTATTCGCCTTTCTCAGCGCTGTACCTCGCCTCACACAACCTCACCAAAGCCTCTCGCACTTCCTGGTGCTCCACTCAAGAAAGCCTCTCCCTCCCCCAACTTCCGACTCATTCATCCCTCTTCATTCAGAAACACCGAAACGGCTATTTCCTCCATCTCAGCGAAATTGCTATTTCTCGGGATACGTATGAATGATCGTCTCGGCCCGCCACTATTGTCGGCAAGTGATGTCATGCGGCGGTAGTCTCCATCTCTCTGCATAGATTCGAGCATGGAGCCTTCTTTTCCGTACCGGTTTTTGCTTCATTTCAATGAAAAAACCAAATCTCGGTTCAGCTCCAGTTCCATTCCTGTCAACGTCGAACCGGTTCGAACCGATTTTTTTGCTCCTACTAATCGTCATGTAATATATAATACACTTCTAAAGGTTTATTATTTTTGTATTTGTTTTTTAGTTTATTTTTCATTACTTATTTATTATTCCTATATTTCGTCCTTATTCTATATTTTTTTATTCATTCTATTATTCTGTTTAATTATATTTTACTGCCTATTTCTTACAATTTCAAATCCAACATCTGTTTTTATCCATATTATTTGTAAGAATGATGCATTTTGTGTCAATTTTTTCCAGGTATGTTGCTGACTTTCCTTTTACTTATTTTCGCCTCTTTTAAATTATAGTTGCTACTGTCAGTAGGTTTCGCAGGTTTTTCACGTACTCTTTTACAGGTGTATTTCTGCAGGGTTTTATTTTTTTAAATGCCGACTTAGGTTTTTTTAATCCTTCTTTTATTGCTTTTCTTTAGTTCAACTCTCAATACCTCTTTCTTTCTATCTGTAATGACTAAGGGTTAGATGTAAGAAGAAACTAATAAGTCTCAATCTCGCCCTTAAATAAACACGTTTCATTAGTAATATTTCTAGCTCTTTCAAAAACATCACAAAAAAATCGGAATCGTGTTCATTTTCTACCACAACAAAAGTGGACGAATCTCAAAAGCAAACGGTCGCGAAAAGTTAAAATCGCTAAAAGTAAAAGCTGAAAAGTGTACTTGAAATACTATATCAGGCGTAGTTGACACTAATTGATACGTAGACTACTTCCACTGCAACGGAACATGTACTTAATTGGAACTGTGTGAATAACAGTAATTTGAGCTCTTTATTTTGTTGATTTTATTTTTGAAAAATTGAAATGGATATGCTATTGAAATATTTTTCGTTTAACAGTCTTCTTTCCTATCTCAATTTTCTGAATAAATAATGCATAAAAATATCCGAGTATCAATGCGAAATGTTACAGAAATACATAGGCACCATAAAATCGAGTAATTTAGAAGCATTAAATTGGATTCCTCATAGGAACTGGGAAACAAAAACATTTCATAACTGCAAAAGAAATACAGGAAGGAATTAAGAATCGCTAAGACGGTCATCACGGAGTTTTTTATAAATATTGCGTAGTAAGCCAAGTGATGTTTGGATGACTTCCCCTACCTTCAGAGGGAATTTTTTATGAATATCTTACGCTACGAAACTTTTTCTGATTTTCTCTATTACCTCAATCGGTGAATGTATCTTCTTATCGTTCATCTAAGGTATTCGAGCCGCTAGATTAGATTTCAATTTATCAGTTTACCTTACTTAATTTCAGAAAGAAAGCATGAATCAGGTAGTGATGGAATACAATGAGATTACGACTGTCGTAACACCGCTGGAAATCGGTCTTGTCTGTCTAAAATTGTAGTTTGATTCATATGGAATGATATTGTGACCACATTATGGTGATAGATAGCTACTATAAAATATAAACCTGCATCTGGCTATTTTCATGAAACTCGATCGATGAAATCTTTCGACATTAAAGGAAGCATTATATTGAGGACATCGAATCATAAATAAAATTATATTAATTTCCAGTGATGTCCACAGAAACTAGAAACTAAATAAAATAAACTAAAGGTATGTAAAAGATGAACGATTATCATTTTTCTGATTGGAAATAATTACCTCTCTTCACGATCGTAAGGTTTTCATAGGACCATTAATACTCGTAAAGTATCAAAGAAATCTTCTCAAGTGATACTTGATGGAACTTCATTTTAGAAACACTTGCAAAAGCCAAAACTTGTACAACGGTGCTTTGATACCGAAACCGGTCAATCCTGTTGCAATTTAAGTGGAATTTGTAAAAGTTTTGGCTTTTGCAAGTGTTTCTCGTAAAGTATCTTCAGTATTATGTGAAGTAAAGAATGAGGAAAAGAACACCTCCACCAACAGATGTGCTGCTTTCCTTATTTTTTAAAATGGAGAACTACCACAAAGCCGATGCCGAATCAGTATATTCTATTTTGTTAAGTGTTACGGTATCGGTATTATTAAGACCAAATTCGATTCCAGATTCTATAGACGTCGCCTTCCCTTTCCTCCCGCAGAATTACAAAATCATTTAGATCACGCTTGACTTACAGGTCGATAGCTGAAGGTTATATGGCCGATCACGAATGTTAATCGAAGTGTTTCATAGCTAATTAGCATTTTAATTACTTCTACCACTGAATACTTTCTAATCATTAGCCTTTTATTATGTGCGTACAAAACAGAAAGAATTTGTGGAAGAAAATCTTCTTGGATTCACATCCAGATGAGATCTGGAAGCATCTGCTACCTATTGAATTAATGGAGTTAAAATAACATAGCGACAATTTCGACAAAAAGAAACATTTTTCGAACATCATTATCACTCATAGTAAACAAACAATCGCAATCGAAGGTGTTTGCAGCGGAAAACAAGCTTGTAATCGCTGATGTAAATCCATAACACGCTCAGTAAGCAATATATAAATACATTCTCAAGGCAAAGCTGTGGTTATATTCAGATAGAGTTAATTAATAATCAGCATCCTCATTTATTTCTGTTAAGCTCCTGGAGTTCGAGAATCAACCAATCAAATTTCTGCTTATGAGGGGAAGATATAAAATTATCAACTCAGATTTCATCCTAATACCACCAATTTCTTCTAACTTTCAGTTCCTACCTCGCAATAGCAAATAGTATTCGGAATACGTCTCACTATGAATGAACGGGTGACAGGTCTGGAAACCTTTCTCGTGCCAACATCTCTGTCGGCTAAATCGGAGTACTCTCTCATTCTCAACTAACATTGCGTCATGTCATTGTTCTGCCGCACAAGTACCATTCGCAACTCAAAAAGATGAAGGGCAGACACGCCTCAAGACACACACGGTACATGTGTTCAATGCCTTGGTCGTGCTGCAACACGCGCGTTCTCCAATTAGCTTCCAATCGGTGTAATGCATTACATTCCTGAACACATGCATCGCAAGAAAGAGCCTGCAGACCGCATGAGGCCAGCCGCGTATAAATAAATGGAGATGGTGAGCGAACCTTTATGCAGAAAATTAGCATTAAAAGCTTGGCACACCTGAGATTTCTACGCACTGAATATTTCCTCAAAGACTTCGGGGACGGAATCGATGAAGTGAAACACAGTTTGATGCGCAAAGTTAAGCAAATTCCCTCCCAAAGATATATGATCATTTTAATTGAGAAAACTCAGCATTAATGGAGAACTGTATTTATCAAACTCATTGCACCGAATGCTGTGATAATGAAATAAGACAGTCGACAAACAGCAGCCTTTGAATTTGAAATTTCTAAATATATTTATTTAATTATTTATTGTTATTTAACAAAGATATGGGATTTCATTGAGTTGCTAGCAAGCTTGAACTCATTTCAGACCCCGAGGGTAAATGTTTGTCGATGTCTATCTATTGATTTAATATTTAGGATTAGCACCAACAGAAAGAAGCAAACATTCACAATGCAGCCTTGTATGATTTTTGCTACTCTATAAATTTTCGAAATTTAAAATTTTTCTCAGGGATTTGAAAGACAACAAAAAAGCAACTCTAAGAGGAGTTCTAAAGAGCAAATAAACTGATTGGCAACAAAAATGGCCTACTACAAAGGAACCATTGCAATGGCGTAAAACTGGGCATCTACACAGGGAGACTATCATCAGGAGCTGATTACAAAAGCAGATCGCAATATCCATTTCTTACAAGAAAACGTGAGTTTATTAACAGGGTGTCACACAAGAATAAAATAAATAAACGACCATTTACGTTATTTATTTATTAAATAACTCCTTGCAATTTGATCGGTGGACCATGTGACAACTGTCGAGGAGGCGTAAGAGAAATAATAATAAAATTTGACCCAAACACGGGAGAGAAACCCCTCAAAAACCTCCCGTGGACAGTAAACATCTTTTCTAGTCCATCTACACTCAAGCACCTGCACGGAACTCAGTTACTATCAATTAAACATTTCTGATACATAATATGATACATTGCACATAAAAGATCTCAAAATTTAGTCACATACTTATGATAAAATAATCGGTTGAAAACTCGAGGATCGTGTACACAAAAATTTAAATTTTATAAACTTTTAAGCTTGAAAATTATAACTTGTGAGATGTTCATGTTCCATTCCTTCGGAGTGCGACATTTTTCGCATATCCATTTAAATAAATTATGGTAAAATCTAACTAATTAATATATATCTACTTACAATTCATCAATTTTTACTCACAAAATAATTGTTTTACGGCTTTGAAAACTGATTATAAAACCTATATCTTCATTTAGTAGCTTCGGAAGATTAACAGTAGACGACTAAATAATAATCTCTTCATAATTCGTTTTAAAGTTCGTAATCCGCTAGATTATTGTCTAAGAACGTGTTTTAGAGGGTCGAAAATGTTGAACGTTTTCTTAAAACATTCCTCCAATATGAGTAACATATGACCCGTCTATAAAAGAATATAAAAACTTTTTCCTAGAGTGGGGTTTTTCCAGTGATGATACCACGGCGGGTTCGTGATTCCACTGCACTTTCCTGGCGATTGAGAAATTCAAAGATTAACAACACCGAATGTTAAAAATGTCGAAGAATTTAGCTTTCTCGAGTTTTAAATACTTCAGTGATAATGAAACGCATACATTTTTTCCGTGAAATACAGGACTTAACCTTTCCAAAATTGAATTTTAATCGCGCATCTAAATATGGAGTCCCTAACATATTCATTCCAGATCAAATTCATTATTGATCCTTAGTGAAGAAAATTAGAAAAATGGATAAATGGAGATAAGCTAGTTTGATTTTAGTTGGATTTTAAGCTTAGGCTAAAAATGAATTACTATTATCCAGATATATCCTGAAATTTTCTTATTTTCAGATTCCAAATTTGATAGATTGGGATCTCTAAATACATANTAAATAGAAACGAAGCAAATGAATATCGTAACAACCGTAATAATTTCAGCACTTTCATTGAACTTTAGTATTTTACATATCGATGCTTATCAATATATTAGTATTTTATACATTAATTTCATTTCAATTGAGATAATAGTGATGTATTATATTTAACCCGTTACGTACGTCCTAAATAACACATTGAAGTATGAAGTGAAACAAAAATAAAAATATACGTGAAAATAATTATTATAGTATTGATTGACTGCATCAGGTAAAACATATCTGGCTGAAAATTAGCGTTTCAAATGAGATAATAGTGATGTATTATATTTAACCCGTTACGTACGTCCTAAATAACAAACAATGAAAGTAAGTGAAACAAAAATAAAAAATTAATTTTCCTGATTTTCCTGGCGTTTCCTTGTTAGGCATCTTTCCAAACGTACCAAGACATACCGATATTTCCTATTCTTAGCTCTCTCTCTCTCTCTGTAAGTGAACGTAAAAAGTCTGAAAGTGATTTCCTTAAATTGTGTAAAATAATGAAAAAATATCAAAAAATATTCTTTCGGGAGCGGTAAAATCGACCTTTATAACGTTTCTTCCCTTTAGAAACATTCAACACAAAATTCAATTCAACGTTTCTTCTCTTTAGAAACGTTCATCTGAAATTAGCATTAATGTTTTCAGTTCTATTATTATTAAATTCGCGAACTATTATCTTGAATGAAAAATATCAATCTAGAAACCTTTTAACTTGTCCAGCGAGTCTACTAATGCTAGGTGTAGAAGTAAATCGTTAAGTTGCGAATATTCAACCAGGTATTTCAAAGCATGAACCGCTCCAACTCAGTTGGGAAGAATGAAAACGTAATCTCTACGTTGGTGACTGTTGATCGGCCAAAACCCATGCCTACCTTATCGACTTATTTGTTTCCACCTTTACCACGGTCGAATCCACCGGGGGGGATCGATCTTCGCCACCTCCCCCCCTAATGACTTTGTTCTGCTAGCAATTTAATCTAATCCTAGTAATTTACCTAAGACCTGACGAGGAGCTTAAATTAAAAACCGATTATGATATCTTACATAATCGCTGCACATTTATGACTACAAAATGGCAACTTAAAGATTAATTGTAGATTATTTTATTAAGAAATGATTCTAAATAGCCCCCAATCGGCAGTTTTTTATTGCCGTATATTATATAAAAATCTTACATGAAAGAACTTTCGGAGTCTGCCAAAATGTGTATTCATCTACAGACCAAACTGTTCCCAATCTTGTCTAAATAACTTTTTAAGATCGGTCGATTTATTAACTCCCGCGATTTTTCTCACGGTAAATGAGCAAGCAAGGCTGCAGAGCGATCCACCTTCCAAGATACATGCTATTAAAAGATAACCCTTCGTCACATCGCAAACAAAAGATAAGACAGATATGTTCAACCGACAGAAGTCATGTTGAAACTGAGACGGAAATGTTCATTACGGCACCAAGTAAGCCACGACACTCTTTTATTGCTGTTGTGACGCGCGGTGATTTTTTCCTCCGGTTAAGGCCATATTAAACGTACCTTTTTGGATGATGCATTCTATTATTCATCGACTGTTGCTGTAGTAATGGGATTCTGCGATTCTGGGTAAAGTTGCACATTTCAAAGGATTCTCTCTGTGAGTCACTTAGAGATCCGAACGGGGGTTGCTCTTCTTGTTCGGGTCACTTCCTCTCGGAGAAGGAAACGCCGGAATCCTTTTCCTGAAAGTGACACCAGTTGTGTAGACGGATGAGAGCATGTGTTAAAAAAAGTCTCCCAACAGTTCTCTTTTGGTTCATATGGTGACTTTCCCTATCTCATTCCCATTTTCGGAAAAAAATAATTTAACCATTTCTCTTGTCTGTTCTAATCTCAAGAGACCAACTTTCCTTACGTTTCAACGGTCTTTCGTTTATTTCGTATTTTATCATTCTTTTCTTTTACATATTGGACTTACTTGAATGAAAACTGTTTATATTCGTATTACCATATTTACGTGTCATACTTTCCATTTTTTATCGACACGTAAATTTCGCACATTAATTTCTTTTTATATGTATGTACTATAAATAAATAGAGGTTCGGGTTCTTATCCCTTGGACTATGAAATCACGCATTGCAGTGCATTTTCCCAAATTATTATTTTCATTTAATAATTTTAACGAAATTCCACGACGAAATTAGAAAGAAGTATTTCTTCATTGAACATTGAATTACATTCTCATCAGAACGAGAGTATAGTAGTACCTCTATGTAGTGGCGTAGCCAATGGAAAGGGCTTCGAGATAATGGGAGGTAAATTGTTATTGTGTGAATATTTACAGTTATACATACTACTGATGACTAGGAGAAAATATATGCGAACATAAGTCTGATTCCATCTTTACTACATAAATGGCAGAAGTTTACCAGCCCCTACAGGCAGTTTTACGATTACTTATTGGTTCAGAAGAACCCCCTTCCAGGGATAAACCCTGGCTACGCCCCTACCTCTATGTATCGTTCTACTACTATTGTATAAGACAGATTTAGGGTCTGGAAAACTTTTTTTAGGTTCGGAAAACTCAGGAAATTCTACGAAAAAGTTCACGTGAACCGGCTGAATCCCACCACTGTTGTAAAGAGAGTATAACGAGCACTTAAATTATTCGATAAATTAGAAGCATCTGTCTGAAATCATCTGCAGTTGAATAAATACAAATCATAAACAAGTCAGTTGCGATCAATCTCTTGTCCTTGTCTGGTAAACGTTTTAAAAAAATATATATTGAGCAATTAACTAAATAATGCATTATCAAATGAAAATGTTGAATTTTTAGAAATTTAAATATTTACTGTGGGTACATGTATAAGGTGTTTAAAAAACCTTAAACATTTAGCAACAGATTATCTCCTGATAGCAACTTCATAAATTTCCCACTATATCAATGACAAAATTACTGAAATATTCGTAAAGCTAAATCTAGGATTCTTAATATTAAGCATTCCAATGAATTTTGATTCATTTACAAGAATTTTTCATTTAAAAAATATTTTAGGTATTATAGCGTCTCCGATAATTCTAATTTTTCTAATATTTGGAAAGAACGCAACATTACTGAATATAAAAATATGATCACTCATGTTCCTCAGATCGCTCGAACACGATGACAAATTGTCAAAAATATCTATTAAGCGCTGATACTTATTTATTTAAATTCACGCTGCAATTTGGCTTTCTGGTCAGGTGGCAGCGCTGGAGGGGAGCATAATATATTAAACATAGGATTGCCTGGCATTCGCCCAAGGACGGGAGGGAAAACCCTCCAAAAACCTCGCGTAGGAAATACGTAACAAACAAACACATCAAAAATATGTATTTCTGGTTTATATATATTTATTTAAATTCACGCTGCAATTTGGCTTTCTGGTCAGGTGGCAGCGCTGGAGGAGAGCATAATATATTAAACATAGGATTGCCTGGCTTTCGCCCAAGGACGGGAGGGAAAACCCTCCAAAAACCTCGCGTAGGAAATACGTAACACTTTATATAAGATTCATACATCACAGTATATTTAAAATAATTTTTAAAAAGTGAAAAAAATGTTGATAATAACAATATTATACAATGATAAGAATTTTAAGTGAATAAGCTAGCATACATGGTGGAGACCATATAATCATATGTATATAAGATTAAGTTATATTTCAATTATGGCTTTATCTTGCGTAAATCACCGTATTTCCCCACGTACAGGACGCTTCCATGCATTAGACATCTTGAATTTGGGACCCAAAAATTGGAATTGGTCGCCGACTTTCACCCTTGCTTTCGTATAAGGCGCACCTAGTTTTTAGAGCCGAAATATTTAAAGAAAAGGTGCGTTTTATAGATGGGAAATACGGTAGTATATCAAATTATCCCTAAAAGCATTAAGAACGGCGTCGGAACTTCAACAACTTTCTTCAAGTACCACCTCTAAATAAGCGTTCTTCAGTGGTAAATAGCAAGAGAAAAAGGACGATAATGATACATGGACCATGTCATAACCATTTATGCATAAAAAAATTTCCTTAACAGTGAAGAAAAGACGCGGTATGGTAGTTCAGTGGTCAGAATATCTACTCGGTAAGAGACCTGGGTTATAGTCAAAGTCATATCGCTATTTTCCACAGCTATATATCCATCTACATTTACATATGTACCCTGCAAGCCGGCGTCTGGCAGGGTGTGCATGCACCATGACTCTTCTCTAATCGATTACGTTCGCGTACCGTTCGAGGAAAACATCAATTCTCGAAACCACTAATTAAAGAATCTATTTCTTTGATTTTTCTCACTGTAATAGGGAGTAAGCATAATATCGGCTCTTTTATATAAAAACGTACTTTCTCAAGTGAATTAAGTCATTGTTTTAATCTTCTATCTTCTAGAGATCTCCGTCCCGCGCCCTGAGGCAACTGAGTAACGCTCATTGATTTGTCTTAACAAATTTTATGAAATGTATCACCTTTCGTTGTACCTTCTCTAGTTGCCAAATATAACACTTGCGGACAAGGGTTCATGGACATTTTCTTCGCTCCCACCGATTATTCTCTTGATGAAGCCGAGTTTCTTAAGTATGTACTTGTACTCATTTTACGGATGTGAGTGCCCGATGTTAAGTTATTCGCAAGGACTACTCCAAGATATTTCACGAACTCTACTGTTAATATTTTTTACCTTTGAGGCTGCACGAATAATCATTAGCAATAAATATTCTTTCGAAAGAGTTAATAACAGAATGGCTGAGAGAGAAAAAAGAGAGCAAAAAGCAACTTGAGCCCACCTTAGTATCTACTGGCAAGAAAGACGGAATTCCGTCGAATAATTCCAAGAGCCAGAGAAAGAGCGTCATTACAGACCAGGATATCAAGGTGTAATAAAGGAAAGGATGCGTGAGAAGAAATGTGAACGAGAACTAGTGTTTGCGTGCATGCTTGTTGTGCGTGTGGGTGTGTGATCGCACGAGCAGTTGTGAAGATGTTTATTTTATAGAGACCAAAATATAAAAGGCGAAAAAAGAAACGACAAACAATGAGCTCGGAGCGGGAGTTGGAGGAAATGGAAAAGGTTGGAGAAAGAGGTTTAAAAAAAAGAATACAAGGAGATCCGACCTTTTCAAAGACCTGTCCCATGGTTTTCGAGCTGACCGCGCCATAAAGTGCTTCACCGACGCGAAGGATAGTATAGGAACCGCCGAAATATTATTATAGGTGAAACGTAGAAGGACAAAGTAGGGAAATATCTGAGTACCATAAATATAAGTTACGAGTAACTACTTAAGCAGGAGAAAGGGCAGAAAGTGGAATATCTACTGATGACAGAAAAAATCATGGGATAGAGAAACATAGCATGTTATTGTCTCAAATAAATTTAAAGGTTTGTTAAAAAAAAGTGGTATAATTTGCTCACTCTATTCAAAATGACGGAGATGTTTTACAAAGCTTGATTATATTCCCTTTTACAGTTGAAGATTATTTCAGTTCGATGACACCCAATAAACAGCTATCATCGGCCCATCAAACTTTAGTCAAATGACAAATGACTTTCGTAAGTATTCATGCCAGGCCAAGAATTAGAACTCAATCTGCAAAACTAAGCTGGCTACATTACCGCTGAGCCCGGTATTGTATATTTTTTACACATACATAATGGCTCTTAGTATCTTTTAGTTGCCAAATACAATCATAAATAGAGGCTGAACACCGTAGACTTAATTAAGAGATCTGGGCAAGAACATTAAATTAAACCTTAGTGCAATTTAGTCGCGTTGTAGATCCGACTGCTAACCATAAATGCATTTCTTACAAAGTGAGGGCAGTTTATAACGCCAGAAAAAAAGTATCCAAAATCCCGTTAAGGATTTGAGTGGCTTTTATTTTATCAAATACCACAGAAACTGATTTTTTAAATCCAGAAGAAAGAGTACTTATCCGTAATACTTCGGTTTAGGTCATAACGTATCAGAAAGATTCGATGGCTACTGTTGCAATATTCAGATTGTCTTGATTTCGAGAACCAAGAAGTGATTTCCTGGCGTTAGTATGTTCTCGGTTTAAAAAAATAGAAAAACGTATATACGTCTGTTGTGGGCCAAAAGTGATGCTATCAGTTACACTACCAGCTTTGATAAAGTCAACATCACCAATATCTGAAGCTAGCCAAAGACAGATTATTTAATCAAACTGTCTTTTCAACAATCCTTCTGTAAATCAATTCAACTGGTTACCAAAGGCAGAGCTAAAGCAGGGTTAACACGGAGCAATAGTTATGATACGACATGCTGGAAATGTAGTAATTGAACATGTAAGATTACACACGTCGACCACACGCCGAAAGACGGCTTGCAGTGTATTTATGCAGATGTAGAAGATGATTCTCAACATTCAGAGTCGTCTGAATGTGGGCAGTCGCTAAGGGACCCCTGGATAAGGGAGCCAGCCCTGTGCCACAGATTGTCGCATCTTTTGAGATTTGCCAGAGAATTTTTCTAAGGTTCGAAAGGATTATATCATATGAGGTAAGATTTCAAGGGTCCTTTTGACAAACGTACATGAGGAAGTTGATAAGATTGATAAATCAAAAGTTACCTACCAACTTGCTTGTATTAAAGCTAGAAAAATTAATCTTTAAATTGCTATGATCCTATTATTTTTCTATAAATCTGCCTATGCCTTAAAAAATAGTTTTGAAATATATTGCTCTGAAATATAATCTATAGAGTCAGCAGTTACTAACTGGAATTTTGTATGGGTGTAGATAGAAACAACTGTCCAAGTTCCACGGAAAATGTTTTTACATGGTTTCAAGTAATTATAGTAATCATCAAGTCATTTTCTTTGTAACTTGTACACATTTATTTCTATCTTTATCTACATTTCCCTGCATTTCACCATCGTAACACTAAAAACTTGAAAAACTGCAATCAAATGCGAAATTTGATTATTTTAAGAACCCTCTCACCAAGAGCCCCGCGGATCCTAGTGACGGCCCTGTCGGAGTTTCGTGATCCATTTCGAGCTCACATATTTCCTGTGGGATATTAATAAAATGTTATTTAGCCGGCATTAAACAGTGGCGAAGAATATTAAAACAACTATCAAGTCTGTTCATCGATAAATAGCTTCCAAAAAGAGATGAAATAGCCACACGAGTCGCCGAAATTAATCACAGGAAAATTCTTGCAAACCTTTTTCTGTCGATCCCGAAGAGAACAGGAATGAGTGATCCGTGAAGCGAAGAGATAAGGCAGAGGAAAGAAGAGGAGCAAAAGGAGAGGAAGAAAATTAAGCAGGCGGAAGGAAAGTGGGAGTGAAAGGGAAGTGAGAGGTAGCAGAATACATTAAGTGGAGGCAGTCAAGAGGGATACATTTCGGATGGTTATGGAAGGACATGAGAACGGCTCAGGATTATGATATACAACCCACGGCTCACAAAACGCGCCGAGAAACGACTATTAAAAGAAAGGCCATACATGGACACCGCAACTCGCGGGCCTTTAGTGCTGCCTCTTTCCTTTTCCACATGCCTCGCCCCGGGCCACTCTACGCCCACCCACGACTCCTCGGAACAACCTCGACTCAACGGTCAGAACAATATTCTACCCTAAGTGTGCTCACCCTCGTCGACCTTCTCTTAAAGATCCTCGACACCCAATTTTACAATGGTTATCTCTACATTTGTATTCGTCATGAACGGCTTCCATTTCCTACTCAACTAATTAGTAAAACGCTATAGCAGGGCGAGCAGGGTCATAAGAAAACTGAATTCAATACTGTTTAAAGATAGGATACAGGAAAGATAGGAACGCACGTGCAAGCCCAAAGTACCGGATTCGAATCCCGGCTAGTCGGTTTTTTTCTGTTAGGGAATGGTCGTGTGTGTTCGTCCTTTGTTATTGTTATTTGATTATGAAAATGGATTAAGTGAAGTCCAATTATGAAAATGGATGTAATTGGAATTAGCTTCCTGTTTCCATTATAAAAATCATTATTATTTCAGAACGCGAGGGTTGTCGGAAGGGAGATTTCTGGAATCCGGATCGCCAAACATGAAGAAAAATTAGTGAAATTTAAGAAAAATTTCCGGACAAGGTTCACAAATTTTATTTCTTATCTCTGCAAACGTTGACATATTTGTGTCAGAAAAAGAGAATTTCAGAAAAAGAAATTTTTCATGTTCTCTTTTTGCTATAAAAGCAAATTTCAACAGAAACGCCAATTTAATTTCGTACAAAAAATGAAGTTCTATTTTCAGCAATTCAGAGAGTAAAATATGAAAATTTCAGTGTAATATCCAAGTAAGGACTACGATACTTTACCAAACGACTGCTAAAATGTCTTCGTTGAGTCTTGTAATATTGATTTTCACAAGAAAAACTTCATATATTTTGCAATAATAATAATAAAATGAATATACATTTAATTAAATTAAATGAAGATAAGCTCATTAAAATTGTACGGAACTTGGCAGTAGGCCGAGCACATCATATTACGCCGGCGGAGCCCATCATATTTTGTGGCGAGAACATTAAATAACATTAAAATAATAATGTTATCGCCAGTGACCCTCGGAGTTATTACGCAAATGAAATAAAGTTCTAGACAAACCGCAAACTTGGTCTATCTCCTCTCATTAAAAAAATCACATGACAATATTGGGTACATCAGTTAATCGTCAATGGTGATAATGTCGATCTGTAACTTTGACAAGTACAGCCAGTGCAGCGCTTATACTGTGTTAGCTTAAAATTTACGCAATGACTAAGCAAATAAATCTCTGGAGTTTGGCATTCAAAACAACATTCCGATTAAATTTCAGAGGAAAATATTTTCGCCGATCGATTGACGAAGTACAACTGCAGAAACAGAACCTAAGAAAGAACTGAATCAAAAATCATGAAGAAAAATATGACCAGACAGGACTTTCTAGAAAGATACACTTTATACATTACTAGGTTCTTGATGACCAGGAAATGTACAACGTGAAATTTGTACCGGAGAAATTTTTGCGTTCCTCAATGATTATTTCCTCAACTCTTTTACTGATCGCCCTATCGTCGTTTTTCTCTTTTCTGCCCTCAATTCGAAAGATTTGCGTGCTTACTGCTATTTAATACTTTCTCTAATTTCACTTTATTCGCCAACTTTCGATTCCCCACACTATTATTCCTTATTTTACGTTTTTTATCATCAGCGTCCAAATTCATCATTTACGTCTATCTTATCTGCCTTTCGCAAAAAAAAACAATTTATTTTTTCATCTCTGGTCGTGTCAATTCGTAGAAAAAGTCATTCAAAAATGTATTAAGATTAATTGTATAAATGAAATCTCTTATTGAAAGAGAAAAGAATTTTCGGTAATGGATTTTATAAAGATAACAGTATTTTCGGAAATTTTTAAAATTTCCCTTAGATGCAATTTTAACTGGCAATTACGTCTTACATTTATTCTCCGAATTATGAAACTAAGGGTTGTTATAGTATTCGATTTAGGAATAAGCATTTGTTCTAGAGCTAACTTAGGAAAGATATCACCTCCAAACTGCCTACCAAACGCTTTTGTTGTGAAACTTGGAATCATCCGCGTCCAGAGAAAGAAACTTGTGTAGCATAAAAGAAAATACGACCACTCATTCAGAAGCTATCGATTTTATTTTACTAAAAGAATGTTTTCATCAGGTTTTGATGCCGTTTAAACATCTCCATTGCAATTTAGGAGTTCTTAAATAGGTATTAGAAGTGTATATCCTATACATCTGAGGTGAAATCAAAGAAGACATTTTAATAAAAATGTTAATGTTCTTCCTCATCGATAGCGATGTACTTTGAAAGGCAAGTATTAGCAACAATTACTCCAACTTCAGTCAGTGATCAAATAGAAACTACATCACATTATTTCCTCGCTTATAATACAAGCGAAAAGAGTTGTTTCTTAATAAACCAACATTTCCATCCATCTTATGAAACCAAGAAGTGAGAAGTTAAGTTCCAACGATGGAATTGGTCTTAAAAACAAGACGTTTAAAATTAACAGGTTTTGACGACATTTAGGCAAGATTCATAGATTCGCGAGGCATCGAGTGGGATTTCAAATGGCTAACTGGGCAGCGCATTCTCCTTTGATGAAACCGGTTCCGGGTTCGATTCCCGAAGGGGGCCCATTAGTGTATAATGACCTCAGCTATCGAAGCACTTTCAAATATTATTGTGATACATGAAACCGTAGACATTGCGTAATCTTAAGAATCGCCAATGAACTTCCTTTCGAAGGTTATTTTATATGTATATGCTTTAACATACAACGATTTATTCCAATCAAAATATACCAAAGGAATAAACTCTTTAGGTGATTTAAAGATCTTAACGTGCCTTTCTTTGGAAGGGCATCCTAAATGGTCTGACGCCAAAACTGGAATGATTCTGAGAATGAAAATTTATCAGTAAGACATTGAAATTTAAAACTGTGCGAAGTTTTTAATCTCCGTAATAAGTAATTCTCGAGTTTCAGGCCCGTAACAAATGCATCCATAGCCTCACACACATAGACGTACGCTCACAGTGAATTATATAATTAAGATAACTCAATTAACTTAGAGGTCAAACGGTGTTAGGAGATGACACTTTAAAAAAACCCCAAGGACTCGATTGTATATGAATGAAGGCGGTGGAAACTTCCATTCCCTTTCCAAGAACCCCTCACCGATTCAAAAAGCGTCAAAGACCTCGGTCAGTTCTCGGCTTTCTCGCCACTCGTTCATTACCTGATAAATTCACTCCTTTTATTGACATTTGTCTCGCCGTAATTAATAAGCTAGTTACTCATTTCATCTTGTTTCTCACGGCACACTGTTTTCTTTACCGACTGTTTCTAACTGACCGACTTCTTTAAGACTGTTTCTTTCCTTTCGATTGCCCTATGATCTCCGTTTCCGTGTTGAGTGAAGCTATGGAATATTCCGATCGACCAAAATACTCCCCATTCCTTCTTCTTTCCACTGTTAACTCTAAACCACTCCTAAGTGATCTCAAGCCGTCCTTGAATTAATGCCACTTTTCGCCATCGCACATCTTCTAAGCTAATTACCGGGCCACTAATGGATAATCATTCCAATTTTACATCCCCTAATGTCTCAGACAAACCGTCCCCTTTTTTCAAGGATGAGTCAATACTCTCCGTGGGCATGAATAAATGGTTAAAGTGAATTCTCCAACTACGAAAATGACTTCCAGTATTGTAATTTTGTCTGATATCTTCCAATTGGAAACGTGTAATTGAGTAATTGTTAAATCATATTTTAAATGTGTATAGTCAATTGTTTTTCTTATTTCCATGTATTTACATATTAAAATGTTCAAAAATAACTCATTACGAAAAGAAATATACAGCACCGTATTGTTCTATTACATTGAGATTTAAATGATGATCGAGAGTATTAGAATTTCTCAACATAGAGTTTACATTTCAATGAAATGGAATTTATTAAAATTATATAACATTCAAAATTAATAATTGATTCCAATAAAACGAACGCCTTTCATTAAATATCCATATGATAAGTTGTGAGTAAATAATTCTCTCTGTAATATTATGTAATGTATTCGATCAAAGAGCCGTATTATGTTTGGTTTCTTGCGAATAATTTAGATGTAAATACATATTACATTGAAATTTTCCCTTCATTTTTATAATTCGCATCAACAAAAAGTGATCCGTTTCAGGAAATTCTCGACTGTTGTACTTCAGTATTTGTGGTCTTCGTAGTAAATATAACTAAAATATGTCACTAATAAATTCTCCAAATGTTACGTTACTTATCACGCAAACATATATTTCAATTTAAAATTAGAACAATTTAATTCCATTCCATAAGTCGTTATCACGTTGGAGCAAAACTGAAACGTACTTTTATCATTTACCTCATGTGAAGGAAACCCGTCCTTTGGTCAGGCCTGAAATATTATGACAGTTGATGTGAATTTAAAAACTGGAACGTGAGGAGATAACGGTAAGTTTTCAAACTTTCCACTTACTGATTAGGAATCACGTTCATTTTTCTGATTTCCCTTTTCATCGTTCGAAAAATGGACTTCGCCAAACTGAATTCATGAACTCCTGAAAAACAGTCCAAGGAGCATATGCTTGAACTGTACTGCGTCTTTCAGCAGTGTCGAGTGAGAAGGTCAATAATTAAAGGAGCTAATGAAACTCCAAATATCTTGAGAAAGAGACGCAAACTTGACTATTGGCCGAGAGGTGATAAACTCTTAAGTGACGAGAGGCAAATACGGAGCGGACCAAGTAAAGAAGGCAAAAACTCACTATGTGATAGCAGATGCCGCCTCAAAAGATCTATTAATCAAGATTAAGATCTATTAATTACGTTAACGGTAATTGACTTCGGATATAATTCTAGTACTAAGTAAAAAATATTTTGCAATGTCAAAGTTAGCACAAAATACTTTTACTTCTCGAAAACATCCCTGCGTCAATAAAAAGTAAAGTAAGCGATGGATTCAGAAATGATAGATGTGCCAAGAAAAAAGCCAAGAAATGAACGGAATCGAACAGTCAATACGTGGCTGAGACTTGAACTTCCTGGATGGATGCTCTAAGCAAATCGAGAAACGGAAGCAGCTCCGCGTGATAGCTTAATTGACTTGAAGGAGAGCAGAGGATTCTGCGTTCTTTTCTGCCGTTGTATTCACTCCCTAATACAAATTTTCGTATTCAAATTTTCCTTTTTCGCATTCCAATTCACATAATAAATTTTTCCTATTCGAATAAGCAAATTGTTTTTCTATTCTGTCAAGTAAAAATAAAATGGAAAATGTTATACTTTAAAAAAGTTTGACAAATTTTTGTTTGAAAAATCCACTCATTGAGTCCCTGTCACGAATGACGTTTTCACTTATTTCACTTTCATTTTTTTTTCTTGAGCTTTCATAAATATGTATTTAAGATCTTCTAACGGACACAAATTAAAATGTCGATAAAATCAACCAAATATAATTGATGGAGGCAAGCAAACGTGAAAAAGAAGTGAAAGAACGGAAAACGAGGTATGGAAAGAAAAGTCAGACATTATGAACGCCAGAAAAAACATTCAACGGTATAAGGTCACTACTGTGAGTTAAGTAAATATCCTAAACATTTGCGTAAGGTTAAATTATCAATCAGAAAAGCGTTACTGAAATAATACTAAGAAAATGTATCCATTAATTGAGAATCCGGAAATTACATAATTTATTATATAAATAATAAATATTCATAATAATATAGTTATATTTATAATCATGCAATAAATATTCTCAGGAGTTCTTTTAAAATTTCCAAAAGTACCAAGAATGATTTTTGAACTTATTTTCCAGGATTAATATTTACAAGTTAGCGGCATAAAAGATTACAAACTTAACGTATGCAGATGGATATGCGACTATTTAACATTGAAGGTGAAAGAAAAATTAGCGAAGAAGATTAACTAATTTATAATTGCTATTCAAACACATATAGTAAGCAACGGTTCAATAAAATTAACAGCCCCTCGCAAATTTTTCTCCTTAATGACATATCCTGTCGAGACAGGGTTAAATAATCCGTTAGGACATTGTCGATTTCAAAATAATTTTTTTATTTTTAGTTGTAAAACATAAAAAATAAAGTGTAATAATCAATCTCGCAACAATAAAATAACACAAACAAACAAAATATAAACTTGAAAGGGGTAGAAAAGGTAAGACAAACATTTGCGATATAATTAGAAACCTTTGATTCGTGGCATTACATTTACCTTTTAATTATTTCGGTAACACCTGCAAGGAGTCATTTCATTCAGACGACTAAATATATCAATTGCAATTTCCAACATTTATTTTAAAATTAAAATATTCAAGCAATTTATTAAGTTTGGGAATTTAAATATAAAGATGCAGAAAAATTAAAATATCTCTTTCGCAATGAAAAGGCCGAAGGAAATATAAAATTGTACATATACGAGGATTGAAACGCAATCGCAAATTAAACGTATTAACTAAAATAATTTGAATAATATTCATTTTTCATTCAAAAATATCGAATTTATGATGAGAGGCATCATTCACCATATTCGTTAATTTTGATGAACATAGTTTTTGATGTATGATTAAATCTATTATTAATCGAAAAATTTTTGATCCAGCTCGTTTTCATTTCTGCCGATGTATACAGTTTTATAGACATTTTACACGATTGGTTAATTTTATATGGAAACGTGAAATTGAGGCTTTTGAATCGTAGCTACATGTGCACTTGGTTGATGTAAAATTAATCTGTGGTCGAATCTGCACCAATATGACGATTATAATTTCTCCAGATTCCAACTGAAAAACTTTTCCAATGAGAAAATTGACCACGTCACAATGAGGTCATTCTTTCCTTTTTCGTCAAGTAGTATTCAGTACTTTCAGAATTAATGAAGCGTCCTCTAAACGACATTTCCCCTAAGGAAAAAAATTTAAACAGCGACTCAACGAGCGATGTCTCATCGTTAGAAATACACAGCTATTCCTTTCGCATATTTCCTGACGCGAGATCCTCAAATGACCGCGGACAGCACTCTCTTCCTTCAACGGCGGGGGTAAAAACCATTAGTGTACGGGTGGACGCGAGACAAAGCACGCGTTTATATGCACACCCAAAGGGCGGCGAATGAAACGACATATTTGGCAACGCGATCACGCGGCGATCTTTCTTTCTCCATTCACTCTTTGAAGGATTTTCCCGCCCGTTTCCATTCTGCCTTCTTCCGGAGGCGGATTCCTATCTAATCACGTTTTCGGGAGTCCAGGAACTGGAGGATGACCTCCCCATAAGGTAATCTTGCTCAACCGACTGCTGGATGATTCCTCCACGGTGGAGATCACAATGCCGAAGTGTGGCACCTTCTGATGTGATGCACCTAGGGCTTCTAACCATGGTCATTTTCATTCCTGTTTTCTTTCCGGTTCGATGAAAACGTCAAATTACGACTCGGTTCCGGTTTGTTTCCGGTATCAGATGGTAAACCGTTTTGTTCGCAACCCGATAAAATAATCTTTGAGCGAAGTTCCCATTACCTGTGACCCATTAACAGAATTTCTTTAAACAAAATGTTAGAAAAAACTATTGATGTGTAACAATCGGTTTTTTTATTTAAATGTTAATTATTGCGTTTCAACTCACCGATGCATGTTTATTAAGTACATCTATTGTTACACGGAATGAGGCAGCGGTACGGTGATTTTAACAGTAGTAGTATCGGATGCCGGTTTGGATCAGGTTCGGGGGGTTTCAAATTTGGGTTCGGGTTTGATTTCGCGTCCGAAAAAATCGTTTTTTAGGTTTTTGATTCGGTTCCGGTTCGATGCCTTAGATGCATTGAAGTCAAACAGTGCGGTAGCTTAGAAAA
The DNA here is from genome assembly GCA_000376725.2 of Ladona fulva. Classification (NCBI taxonomy): domain Eukaryota; kingdom Metazoa; phylum Arthropoda; class Insecta; order Odonata; family Libellulidae; genus Ladona; species Ladona fulva. The sequence goes on along the minus strand of KZ308354.1, from coordinate 73,051 downwards.
GCAATTAACAGCAAATTTTAAGGCCGCTCCCAACTGCAATTAATGCATCCCTTGCTGGAAGTTACAACCTCACGGAAGAATAGTCTGATATTACCTCAGGAGAGTTCTGAAGGTTGCCCTTGAAGCCACGCAATTTATCAAAACGCATCATTATACTCTCCCACAATTCCTTAAATTTTCAAAGGAAACTTTTTCTCATCTAATCCGAGAACGTAGAAGAGAGAAATGTGGCTGTAGAGTTCATCACATGGAAAAAAGTTTGCAAAACAACCCGTCAGACTATTTTACACTTATAACCTATTCATTGTAGGGTCACACTTTACTTTTGTTTGCTTTGGACAGACAAGAGTTTGAGTACTTACTATCCCTTTTCTTTATACAATATTGAAAGTAGTCTGCAAGGCTTGTAAACACTTTTCATAATTTTGGTGAACCAACCATGCAAAGCGGAATACAGGTAAGATGCGATCACTGCACACTTACATTCTGCTTTTGGATGTATAAAAGCAGAGTGAAATATGCCTTGTTCTTCCGACTGCCATCTTAGGGTGGCTTCTCGACAACCCCAACACCCGCCCCTTCTGGTAAAGGCGGGGTTGGAAAGGTGGGGAATGGGGCTAAGGTAACTGGGAGTGGTGTCCGACCACTGAGGTGACAAAAGAATGAACGACTGACGTATATACCTCTCTCCATTCCCTTCTCTACCTAGGAGAAGACATGAACCGGCGTGTGAAAGTGAGTGGGAGGGTGGTTAGTGCTGAGGAGTGCGGGGGAGGAGTGGGTGGGCTGAGAGACGAAAAAAAGGTTGGAAATGGAGTGAAGGAGGGGAAAGGGAGGAAGAAACCGTATGGAAAAGAGAGGAAGGATTGGGAGGAAGAGAGGAGCAGTAAACGCAACGGGTGGAAAAACAATGGACATGTAGCACGAATGAAGAGAAACGGAAGACCAGACAAATTTAACAGTAAAATAAATAATCCATACCCATCGATAATAATTTGGATTTCTTACCCCGTATCAATCAAAATCCATGTTAATTGACTGAAGATTACTGCCCACTGTAATGTGCGCTTCTGTAAGGGTATGGGCTAATACATACGGAGTGGAAAATCACCGAAGTATTTTCAGGAAAGATTTTGGCCATATTAGGCATTACTCAATGTCAATGCCTGATTTTTTGTCATATTTGAATGTTTATTCACTTATTGATTTTGCCTCCCAAAGAACGAGAAGATAACGTACGAACACGTTTAGAATTAGAGTATTTTAAATAGTTGCACCTGAAATTGATTTTGTGTATAATAAATAGACGGATGCCCGAATATACCGAGAGTATGTAGAATATTGGTCTTAAATTTCCAGAGCTGTCGGTTTCCCTTTAGAACTTCCAATAAATAATCTTACGGCAAAATAAAGTTTCTTTTGAAACTTCATTTTGTATAGTAAAAACGTTCATTACGTATGGTACTAGCAGATCGTCTTCTGACAAACTTCTCATTACTGTGTACTTTCATTGAACAGGAGCCAGGAAACAAGGTTAAAAGGTAACTGTTACCATCTGAATAACCCAAATGAGCTCAAATCCCAGCCGTTGAACTTCCTCAACCAGAAATCAACAGGAGACAACAAAAAAATCTATCGAAGAAAAATAACCGCCAAAATTTGATGTTAAAACAATCGGCCGTTATTTCCAAACGAAACGCAATTTTTTTTGTTACTAATCCAACAGACTGCACCTTTTAATTGGCTGTGTCTCATTTTAATGACCTTGACCTTATCCCACACCCGAAAGTACTCCCCTTGATTAAGGTAGTAATTCTATCATTAGCGGACTCAAATTCTGGAATGTGTGGGAGAGACAGAACGGACAGATTGTAGAATTCGACGATAAAGGAGACAAGGGAAAATGAGGACTCGAAAAAGGGGAAGAACGCGAACTCAGGTGAGGAAAGATTATGGAGAAGAATCCTCTGGCTAAATCGGAAGGATTGAGAAAGAAGACGAAATTAGAAGGAGGAAACAATGGGTGATTCAGGTGAGAATGTGCACGGAGTGAGGGAGTTCTCCCCCGCGAAGGGTAACAGGGGACGGACAAGATGGGAAGCGTCGAGGCGAGAGAAATAGGAAGGATACAACCCACGTATGCGGAGCGAAGGCATGATGAAAGTAGAACGGGGAAAGCAAAGGAGAATAGAAGGAAAATGAATCAAAACTAGATTGTAGGAGAGAGGATAAGGTCTGGATGAAGAGATGGACGAAGGAAGGAGAGCGAAGAAAGCGTAACTTTCATCGTCAAGGTCAATATCAGCACTTCCTCTGCCTAAATCAATTGGGAGACAATATTTGGTAATTCTTAAATACCGTTACTTAATTCTTCAACAAAGATTGAAATAATTCTAAATATAAATGTTTTATTGAAATAAGTTAAGGTGGCAATTTTTTACACGAAAAATGCAGATAGCAAGGATGATGAAATGGGTATTGAAAAATATATTAATCTCCTTTACCGGACTTTTAGCATGAAATGAACTGTTATAACATTATAAGATTATAATCTATTATACTATTATAAGGCCCCCGAACATCCTAGTGATAGCGCGTTCGCCTTCGATAAAAGCGGTATCAGGTTCGATTCCCGTTGGGTGCCCAATTTCCCCGATGAAGATTGGCGAAAGAATGGGCAACCGACATTGAAAATTCACACCAAAACCAAATTCAACTTCATTATCACCAATAATAATCGAAAAGCATCAGTGGACGCCAAGAGTGGTGGCAATTAAAATGCTCGAAGAAGAAAAGTTTCATATACAGTTACCCGTTATGGTGTATACTCTTTTAACATTCCAGTGCTTTCATGTGCAAACGTATTATCTATAAGAGAGATATCTGAATTTGAATAGTGTATTCCTGAAGCTAAGGACATCTGTATTGTAATAGCCCATAACGTTATATTATTCTAATTAGTATTTTACCAATAAATTGTTTATTACTGTATTATTTTAAAAAGTATTTCAATAAATATCGTTGTAACCGGACTATTACCCCAACTGTAACAATTATTTAATAATAAAATAACAATAACAATAATATTATATTATGATAATACTGATTTCTCTATCACTGTAGTTATCTTTTCTCGGCTAACTTTAGAGAAATAGCCATGATAGATATATAGGAGAGAGAATCAACTTCGAACGCACAAGTATTTCCAGTAGAACGCTCTGATGCTTCTACAAGAGTGCACGACAGCCGTGGAATGATTTGAGAAAGCGTTGGAATCCTCTTTTAACAAATCTAGAGATTGCTCACTTTTCATTATCAGCCACGCAGCGTAGTAAGGAGGAATCGCAGAAGAGGAAGGAAGAAGGAAAGGAGAAAGAGCGTGGAAGGAAGGTAAATATAGCACGAGGTAGAAGGAAAGAGACACCAATCGCCCGATTAAGGCTAAGATATCACTAACGAACTTCCTAGAGAGAGACTGTGAGGGAGAGAGATGATGGAAAGGGGTCGCCGAGGAGTGGGCGTGTTAGGAAGGGCAAAAAGGGAGGTCAAAAGAAGGGAAATAAAAGAAGAGAAAGATTTCCCATATAGAGAAACAGGAAAATAGGGTGCGAAAGGGAAGAGGCGCGGGTGAAGGATCTAGAATAAAGAATGAGACGGAAAATAAGGAATCGCGAGGAAAAAAGAAAACATAAACAATTGAATCCATATGCACACCGTCGGAAAGAATAAGAGCCTGTTAATTGGAACGATGAACGATTTGCAGCTCCAGAAGCTTCTGGATGAATAAAAGCTATTGCAAACAATAAGAATGTATAAATTCATACACATCTTCTAAGATGAGTAAGAATTTTTCGTAATTCTCCTTAATACACTGAGACCTCGTGTGTGATTTATAGAGTCTGTCTGAACCATCTATAGACAGATTCCAATTATAACATGAACTACGAAAAGTTCGATATCTAACAACAAGAAACGGAAGTCGATTGACGATTAAAATTGCTTCCTATCTCCAAAGAGAGATAACTCAAAGATAGTTTTATCTGCAGAAAATTGAGACCCAAGTACAGTTTGGCAAACAAGTAGATCAAGTAGATCACTAAGAACATGTGTCTAGAACGATGACAGGTAGTGAGATCTATCTTACGACCTGCGTTAACGTATAATCAGATCATCAATCACAGTTGTAAATCAAAAACATTCTTTTGAAAGCTTTTATTGAGCACCTAATCATAAAAGAGCCACAGTAAAAACTACTTTACCTTGAATCATCGAGAAGTCAACATGTCTTCGATGCAAGTGAAATGACAACGGCTTTATTTAGACCGTCTTAAAATGTAGGAATGCTTGCGAAACCGGAATCAAATAAAATATCATTATTGAAATTACAAATTCTAGTGAATGAGATCAATCGGTAAGGTTTATTCTCGCAACTTATATCAGTAAGGGCTGTAATTTATTACAGTAGAACCTAAAGAGAGCGAATTGAGAACGATACATTTTTAACGAAAAAACGCGCCGTGAAACGACTTTAAATATGCATCAGCACGAAGAATACGGATTGAACATGGACCGTTCGATGTGATAAGCTGCATCGAGAGATGGGGAGGCAGTGAAACAAAAATTCAAAAAGGAGACGGGAAAAGGAGTGGGGAAGGTTAAGTTAGGACCGTCGGCGAGGGAAAATGGGAGTGACATCACACAGTGATACACCTATGACGAAGTCAGATGCGCGAATGTTCAGTGTGGGAGGAGAGAGAGAAGTGTAGCGTGGGAGGCGAGGAGTTGAAGGAAGGAAGCTATAGTTTTGCATAGGAGGGGGAGGAACGTAAGAATGTACCAATCAATTAGGCGGAGAGTATAAAAATGCAAGCACCGCTCTCTTCCATTCCATCGTGAGTTCAGCCACCCTTAAGTACAGGTCTAAGATTCCTCATTTTGCGGCGGAGGAGTGGCTAAAGAAAAAGAGAGGAGGGGTCTAAAAGCGAGGGAGAGCTAGGAGCGCACGTGCCAAGGGAGGAGGCCTCTCGCCCGGTCGGCTGCATTGTCGTGCGGGACACCAGAGGAGTAGGACGTACACCCAGAAGAAGAGGGTGACTCCAGGGAGGTGAAGTTTTGCCTTTTACAGAAAGGTGTCGCGGGAATGGTCGTGTGAAAAGATATCCTGCGCAGGAGAGAAACGCACTTTTAAAAAGACGCTAAAAAATAAGCCTCCGAGTCCAGTGTGTTTATCCAGGAAAGGGAGTCGCCTCTGTTTCCTTCCTCGGGAGAGAAACCGTGTCGGCCGGCGGAGGTGACAACCCCGACGGGATATACATTATTTTCGCCGAGGAAGTCCGCTCGCGGAGATAACGAATACGGAGGAAGATGTCATCCTTGGGATACAAAGGTGAGTGCCGCGTTCCTTTTGCTGTGCTCGGGCATCGAACGATTTGTCTTCGTCCTACGGTGCGAACATTCCGCGGGTATCGGGGAATTGATAATTAAGTGCGGCGATGACTTATCGCCAGGAATGAGCAATTCGCGGCTGCGCTGCGCTTTGATTGTTTTATCTGGCATCTCGTCCGGATTTACGAAGCGGAAATACAACATAAAGCTTTGCATTCTTACACCGTAATGTCTTGAACGCAGATGACAGCCATATGGGTAGAAGAGGCTCTCCAATTAACTGCATTTAAAAACGTATTTTCACCTTCGTCTTGATTTACTTGTAATTATGATGCTAACTTAATCATCAAGACGTATTCGAATGTGTTCAGGACTTTTCCTGGATACGAGCTGACAAGTGATATTAATTAAGATTCGCGCAGCATAAATTGAAACTTGAGTAGGAATCTTGCAGTGAAACTCCATACAATTACAAACATCTCTCAAGCCATAAAAGGCACTCATAAGCACCGGAAGACTAAACTAAATATCTAGCAATGATGACTCGCCTGTCGTCCATAAAAAAATTCTACATATATATTAAAATAATTCTTAACTCAAGAGCAATTCCAATTTTGAGAAATTGACAATCGTTAATATTTTCCTTGGAGCTCGAATTCTGGACCGATCTTAGGGAATCGACTCTGACCTCCAGACTACCTGCACCTTCCAAAAGCAAGGGTACTTCTTTAGGCACGCCGTAAATGAGGAAGAAAAAACACCTGTTGATGTCCCCTTGTTATGAAACGAGGAAACGAAAACAGAAAGCATTGTCTTTGGTATGATAACCGCTTGGCGTATACATTTCTAAACGTTATTTCGTGTGCACAAGCGCAAACACTATAAGGCGCTTTGTGGACACAGCGCCAGTGTTGTTTGCATGAATTATTTCCGGTTTAATTTTTTCTCGTTCTCTCATACGCACCTACGGAGTCGGTTGTTTCTTTCACTTGCGTTCACTTTTTCGTGCCTCGGCAGTGCAGTCCCTCGGACACGAAAAGAAGCAGGGAAAGAATAAGGGAGAATCCCCACTCGAGCTGGGACTTATGAGAAGTGATTCATTGGGAAGGAGTTTCGCTTAAAACGCTTCGTCTCATGGTTGCCTTTCCCCTCTCGCTCTCCTCTACGCATGGGAATGTTTTCGTGCCGAGCCCACTCACACACTGGGGCCTTCTGATATTATTCCCGTCTCATCCCGCGACCGAGAAAAATCTTTCTTTGCACAACAAGAAATCGAGGGGTGGCGATTGGCAAGATACTGTTGCATTTCATTGTGAGATTGTACCATTTCTAAGAGGTGTACCACGATGGGCATTTAGAATTCACCGCGAATAGAACGATGTCTCATCCAGATGATAATCTAGTACTTTGGAAAGACCCAAGGGTATATAAATCAACTTCTTCGAACTCCGCCCCCTTGTTTCAGTTATTGCCACCGCCGAAAGCTACAATTGGTATAAATTATAATCAGAAACGATAAAACATCTAAAAATCAAGGAAAGTTGAAGTTCAGAAAACAACCTCATAAAGCCTCGCATTTAAGCCAAAATTTATTTTAAAAGCCTTGCATACGAGAGTGTATCCTCCTCGTAGAAACGCAGTGCTTACTGTTCCTACTGGTTAACAAATCCCTTTATAGATCCACCTTTTCACAATGCTTACCATTCTTATCACAATCGATAACTAAAACTTTATGTAATTGAAAACATTTTCTGCCTCTTTGTCGCCAATATTGATTCCAAAGAAAATTACATGAAAATAACGGCACTTTATAACCTCGTTAAGACGTCCCATCAAATTAACAAAACGGAATATTTTGTAAAATCGACTCAGTGTGCCGGAAAGTAAGGGAAATAAATATGCTTCGAACTAACAGAGGTAATGTAAGCTGCAAAAAGATGTTAAAATAACAAAATTGTTGCCAAGAAGAGGATTCTTAAAAATATTGTCTTCTTGATAAAAAGAAAAATTATCTGCTTTAAATAGTTTTTGTCCTTAAAGAAAATCTACGTTTCCATCAAGATTTCTCATAAACTGATAAGGATACGTCCCATCGAAATCACTAATTTCGCTGTTAAATTCAATACAACATATTTATCTTGGAGTAGATGCCACTTTGATCTCTAGACTTGCCGCTTCTTCTTTTATTCTTAGATAATTTATGATAATAACGGCGCAAACAAATGACAAGTAAGTTTCCTGGAAATCCAACCACCTAACTGTTTTTACTACATCAGCGAAAAATCCTATTGAGACTTCGATGTCTATCACATTCATTCTAATCTCCGGAAGATTTCCCACAACATATTATTGAGGGCAGTCCGCAAAACTTAGGTCTAGGATTGAAAACGGTGGCACTGGCGTAACTTCTTTTGTTTCTTTTTTATGATCCATTATAAAGAAACCGTTGTGAAAAAGTAAACCGCGTGTTGACACTATAATTAGAGTTGAGTAATCAGTTACGAGATATCGTCCGTGAAATATTTAAGCGTGTCTTAAGAAGGTGACGGTGTATTATTTATTGCGGATTACGGTGTCAGACTAGCGGCATTATTACCTTAGGATTTGCTTGCGTCGCATTTACGTGCTTGGCCCGGAGAGCTCCTTTCGCGATGAGGAAATGAGGATCGAATGCTATTCTATGAGTTTATAATATGATTCGTCCCCCAATTTCTCGTAATGACTCGATTTTCCGTGAATGTGTAGAAAATTCGCCTTTTACTGAATCTCGTGAGTATCTTACGACAAATTAGATTTGCTTTGGACAGACCGCACAAACGATTCCATTTTAAGCGTTAAAACGTGACTTGCGTGCTTTGTGGCTTTACAGACACTCCATTGTTAACGCCTTCCAAGCTGGTAATGGAATATTTTTACGACAACTATTATCCGTAGGTATCGGCGCTGGGAGGAAAGATAAGACCCTAGTTTGTAGCTCGGGCGATACGGATCGGTAGGACTACTTGACGAACGATAAGGCTATACTTTAAAGAAGCATCAGTAAAGCCGATGGTGAAAATTAGTAATTGCCCGTAAACGAAGGGGTTTTAGAGTTTGCGAGTCCCTTAGCAACCCAATAAGGCTTCGTCTGCAAATCTTTAACCATTACTCCACAAAGTTCAATCCGCGACGCACTATATCTTATATACTTCACATAGATTTCTGTATATCTACACTCATTCTCAGACATATTCATACTTATTTCATTATGAATTAATATATTTTCGCCTCATATTAACATCGAGTAACGCAGAAATGTTACTGGAAAATCACTGGTTATTTATTTTTCGCTTTGAAATGTCGCAGCTGTTTATTCGAGTGAAAATTAACGAGAAAAGAATCGAAAGTGGAAATATCTCATAATACGATTGAAGTGTACCTCATTAATCAAGTAACCGCACTTTATAAATTCAAATAAGGTCGTTCGTGGTTTACAGTGCTTAACATTGATATCATTTCCGCAGCCATGCAAATCATTCGAGATTTTAAAATAATTTTATTTGAATAATAGAACCCGATTTCATAGCTAATCAATGTCTTGCAACAAGCAGTGACTGGAGTCTCACTGCAATGATAAGGGCGTAACTCGATCCCGTCCACTTTTTGCCTCCTGGTTTAACCACGTATCAAGTTAAACATGTAAACTATGCATATATCCAAGTAATCGTTTAAACCTGTATAATGCATTCGCAATAATAAGACCTCAATTAATCCATAAAACACTTCTGCAGGAAATCCTTCACTGCGTGTCCTGAAAACTAACATTCTTCAAGACATCCTTTCAGCTTGACGGACTTCTCTCAGATAAATACACAAATATTTTTAATCGACTACATTTAAGCTGAAGTTTCGCATATGTTTATCAACATATTCATCAGAGGAGATAAGATCTCATCTGCACAACTTCTTAAAAGAAAACAAGTAAACAGTTCAGCTGCATGCAACGATTAGAGAATATAAATTATTCCTTGTAAATTGTGGTAAATAAGCGTTTTCATTTTATTTTATTTCATTTTATAAATTTTTTTGAAAATAATCGCATTTTATCTCAGTGATTACATAAATTGTTTTTAACCCAAGAATGTACTTCATTATACAATTATAGCTGTGAGAAGTAAGGAAATGCTTCAAACAGAAAACCTCTTAGTATAATGTTCATTTCATTGCATTTTTTGAGGATTTTTTCTGCTTTGCCTTGTTAAATCGTTACGGAGATGAAACTATATACAGGGTTGTTGACGTCAATGAAATAATTTGCAAAAAACTAATTCACAAATATGGTATGATATCTCAATTCTCGTATTAATTCGGATCAGAGGAAATGATGCATAAAGCCTGTAATAAATAGTACGGTACATCATCTAGAGAACTCACTTCAGAAAATTCTTCCGAAAATACCTTTAGCTTTCTACACCGAGCATTGCAATTTCAGTTTTCTAGATACTCAGTATCATAAACTGAGATGTCTATCATTGAAAGTTAAGAAATTAAGTAGGATTTCCGACTAGTTTATAACATTTTAGCTCTTGGCTTCGAAACGTAACTATACCATAAGGTAGAATCGGACTGTACACATAAGAGCAAATGTCTATGTGAGTTCCCTGCAAGCCGCCTTTCGGCGTGTGGCAGGGGGTGCATGCACCATGACTCTATTTCCTTAATCGATTATTTTCGCTTATCCTTCGCGGAGAGAATGAGTTCTTGAATCTATTGGTTCTGGCATCTATTTTTCTGATCTTTCTCGCATTATCAGAACGGCCTATGTAGCATGGTGAACGCATTATATCTGCTTCATCATCTCTGAACGTGCTTTCTCTGAATTTCATTTTCAAAAGGAGCTAAACTTTCTCCTTTACGATATAATTACATTAAAACATCTTTGGGTGCAAATATTTTTCAAGAAAAATAGTAACGGTGAATTTATAGGCAAAGGCGTGTACCAAGAAGAACTCCCTTGAAAAAACGGACATTAATAAGGCTGACAGGACCGGGTCTCGAACCCGGCACCTTCTACTCTCCGGGGCCTAGCTTACAGTTTCCCAAAACGTCGTTTCAGAATATTTTCCATAGCTTATTATAATTGAAGAAAGGAGAATCGCCCAGGCAAAGGAGAATTCTACGTCGGAGTACCTACACTGACAGACATTTTTCATGTCCGTTATTCATTAGGATGTTTACATATAAAATTTGTCGATTTATAAATACTTCTTTACTTAAAAACTTTTCTAAAAGCATAAAGAATAACGATGCACGGAATGTTGCTTGTGTTCGTATGAAATAGTTATTGAATGGATCATTTCCATGCAGATGAAATTACAAAATTATAATTAAAAAGGAAATTTACATTTCTAGTTTTCATATAATTCATTTTGACGGCTTCTGGTAACGTTACTAGCCTTTATTAATACTGCCACAGAAACACAAACATAGGGTTTTTGCGGACCTTTATTTCTCTAGTTTGTTGACGCATTCCAAAAAATTAGCAATCAAACTAGTAGAACTTATTCACCGACTACAGAAGCTAAGAGGCAGTTTGTACTCGGAATACCTAGATGAGTAGTTGGACAGTAAAAAAGTAAGCTAGTAAAGAAAAGAGCTGAAAAGTCACCGATAGGAACATAGCCGATTCCTCTGTTCGGAAAGAAATACAGAGAGCGCATCTCGCCCGGAAAAAAGACTTGGACGCGCGGCAGCGATGCGGCGTCCGAGATAGGATCGACATAGAGGTGGCAATCGGGAGGACATGTGCGTCCCACACACCCCGCGCCCGGACTCTGAATGAAGGCCGCGAGAGAGAGAGATTTCTTGGGCTCTCCCTCCCGCCAAGTAGGGAGAGGAGGCGGTGGAGGCGGGTGCTACGTCACCGTTTTCGTCATCTGAAACGTCACAGATAAAGCTTTTCTCGCCGAGCGAAAGAGATTGGCGGAAAGAGGGGCAGGAAAGGCGGGAAAAAACATAAACAGCCGACGGCTGAGTTGGTTGTTCTCCAGGATGAGGCGCATAACCACTTGACCGATGGACTTTTTTAAATTTTCATTTGTAAACTGTTTTATGGGATAGGAATTGGCTATCTATCATCATGTAATAAAGAACGTGTTTTCAGGTGGGGAAATAATATTTGATCACAATTTTCAACAAACGATTTACTGAAACTCATATCGACGTATAGTTATCAAACTAGAAGTCTACGGTGCTCTTTCCGCCATAAAAGTATACTATTCCGTTCTATTTTTATCTGGAGCATATATAATTGTCATTTTCCACTTAACTAGAGTAGGTCAATTAGATTCTCTCATCCCGTCGTGTTACTCGCATTCCGGTTAAATCATCCCGACGAAAACAAGGAAAAACCATGGAACACCGTGAATTGAAATTAATTGATAATCTACTAGGACCAAGAGTTTCATACATTACGCTCCCCTGAAATCCTACATATTCACTAATGACTCCGAATTCTCTACCGTCACGGCGAAACGCAAATATTGCTGGAAATTCGCGTTGCGTACTTCTAAAGAAAACTAACTGGTCTTATCTCTAGATGTTGAAGTATAAAGCTAGCAAGTGATCTTGAAGCATTCGTTTTCAAAAATTGCAAACAAAATGTTTGAAATACGCCCTGCTCCTCAAGGAGGTATTTCCCACTCACAGTCCGCCTCTTGTCTCCTATCAAAAACCAATTAGATGCAGTTATTCTTGAGGCCACAAGGAAAATAGCATTGCACTCATTTAATCGGTTAAATGGTTGTTCCTGAGAGGAGCGGAGGAAGGAAAGCTCTGCAAGGACAGCGGAAGAAGTGCGGTGACGGAATGGGAATTGTTTTCTGAACTTTTTTATCGCCCCTCCTCCCGACCGCGAAGTCGGACGTAATGAGAGAGAGATTTGCATGAAAAACGCCTCTTGTGTTTACAAATTCCAGCTCGCTGTGCCTCTGGGTGAATACCCGCTCTGTCTTCGGAGAATCTGTGATGCTGAATTAGATACCGGATGGCACGGACTTTTTGTCGAAGCGAATCTATTCTCAGAGGTCTCCTTTTTTGCGAACTTGAGCATATGATGAAGTGCATCCGCATGACATTTCGGGAAGAGATGCTGTTGAGAATTCTGTCACGTACTTCAAAGTGGAGAGGTTTTCCCGAACGGAAGCGAGACCTCTGAAAGAACGCGGATTCTCCGACGATAACCTGTTGCTTCCGCGCTAACATTTGAATCTCCAAAAGTCCGTTCTCTATTCGTAAAGGTTGAATCCGCCTCTCAAACCTGCCAAAGCCAGTGAAGATATCGCTCGGATAATTTACTGTTATGTTCTCTTATGTTAATAGCTCGCCAATCTTTAATTCAAAATTCAATGTCCTGAGCCAGTACTTTCGCTTGCCTGACGCAAGGGTGTATTTGCTAGGCGCGCGGTGACCTAGAAATATTATTGGCACACTGACTCACTGACGGGAGAAAACACAACAAATCACCGCGACAGTGAGGATATACTGTAAGGCGAATGTAGACTAGCAACAAAGTCATACGTTGAGACACACGGTAATTTAATTTTAAGGGAGATTTATTTCCGAATTTTCTTGTCGGATAGTTCTACTTTAGGATAATCGAGCAGAGCGAGCGCTCCATAAAATAGGGAGAAATTAGAGTCCAAGAAAAGATTAACTTCCATAAGATGCACATAGAGCACTTTTCATTTATTGACTTTGTTTTTTGTGCTTAACATACTCATTTTTTACAAATATTAGAGTAAGAGTAATAAATGTGTTGAAGATTAGCGTAAAGGTGTAACCTCCGTACTTACGTTCCATTCATTAAAGATCAATGATACGCACAGTAAAAAAAAAAACTCATCGCTCAAGCGCGTGATAATGAATGTCACAGAAAAAGATAACAACCCCCATCTCTCAAAATAATCACGAAAACTAACTCTATTCGTTAATTTTTAACATATCATATTGGGAAGCCTGTAACATTTTAATTTTATTCTAAATCCGTATATATGCACTGCACACGATGACCCCATAGCATTGATTTTCAACTCCACGATAGCCAAGTGGGTAACGCGTTTGATGTTGATGAAAGCGGTCTCAGGTTCGTTTCCCAGAGGGAGCCTAGTGCGTAATGACCTCGCCTGTCAAATCATTTTCAAAAATACTACTACTTCTATCACTGATTTTGAGTTTAACCAATCGCAGTTAAATAATCAATTATGTATGTTCCAGTTCTCACTCCCTCCCATGGACAATGTAGTTATCTCAAGCTAGTTTTCACTCAGAGGGTTGTTATTATTCTTCGCGTATGCGCACCGTCACCCAAGGATATCTGCTCAATCGTGTTTCAAAAAATGTCGAAAAAAAAAATGCGTGTCCACCACGGAGTTCGTGATCGTGTTCTAAATGCGGCACCCCTTTCACTCTTCTCAATACAAATTCTTTATAAGGATGAGTACGCGGCCCCGTCGACCTCTCCACAAAGCACTTTCACGGAGAGCTATTTCCTGTCCTCGATTCCAGCGGACCGCGATGTCGCAGCCGCCAGGTGAGACGCGGTGATGAAGCATCGAAAGACGGTTGCGTATTGAATCAGATAAACATTTTACCGATGGATATCGGGATGTTTACAACTTTAGTTTGACGCAAAGCAAGTACTGTAGACTAAAGCAAATTTCGAGTGTTATCGATCCTAGATAGCCATCATTGGAAGATATCAATGATACGTGATTGAGGAGAGTTGAATTCCGAAACTATTCACTAAGAGATGCTAGAGACTAGGCGGCCGATAAACCTTTCGCAGCAGTTTACTTCGGCACTGATTGTGAAACGAAGTCAATGGAAACGAAGCTTACAAGACTAAAGTGACACGTTATTTAATTTCGAAATTTATTTCTCGAGAAATTCCCCACCACTTCAATCATTAACATATAATTTAAAGCTCATTAAAATTTCCTTTAAATAATTACACATGCGGCATTTGAAAACCATAGAAAAATCATGGTTGATCGATGTATCGTTCATAACCGATCTATCCGTTTACTGCATGTTAACGCATTATTCATCGATATTATTAATATTGAGGGTTGATGTACACTCTTGAAGTTCTGTCGTCCCGCAAATCGTACGGTTGAAGTGAACGCCTCACGCAACGCCATGAAAATCCTCCGTTGTGAATTGGCTCGAGAGACGCACAAATGTTTGATTTGTTTCCGATCAGTTTCCGCGGCGTAGCTTTCAAACGTTCGCTCGCTCTGAGGTGCGTATTGGAAAGTAGGCGACGCAGTTCTCTCATCGTGACGAAGCACAAAAAAATTCCGCGGTTCTTCAGACTTCAGCGCGAAAACATTTCTCTTTCGACGTCGATGAATCGCTTGCTTATTCTTCAATTAACTCGGGAGGACGTTGTCGCGGGGCTGCTATCTCACACGGCCGCTGGAGGTATCGTCCGTTAGCCGCTATTTCGAGCGATGATCGTAGCGCGAGTGATGCTAGGATCGCGTCTCGTTGCGTCATCGCCCCTATTCCAGTCGCAATCATAAAATGCTGCATCTTATTTTATTCGCATTGTATGAATGCCGGTACATCTCCAAAGTCCATGCTGTAAAAACGCCACCCACTTGCGATGGTTTTTATACCGAAAAGCCGCTAAAGTGGATAAGTATGGGATGGTATAGAAGCAAAACATTTAGAGATTACTATGTTATGTTAGAAGTTATGAATTCGGTACATTTCTATCGATGATAGGCTGGCTACCCTCTCCTGATGATTTGAAACACGATTTCTCTGTAGCTACCCAAGTAAGATATTTCATTGCTTGAAATGAGAATAAAAATCTTAAATTTTCTTGATTTACCACCGGAGAAATGTCACCACACATACTTTTCACGTATGGGTGGTGACATTTAAATATACCACCCATACTTGCCAAGTATTGGTGGTGCATCATCATCAGATCCTACAAATTGGTTGTCAGTTATGACGGCCTCTTATCTCACGTTATAAGATTTTCAATTTAGCCTAATAAGTCCTTCTTTACACTTTACTGCTATAGTCTATGAATTACTTATTACGCTCGAACTGATAATAGAAAGATGATAATAAAAGCAAATTTCTATAATATCTATGATTCTATGACATATACGACATTCTACTTTACTTGTTATTTTTCATTCAATCGCAAAACGTTAACAAAATGGGCCGTATAGACTGCTGAAACTTTCTTCGTCTTCAAGCTTTGTATCCCTAAAAGGTAATCTCTTGGGCAACTCGACTGCTTAAACAGCCCGCTTCGCAAAGGGTAAAGGCTAATTTCACTACGTTTGATAACCGAAAAATTCGTCCTTATTAATTGGAATCAGATTTTAGTAAATTAAGAAACGGAGGTAATCACTTCCTCATCGAAGAATTCCACATAAGTAATCTGGACGCGCATAATTCACGGGATTCCCTTCCTCGTATAGGGAGCTGCAATACGAGGTAAAACGGCCCGAAAACAATGCCAGAGGGATTCCGCGAAAGAAAGCCAGGAGGCGTGGCGGGAGTGAGTATACAATGACGGAAATGAACGTAGGCATACGGGCACGAAATATTAAAATTACTCTCGAGAATTGCTTTTCCCCGCTTCGGGAATACAGCGAACGACCTAACGAGGACGGTGGGTGGCATAACCTCCAGGCGCCCACACTCCCAATGCACTCGCTTAGGACAGACGAATTCATCGGATCGAGCCCACGGGCAATGCATCCGGACGGTGAGAAAGACAAGCTGCCGTTTTAGCAATCGATGGATTGAGCATCACACTAATAACGCCTCAAAGTAAAAATTATTAAAAAGAGAATAATTCGTGGTATACAACAACGACGACATGCTTAGTAGAGTTGTAATTAATAAGTTTTATTGGAAATTCGTCGATAATGTCCAACTCTAAATGAATAGAACAGTGAAAATCTTCTTTTAAGCTAATAATATAGCATTACATGTGCACAATCGACTATAAAAGCTAGAAATAAACAGTTTATGATTACATTTGACAAGATTTATGTCGCTAAGTCAGCAAAATAAAATTGCAGTGATTCGATAAAAAATATATAACATAACTTGAAAATCATCGACGCCTAGAATGTTGCGTAAAATGAGAAAGCCAACTATTAAAACAGCGGGAATCATCACATCACGGTGGGCATACATTTAAGGACGAAACAGATGACGAGGAAATTAAATAGTATACCTGTTATCTCCCACGAAGTGAATAATAAAATGTCAATCACACTAAAATTCAAAAAATAATATTTTACAGATAAAGTTTCTAATCAATTTTTCATTTTAACTAAGAGAAACAATGCTCTCATGCATTTTCAGCGATGGCTTGTCTAAATAAAATAAATGCTCGGGATCACTCCGAATGATTCAGGCCGGTCTCGGACGAGAGAGGCCTCCAGAAGTGAGCGATAGAGGGATTTGATTCGAAAAGATGGGAAACAGAAAGGGTACGGAATGGGAGGGATTCAAGGCCACGCCTACTTTGATGCGGGGGAGGAGTCAACTCAGCGACGGTATGCGTGTGCGTGTGTGTGTTTATACGGTGACGTAAAGAGAAAGGGGCTAGATAGGGTCACGGCACTTCCAGAAACAGGAGAGATTGGAGTAGAAGGGGGAGTAGGGTAGCGGCGGTGGGGGTGCGGCACCAACTCCGTTTTCATTGAGCTCCTTCCCCTATCCCGCGAAGTCCTCGTCATCCTCCGGCTTCTATGAAATCTCCCCTCTTCCTCGTCACGGCTCTCCCCCTCCGCGACCACCTATCTTCCTCCGGAGGGGTTTGTGTTGGTTACGTAGTGTAGTGAAGGCAGACTTTCCTCAAACCCCCCACCCTTCTTCCCTCACCTTCCCCCACGCTAGCTTAAGACCCACACCATTTAAAAAGACCGGAGGACCGCAGACCTCGACAAATCAGATAACGCTTTCGCAAGGGCTGGAAGGCGGCTCTTCGCTCTTGATTTAAGAGCATGTGACTTGGGGTACGAGAAGAATCCGCGAAGAGAATCTCTCGAGTGTTGAGTTGTTCGAGAAGACGTTCTAGCACGACCTCAGTGGATTGCGAGGAAACCACAGCGACGATGAAGAGTAATAGTAGGAAGTGCTCTTACAGGATGGCCACAGCAGGTGGGCATTGATAATCATAAGCGACGTTTATCGTGTGAGAAATGGAAAAGGGTCTGTAGGGTTTTTCCGCCTCTCCGGCCGGTAGAGGTGCCGGATGATTCATGCTCCCATGAGGTGTCCGAGATTGAATTCCGCGCCGACTATTTTTCGCCGCCGGTGTGCTGCGACTGATACCCGCGGCGAGCGCTTCCGTGCAAAGAGCGCCGGCCGAGTGCGATTTCTCTTCCCATTGAGCCTAAAAGGCTGTGTGGTCTTAACGCGCCCAATGCAAGTGCGATACCCGAGTGACCGTCTTTCCCTGTGACACCCCGCGTACATTTGATTCGCCTTTTTGTGAAACTGAAATAAAAAGAATCAACGACGAGAAGAAAACCTCGTGCGAAAGTGACCTATACGGTAAATTATATAGCTATTTTATGTAATGTAACGCTGGCATGTAGGCGATCCAATATATTATCAAGTATGATAGCCTGAAAATAGAAAACTAGAGTTCATGCATCTTTACTTCTTATTAAGCTTTGATATACTGCACAAAGTAGGATAATTTCACCTTCCAGATCCCGATCGTCTTGAGTTCGACGCCAGGTCATTCGGGAGCCTCTACTTTTGAAATGGTCGTTTCTATCGGTTCCAGATTGCATTTCCTTTAGAAGCATAAATAAGGAACATTGTTTTCGGATGTTTCAATAGGTAGATATAGCGACAGAAATTCGTATATTGATTGTAAAACATGGGTCACGGCTTAAAATTTCTAAATTATATAATGAAATGCGCTAAAATATTGCGAAAAATTTCGCCGGTTTCTTATACTAGACGTTTTCATAAGATTGTATTGGAAAATAGCCCCATGAGGAATCGGCTGTGATAGATTATTATGCTTCCATTTCTAAATGTAAACTCTAATCGATTCTACGAATGTCATTTCTTCATAGAACGAATTTCTTCCAAACTTCAAATTCCCATAATACACATATTGCAGGCATATTTTAGACTAATATAAGTTTATAATTGGGCGCCAAGAAAATTTTTTTAAGAATACTCTATTTTGATGTATATATTTTAAAAATATCAAATTCTGAGGAAGCATATTTGCTGATATAACAAATTTTTAACAGAGAAAGTAGTTTCTATTTTTATTCATGTATTTTATACGAATCCTGAAAACACAGGAAATTTTAGCTAATAATGATTATATATCTAAACTATACTGTCGTGATTTACGGAGAATTTTTTTAAAACAGAGCATGTTTTCACCCTATTTTCTTTGTTCTTTGCAGATAACTACGCCAAGGCGATATTGGCAATATTCCTATTTTTGGGACCTTGGTGTCATTGCCTGCCACTCAGAAGTATGGAGAAAAGAGATGTTGCCCCTGCCAGAGAGTGGTGGCACATACCCTGTGACATCTCAGTGTTTAACAATCAGAGGCAGGACTCTGGCTCTGAAGAGCAAATAGACAGCTTGAAGGCTACGAAATTGCAGTTGAAACTCGCTTCATTACATTTCGAGAGGCATGGACTAAGAGACATGTACGCAACGGTTAGTATCTAAAAGTTTCCTCATTTGATTACTTAAATAGATCGTGGTCTGTAATTGGCATCAGATTTACTTTTCAAGGAAGTAGACTATCGGCAGTAAATGTCCCATTACATTTTTTCCTCTTGAGAGCAATGAATTTTTCATTAAAAGTAATTTTACCGCGATCATTATGAAATTCAGTTCTAACTTTAAACAGAATTCTAATGGAAATTTTTCATTTTTTATTGACAGGTTGTAGGCGTATTGGACAAAGCATTCAATTTTCATTGGCTGCCGAGGAAGCAGTTGCAATGGTTCAAGAAGAACTTCCAAAACATAGAGAACCTTCAAGAACAGGTGAGTCGAGATGTTACAATGTATCTTAAAACGCTCTACACCGCCCGCTCGCGGTTATCGACTGATTTAGATAACCCAATCAGTGAAATAAAAGTAGTCTTGGAGACTGAATGAAATCCTTATCGCACTAAAAAGAAAACACCCACCGTCGTCACTCATTCATATAAATCTAACAGCGATAACATTACGAAATTCTCGAATGATGAGCAGTGCACTGATACGTTCCCGCGTTACCTTTTTTTATCTAGATCGGTGTTAATATTTTTCTGTTCTTTCACAGGGACCGGTGTTGCTCGCTTTTCATCTAGCATTGCAGAAATTCGCAGTGACTCTCGACAAGCTTTATCACCACCATCACAGTGCCACTGAACATGGCGAGTTCGGAACCAAAAGGAGGCAAATTCTCAAAGAGCTCGTGGAAGAGCTCAAGAGGGTAAGAATGCAATTCCAATTCTGACTGATTCTATGGAAATAATAACAGCCTTCGGAAACCCGCCTAAAATCATGAAATACTAAATATTATTTCATTTACCGCTTTTGGCACAGACGTGGCTTATATAAATATAAAGATGACACAATCATACATTCGGAAATGGGCTCTTAATTGGCGAAACCGCTTCCTTCGGAGCAAAGCTACTGACAGAGATATTGAGAAATGTGCTACTAAAATTTCCTTTCGCAAAATCGTCCGAGTAATTTAATGCGGCAACGATGACAATAATTTCGCAAACATCAAATCGTAAAATAAACGCAGTCCACTAGGGGAGGATTTAATCCATCATTTGCCCCAAAATTAAGGGAATAAATAGTTTAACATGCATTTGGAGAGAAGTAAAGCTATTTCTTGTAACATACGAAGTTGAAAATAGGACAAGTAACGAATGTGTTTTTTCTTCGCCTACCTTCAGGTACTCTGCGAAGTGGAGAAATTACGCTATGTAGTCGACGGCGGTCAACCAAGAGAGCTGTTGTGGGAGAAGGACGTTATACCCCCTGGAAAATGGGATGACCGACCAGACATGACGGCGACCCTCCTGCAGGACTGGGCCATCTTGAAGACTTACGAGACTTTCCTGGACGACGCCCCAAAGATCATAGACGAGCTCCTGAAGGCCGCATTGCAACGGGAAGATGGATCGAAAAAGAAAAAACTGAGAGTTCGAGGAGGGAAGAAGGGCCCGAAAGGGCAGAGGAAGCAGCGATCAGGGTCGCAGGAGGCAGGAAGGAGCAACGAAAACAAGTCAGGAGAGGAAAGACGCAAAAACAGGAGGAGAAATGGAGAGAGGAAGAGGCTGGAAGGCGAAAGAAGAGGAAGGAAAGATAGAAGAAGGCAGGAGAAAAAGCAGCAGGAACAATAGTTAAGTGAAAACTATTCGGGGAGAATCGAAGCCAAAAACCTCTGAAAACGAATCTCGTCAGAAAAGTGTTCCTGTGTTTAAGTTTTCTTTTCCGAGCTTTGACGATAGCCGAGGCAACGCTCACGAAATTAGTTCCTAAGAAAAAGAAAACGCGACTGCTCCTTTAAGTATTAATAATGTTATTCCAGTGACGAAAAGGATCGTCGATCATTTTTTTTCCGCGAAAGTTTTGTTCTTTATGACTGCAAGAGTAACTGGTGAAGAAGTGGCGTCTTCTTGACTTGTTTCTTCCTCACTCGACGAAAGTGAAATTAGTAGAAACTCATCTTTCGCCGACTATCGGGGAAACAAACGAACTGCGAAAAAGTGGCGTGTGTAGTTTATAAGAGTCGCCAATTCGTTTTAGAACTGGCAGATTCTCATTCCTCGTGATCTGTTCACTTATCGGATAAGGCTGTTACGAAACTGTTAATTTGCGTGTAAATTTATTTATTTATTTATTACCGATTCTATTTTGAGATTCTTTGAGAATCGTGCTCTGTTAAATGTGATATCGACTTTGTACCAGTGCGCCTAATTTGTATTATTATCATATAACTGCAAAACTGCTGTTAGGCCTTACGCCTGGTGGTAATATATTACGTGCAGACATATTTGTCATCATCTTGGTTTTGGAATTTTCAGGGTTCAGGGAAATACGCCCCCCCCCCCCCCTCCCATACTTCACCCTGTTAAGTAATCCTATACTTCTAAGGAAAGGAAAGAGGTGACTTTGCACGTAAAGGCACTCACCTAGGAAAAATCCCATGGAAAAACGGACATGAAAAAAGTCAGACAGGACCAGAACTCACTTTTGCCTACTAAGTATCCCAAACGGCATTAGTAGTTGTTCTGGCTCGATTCATTTGATAAAGCATCCTCCCGGGAAGTGGAGGAGCCCAGATTCGAGTCCTGGTTCTGTCAGACTTTTTCCGTTTATTGGGAATAATCCTATACTTCCTCCAGAATCCTTGTCTCTGCAGTTTTTCAACCGCAATGTTCATCTTAATGCTACATCAAAACATGTCAACGTTATGGGAAAACCATGATCGTTGTTTCCTTTCCCGCCCTTCTTACCTTCTCTCAAATTTTTCTTCTCCAATCTGTCCTCCCACCGAACTGCAGTTGACTTATTTCATTTCGAAACAATACTTTGGCCAAAAGAATACAGCGGTATAGGTTATTTGCCCCCTTTGCTTAATTTTATAGCTATGTCTATCGTTCCAAAGAATTCTGATCTCCCAATTAAATTTTTATGCCTTCCTCAACCATCACTACCAATAACTATGTGATAAATGCAACCTCGCCTATTTACATTTTTCTTTTTGCTGTGATTCTAATCCACGAACTTTTAACATTTTAGTAACACTATCCGCTTTTTGTATCTTTCCACAAGGTATCGAGCTGATTTTCTCTGAACCCTTTCTAGTTTCATTGTTTAATATAATTCTCAGAAGGTTTCCGTAAGTTCGTTGCATATTTCAGAACCGGTCTTACGAGTGATAAATAACCCTTTTAATTCACTTTCCAGATAATACCATTTCAATTCCCCTAATGTAAGACATTCTAAGCCTTCGCTACTATTGCATTTATATGTTTCTCCCACTTTAGGTTTCCATTTCATGTAACTTTTTAGTACTTGCAAATGCTGAGAGTCTATATTGATCCACTGGATTTGATATTTCTATGTAATTCATTGATGAATATTAGAAGAAGTTTGAGCCCAATGACTCTCGCTATTCCATACGTTACATTTATTAGAGTGTATCCCAGTAAGTCTTATAAACTTTTTGAGTCGTGTCAGAAAGAAAACTTTATTCAGTATCATTAGATTTATTATTTAGAAAATTTTATTAAGTATTTATATTTATTGAGTGAACGACGAAACATTCAGGTGTAAACGAGAAACGAGGGTGATGTGTTAATTGATCAAGAAGATGACAGGTCGTATCTGTCTTCCTGAGGGACCAATCTCAATCCATCACATGAAATGTGCTTTGGTTGCTCAGAAACTAAACTTTCTTGCATCTGTTTCTATTCTATGAGTGTTTGAGTGTTTCTTCATTACGCCGTATGTTCTTCCCTCGCTCTATCCAATATTTATTGATAATTTATGTATATTTATGAAGAAAAGTTTTTTAAATTCTTCATCGACGTTTGAATTTAACTTATTCTTAATTTAATGGAAACTGATTTTCAATGTATATTTATGAATGAATTTTTATAAATGTTTTATTTTTTCAAATATTACGTATACATCCCGATGGTCTAATGCACTTATGCCAAATCAATGTGTTGTAAAATATCAATTGAAACCTTTGTGAATCTTCGTAATCGCAGTTGTTACCACCGTGAAATAGCTATGTAAGCAAAACTTCTGTCTAGTAGTAATGATTGTACTACTAGTTTTACTGTAAAGCACTCCGCAGTACTTACTCACTGTACTTACTGTACTAGTTAACTGTTTCGAAGTAATAATTTATTGTATTTATTTTACAGTAGTAAAGTAATTTAAACGGTAGTAGAGTAGTAAGAAAAACTAGTATACTACTGTCCAGTAATTACTGTGCTACAACTGTTTTATCGCTAGTAGTAACGACAAAAAACAATTATCCTTTACTGTGTGGTAAATTCAAAATTTTTCATCGTTCGTAAAGTTATTTTCTCATTTTCAAATGTGCCTTCGATTATTACTAACAACTCAAGAAAACATGAATAGTTTCAAAATGTGATGATCATTGAGAACTGTCAGTATTGATACATCTAGTGTACTCAATATTCAATAGCTTCCAGTGAAATGTACAAGATTCAACCACTAAAGGTCTTCATTCAAAACTCATTGTACCAAAACAAATATACGATTGAACCTAAGGAAACTTTGTCTTTTTCTTTGAACAATTCCAAAAAATGTCCTATACGCAATACCTAAATGTCCTAAGGAACGTTTCAATTCCTTGTCGACGAATACTGAGAGAATATTTGAGCTGATAAAAGGAGTCACCATTAAATTCTCCGATTCTGACAAGAAGGTTGGATACTTCGAAACATCATTAAAAAATCATTCTTACACTTCCGTCGTCTCGACTGACAAAATATTAATTTGTAAAGCTAAAATGTTAGGGCTGAATACTATCAATACAAATTCTACAAAATAAGGTAAAAGTGGAATTGGAAAAGAATATCATACCTAGTTATACCGGAAGTATACAGCAAATACTAATGAGTAGAAGACGTCAAGAGAAGGGTTAATCTTCTGATGCAGGTAAAAATAATTAAACCAAGTCGAATTCGGTAATAAACAAGAGAAAGTAGCAGAAAATTACTTGGATTTGCTTATAAAGATCTTAAGACATTAAGTACACTTGCATAGCAGACAAGGTATGAAGAAACGGCAAAGGCTAAATTGCTTCCTTGTAAATGAAATGAAATCGTTTCAATGGAGGTCAACAAAAAAAACAGCAACGTGATGAAAATTTTTTATAGAATATAAGCACCATATTCGCGCATTTGATGATTTTTAACTTTGAAATAAGCGTTGAATGTTATGTTGAAGGAAATGTTGAGTACTTGACTTTCTAATAACGCCTTTCCGTCACCTGTCCTAATTGGGAATTTGGATAAAAGAATCCTATCCCTAAAAAAACTCTTTCGTTAAACCATGCTACAGTAATCATCGACAAGACGATTGAAATGCGTGAAATATGTCCTTAGTTAAAATCAAAGGTAAGAATTGGGTACCATCAATTTCATTCCAACCGTCGTTATCCTGCGTTACAACTTTGAAAATTCCTCTCGATACTTTATTTGCGTTATTTCGATTTTAATGCTAATTCTGAATTGTTATAAAATTGAAATTAGTTGATGACATTAACATTTAAGAATAGTTCTATTCCATATCTCGCAACGTTCTCAAAAGGAGCTAATTATGCGACTTGTGTCAACAATATTGTAGGTGCATCGGAAGTCGGTTTTCCCTTTTGTGATTACAAGAGTCTCAGCTCTGAGTATTTTATGCATTGCTGAAAAGAAGGGAAACAAAAAGTATTTATGACGACATCCTCATCAAGGAAGTAAGACCAGAAGTTATGTCAAGCTCCCTTAAATGATAGTTGTTTAATTTGAAAATTTCTGGAAATTTACAGCATCAGAAAATAGTCTATCTCCTTAGATAAACCTTCAGAAAATTTTCTCGAATAATAGTGGGCTTCTGAAAATTTCCAAGTCTGTTTTTCTAATTGTCGTAATTTAAACTTTCCGAATATTTAGTTTGATCGGAATGAAGCAAAATGTTTTAGGGAAAATTTTCTAAAACGAATAAAATAGAGCTTTAACAACCTGCTCGAGTCCTATGTAACAGGTTCATAAGTCCCACTAATGGTACGCGTCCCACCAATCGGGAAACACTGATTTAGGGAACATCTCCCGATCAGTGAATGGAAAACTAGAGCCATGGTCGTTACAAGTAAACGTTATATCTGCGGACATTCTCGGAAAATTTACTAGTGATGACTTAATCATGGCCTTACACTATATTTACGTTGTTCTTCCCTATTTTCAAAAGAAGGGGTTTTGATCGTTAATAATATAAGCGACGTCACGATGGAGGTAGCCAATCGATTGATTTTTTTTCATCCGAGGAATCGTATGAATTTAATTTGAAAGACGAATTTGACACACTTCAAGGAGTGCTAAAGAAAAGAGATTAGAAATAACGACAGGTACTCCATGAACCCGGCGGAGAGCTAGTGAAAATAAACTGCTACTTGTGTGCCAACATTTTTTATTCATTATATATCACATTATATTACATTCATATATATTAACACTAAATATTTTTTTTGCTTTGAAAATCTAGGAATTGAAAGTTTATACTCTGTTGGCCAAGTGGGTTTATTGCAGCGATTTGCATCAAACGTCTGATCAACGTTCAAGAAGGTCGTAAGAGTTGATATAAAACAACAATTCTCTTACTGATTCAGTTCTACATCGCAACTTTGATAGGTGACTTACGTGGAAATTCTTTCATCTAGCGTGCCCAGAGCACATCACCTACTTTATAAGTGACTTATGCGAAGCAATAAATTAAGAATTAATAGCTGGAAAAAACTAACATATTCTAATCGGCCTCGATACTATACATCACAGTAGTATGACTCCTACAGAACTTAAATATTGATGTTGTGAAATTAAATTTGGACTGATGATGATCTGAATGGTTTTTGCCGCTCACACAAAAGAAATCATAGACTACCGTTTCAACAGCTAAAACAATTAAAGCTCCCTCGGCAATTGTTAAATTACTGCATACTGATGTTTGTTTAGAATTGTAACGACATAGTATACATCCTTGCGATTTATAAAAATATACACTTTCTGACTTATTTCCTCTTCTTAGAAGTACAGAAATCAGGATATTACTTTGTGATTACTCAACATCAGATAAACCCAAGAATCAGGTAGCTTTCCAAGGAAGCCCAGAAGAATATATAAACGTTGTCTAACTAATTACAATATAAAACCTTTTGTTACAACTTTTCTTTGATCACTACCACCGGATTTTTCTGACCTTAAACAAATGAGCTACGGTAAATACAAGAAACGTTACAGCAGTCCTAACTAAAGAAAGCAGTCCAAAAATTCAACAATTCTTGATGTCATTCATAAATTTTTATATCATTGAAATTTTGAATGAATGTCTTCTGCTTTTTATTGTCATATTTTATGATATAATTGTTGAATGCTTAACTTTGTCATTTATGTTACCAATATGCTCTTTAAACATTAAATAAGACAATGCTGATAGATTATTATTATTTTATAAATCTGCATCAGTGAAAAGAAAATTCCAATTTTAACAGGTTCATTTCATTAAGATCAAAATTAATTTAGGATGAGGAAGGAATTATTCCCCCCAAAAAAACTTACCTGATCGTATGTACTTTAAACTCCAAAAAAACTATGAGGGTGGCTTTCCTTCTTCATCGTCTCCCCAATAAATAATTCACTGCAAATGAAGTATCTGGACTTTCTGCCAATCTGTTATAGCCTCTTTCCTATTAAAGATAGGTTTTTGGAATGATAAGAATTCGGTTATTAAGCAAAGAAAAAAATCGTAAACAACATTTGCAGTTAAATTAATTTGAATGATGACTTTTAAAACTCTATTAATTCTCTGCTGATTATGTCCTTTTAACAACACCAGGTCCCTCTTCAGATAGACAAAAGTGCTAC
Source organism: Ladona fulva (assembly GCA_000376725.2). Taxonomy (NCBI): domain Eukaryota; kingdom Metazoa; phylum Arthropoda; class Insecta; order Odonata; family Libellulidae; genus Ladona; species Ladona fulva. The sequence continues at coordinate 45,979 of KZ308354.1, read as the reverse complement.
ACCTACTACCATGAGTGCAACACCTGATAATTTTTTTAAATTCTCTCTTATTACTAATAATTTGCTTTAATAATTATCACTTGATTCTTATTAAAAGTCTCTGTTTGAGTTATTTTATAAAGTCAAAGACAAGATTAAGTATCTATCTATGCAACTGTCTATCTATACACATATTACAGAAATTCTAGTGCTGGCCCCTGGATAGCCAATTGGGCAACTTGTTTGACTATGCTGAAAGTGGTCCTGAGTTTGATTCCCCGTGGGGGCCTACGTGTGAAATTACCTCAGCTGTTGAAGCCATCTGAGGCTGTCAGAAGCTGTCGAAGTTGTCTGAAGCTGAATGTCTGACTGACTACAGATATGATAAAATAAGCATTCAGAAAATAAATTTTTGTTTCTCAATGCTTCAAATATAGCAACGTTTAGTAATAAAAACTTACTGGAGATTATTCTGCTACATAATAACCAATAAATGTTTATAAATGCTCCTAAAGCACAAAACAAACAGGAAATACAATCCCAGCCAAAACATCAAGACAGGGATGTGATCATTCACCTTCAATTGATACGAGTGGATTCTTAAAATGAAGAAGAAGCTAATAATAAATAGGAATTCCTACAAAGGAAGGACAGCTCTAACTTAGCATTTTTCTGAAAGGAAGCAGTAATTTTTTCCCCAATTTTCATTATGATGATTACGATTTCTAAAATTGAATCAATGATACATTTATATTAGAGTTAATTCCAAGAAACGCTGTCCCTTTATTGTCAGTATTCCTCGGTGGATTAGAAATGAGATGGTTGGTTTCTTTAGGAAGGGACTGACAAATGAGTCATCGAAATGTTTTGATTCCACTTCTTAGTAGTTGTGAAATATAAACATAAATATATTAAAACTGAGGCCTGGTTCAATGTCAATGGACTGTTATAATCCAAAAATCAACTAGGACAAGTGAAAAGTTGAAAAAACATGAAGAAGATGGAAACTTTTATTGAAAGGATAAAAGAGCAAAGCAAAAAGCAGTTTTTCATAATGTTTAAGTATCAGATGAAGCTCCATCAATAGCATGCTGTGAGTATTAGAAGAAGCAAGTAGAAATGATGTAATAAATATTTAAGGACAACCAGAAACTGTTGCCAACTAAGGAAAATAAGCTGAAAAATCATGAATTTCCATTAAATTGAAATCATAAAATTTCACATATACATATATCTCCAGTTACTAATTGAAGCAATATAATACCACCATAATATATTTGGAATATCCACCTGTTTTGAAGTACTTCAAAGTATGCCCAATAATTGGAGCTAATTGCCAATATTAAATACAATATCAGACCCTGAATGTCATGAACTGACCTGCTTTATACACAATGGATGCATGAACAGAGAAGTTTTAATCCAACATGTTATCAAGTATGATAGCCTGAAAATAGAAAACTAGAGTTCATACATCTTTGTGATCAACACCAGGTCGACACCAGTTTGACACCAGGAGCCTCTACTTTTGAAATGGGTCTTTCTATCAGTTACAGATTGCATTTCCTTTACAAGCATAAATAAGGAACATTATTTTCAGATGTTTCAATAGGAAGATAGATGAATGGAAATTCTTATATTAATTGTCAAACATAGGTCACCGTTTAAAATTTCTAAATGATATGATGAAATGGACTAAAATTTCACCAAAACTCACCAGTTTTGTATACTAGATGTTTTCTTAAGATTGCATGTGAAAATAGCCCCATGGAGAATCAGCCATGATAGATAATTGTGCTTCAATATCTAAATTTTAACTCTAATCGATTCTACAAATGTCATTACACACAAATGGAAACAATGGATGCATGAACAGAGAAGTTTTAAATATAACAAGATGTTTTGAAGATATAACTTCTTTAATCCCTTAGTTGTGCTAATAACATAAACAAAATACTTATAATGTAATGTAATTTCTAGAAGCCACTAAGGATCTTTGAGTATCCTATGCACATAAGGAATATTTCTAGAATAAAATCATGGGATATTGTCACTAATTCAGGGATCTCAAATCAGCTAAACAAACTGTAAAATTCTGATTCCAAGAAAAATTTAGGAATCAACCTTTCTGATTATAGCCATATTTATCAAAAAGATTATTTTGTAAATTGCCACTGAAAAGAGTGTAAATCAAATGAGAGAAATATTTTTTTCTCTGTCTTCAAATAAAACAAAAATCTTTGAGATAAAGAATGACATGGATGTTTGCTATTTAGTACTGTATTCAGATGTACATGAAACAAGTTCAGGCTTGTTGTTCAGGTATTCAGCAACTGGAAAGTGGTAAAAGATAATAGCAAAGTTGTTTTAAAGATGGTTTACCATTCATATTAAAGTCAATCAATAGTAAAGACAGCTGCACAGGAGTAGCTAACAATTCAGTAATATTCATTGGAAATGAACTTAAATGGGTTCATGAAAAATATATAATTTAAGATTTATAGAGACTTGAGGTTTTCCTGGTGGATGACTTGAGAAAAAAATTCTCAGGTTACCACCCAGGTGAGTTCAGGACTGGGTGAGACAGGTGGTAACCCGAATATTAAGGGCTCATATTAAAATTACATCTTTAGTTTGCATTAGCTTTATTTCAGCATGAATGTGAACTTAATTTTTAAACATATTTATTTTAATTATAAATTATAGAATTAATGAATTTTTAAAATTACATCTGCTATAACCTTTAGTGAACTTAATCTCCTAAAGATAATTCTGTGACTAAATAATAATGGAAAACATTTATAAGCCTTAAAGCAAACTTATTAATGTGACTAGAGATGCAACCTTTTTCACAAAGGTTGTTTCTCTAGTTGCATTATATACATGTAGCTCAACTGAGTTGAGCTGGCTCATCTCAAATGTACAATCCTAATTACTTCAGACATAACAAAAAACATCCTTTGCAAACCATCTCAATGAAAAAACACACCATTGAGACTTAAAACAGAAGACCGAATATAGTGAGTGAACATATTTGCCACTTTTGATACCTTGATACAGATGTTACTCATATACACCTTCAGATATCTACAAAAGACACCTTTAAATTGAACATTTTGAAAACTGTAATATCAACTAGAGGAAGAGAATGCACTTTAGTAGAAAAGTAGATCTGAATTTAACAACTAAAAAAGATATGCCTGATATAAGGGCTGTTTAGAATGAAAGACTACAATGTTACTAAGAAAACAGAAATGTGTCTTTTTATCACACATTTAATTAAAATTGAGACTGAGTAAATCCATTTGATGGAATGCAATGAGTTTAGCTCATAATGTTTTCAGTTAGAATCCAATTACGCTCCCAAATATAAAGTATGTAAGATCAAATGAATATCGTAAAATAATCATTACCTAGATAAAATTTTTGACAAACAGAAATTTCTGATTGAAAAACTGCTGAGGAATTAGTATTGAAATTATTATGCTAAAGTACTTCACAGTCAATCAATGAACTTTTTTTAAAGAAAACATAAATTGTAAGTTCACAAGAGGAAGTGACTAATTTAAAATCAAAGGTAAAATGCTTCTGAGAACAAAATTTGATAGAAGACCCCAAAAAATCCTTACGCAATGAATTTAATAAAGTGTGAATTAAAATTTAGGAGAACTGAATATTCTGAAAAATATAAATAATAATTACTTCACACATGAGCAAGTTTTAAAATAGTCTACAAGGCATCACAATATCAAACAAAAGCTTGAAATTTTTTCATTCGTCATAACAGTACATCCAAAGAGTTATGTTAGTTTTATGTAAAACTATTTACAAAGTTAGTAATGATACACAATTTTATAGGCACTGTAGTCATACAGGTATTCACATTAACATAAAATTTTATTAAATGACCTTTTCTTGGAATGGAGATCAAAGGTTATTTTAAAATACAGAATAAAAAATTAACATTGTATTTAGCTACACATTTTAGTGAGGTCATGACATTCAATAAATAAAATACACAGAAACATTAAATAAATATTTATCTTGGGTTTGATTCCAGAGAACATGATCACAAGCCTTTTGTAAATATGCAGGCATTAGACTAGATTTACAATTATACAATCATCTCAGAAAATCACAGACCAACAGACAAAGATCTTTCAGAATGGAAGACAAATTGCAAAATTAAATCAATAAATAGACCTCAAATATCTACCCAAGTATGACTACCATCACAGATTATTTTCTTTGCTAAATTAGTTCAGATACACTATTATTGGTATGTTCCATGGTTTGAACATGACATACACAGTGATACAGTGTTAGATGAACAGATTTTATTATGCTATTGGTATGCATCTTAATTTACTCAGCTAATACTGAAACAACCAATGCATATTACGATGACATTGTTAGGAGTCAGATGTTAATATCCTATTTTATACTAGGCTGACCATATGCCATGGTTTTGCAAGTTGAAATACAGCTTTTTAAGAGTTAACAATTGAGAAACTCCATGAGCAGTTCCAAAAAGTGCTTTCAATATTATAGCATACTTTTTACAACATGTAAATGTGACAAAATGTAAGAAGCGTGGAAAATGAGACATTTAGCATTCCATGCAGAATATCCACTGAAATTAACTTACATTTACTTAACATAATGTCACATTTTGAAGCATATATCCATCAATGTGACAAAATTATTCATCCCACAGTATCATTATCTGATATTCTTTCCAAAGAAACAGTGTATTGCTTGAATATGGTCAGCCAACAAAACAAATCTGAAAATTTCTATGTGCACTTCATTTCTATGCACTTACTGTAACATAACTAAATAATGTCTCCGGCAACTGTGAGTTTGGTAAACGTTTAGGAAAAAACTCAAATATTTTAAAATATTCTAAGGATAAACATAAATAAAATATCTAGAAAGGTAATAAAAATAAACTGACTAAAAACTGTATTGAAATCTAAACAACTCACTTAAGAAAGCATGCCAGAGATTATGGGCAATGTCAACAATTAGATAAAAAGTAATTGACAAGGTTTCAGGATGGAGAATTTCTACAGTCTCCCTCATCCCAGCTCATCTGAGGGCAAACACCACCAGCACAGTACCCATTATTATCTTTTGTATTCTCACCATTTTCTCCATCTTTCCTTTTTAGAATTAGCTCTAAGGGAGCTTTGGGTCGGGTTATAGGGAGGCTTTTCATTTTGATTGGAGATGAGTTACCACTGGAAGAATTAGATAAGGTTAATCCCAATATTCCAGGACTGGTTCCTACTATCTCCCAGTCAAACTTGGAAATAAATGCATCAGCAATAACCTGGAATACAAAAAAAACTCAAGGATAACATTTAAGATATTGTATATAATATAAGGATATGATTAAAAATTATACAGTAATTTTCAACATCTGACCTTTTTGTAATCTGACTATATATTTCTATTTCTTACTAAAATCTTCAGACTTCACAGTGTCTGATATTGCATAAAAGAGATTAATCTAAATTAAGAGGATTTAATTTATTACTTTAAAAAGTTTCAAACTATTCAATAGATACCTCATTTTAGAAGTCTAGGTGTATAAAACAAATTATAAATAATCAAACCACCTAAAAGGTATTAAGAATAACAGCTGAAGAAGATTTTCTGAGAAAAGTTGGAGCCTTGAAGAAATTTATCCTGAAGAAAATGAAAAGCTATGCATTACTTAGTGCCTTAAATTGATTCAAGAGGTAAATGGTGTAATGCAGGAGGAACAATTACAGGAAGAAATTAATTAACCAATTATAATTAATTCCTTTTACTAATTATAAAAATTACCTAACGTTAGGCATAATGTGTCCTCTAAACACTTTGCTGCCCACTATAGTTTAAAGTCCATTTGTAGGTGTCACCAGATATCAAAGTGTTTCTATCTGATGGATAACATTTATTATTTGCTTTTGTTTACTGATATTTACACTGACTCACAGATTTTGAGTGATTTATGATCTTTGAATTCTGCATAGTTAGGCCTTCTTTTCATGGCACATGTTTAGGATGATAATATCAAACTTTAATATATGAGAAAAAACGAGAGCAATATCAGATAAAACAATACTTATATTGAGCATCTTTTTTTCTTCAAATAACAAGCTGGTTGAAGAAAGAAAATTAGTTGGACTAAGAATTTTAATCATACTTTACCACATCACCTGATGATGATGCTATGCATCAAAACCTGGGTTTTTCGTGTGTAATCCTCTTGTGGTATAGTATAATTAAAATTCATATTCTAACTAATTGTGTTTCTTTAGTCATGACATTTTACCAAGGTAATGAAAGTGAACTAAGTGAAAGCATTCTTCATCATTCATACTTAAGAACGTAAGGCACCTTCCTCTTAAATTCCCCCTTGGAATTGTTACTTCATTTATAAATGCAATTAAAATACATTTTTGAGTGCCTTAAAGATGATATGGTATCCTTCGGGCATTCACAATCTACTGCTTTTGAGATAAATTGTGTCAATCGAAGTATTCATTCATTTCTTTTCACCATCGATTAAAAAATACTTGATTCTTCACTTCAAAAATATAAATTGAACGTGTATTTTGAGATGCAATCTTTGAAAGAGTTCATTTTCATGAAAGAAATTTCCATGAATAAATGTCCCGTGTCTCTTTATCATCAAGTATGATGCAGCAGATATTCAAATATATAAAATTTCACAATCGTAATTTGACAGGATTGACGAAAGGCTTGTAAAAGTTTCTGGCTTGCATTTATGAAGACCTGGTGTTAAAGCTGAAACCTTTATGTTAAAAGGAACCTGATGTTAAACTAGATGGTTTTATCATCTTGTTCATCCATTTTTCATTATTCAATATAAAACAAAATTTTTCTTAAAAATTTATTGATTTATAGACATTTATCCTCAACCTCTGCAACTTTATTTTAATCACTCTCTCTCTTCTTTTATTCCATATAATTAATACAACAGTACCCAGATTTGGAATCCAATTTTGGAATCCAATTTTGGAATCTAATTTACTCACAACTAAAATTAAACTAAAATTACTTCCCTTATTGGAAGAAAGAGATTTTTAGGTAAGATGAAATATTACAGCATTTTTTCTAAAAAATAGCAGTGGCCAACAATATTGAGATATCAATAAAATTAAAAAGAGAATCAACCAAAATATTTGTCTTCATACCATCAGAATATCCATAATCATATTTTTGCCAAGGCAGCCTCTTGATCCACCTCCAAAAGTGTACATCTTATCCTCATCTCCAAGGTTACTAAAAGCACATTAAATGGACACAAAGTTAAGATTGTTATATTTATTTTCCTAGTAAAACTATTCCAATAAGGATATACTAATGGATACGTTAAAGAAGAAATGTTTTATTATCATTCACCATATACAGTGGAATCTCGATTATCTAAGTTAATGCGGATTGGGGCCACCTCAGACAATGTGGAAGAGTTGTCTTGCATAAGTAAATTATGAAATAAACATGCTATT
>KZ308354.1:21746-37535 GCA_000376725.2 Ladona fulva | reverse complement strand
TTCAATTCTTTTATGATTTCAAAGCAGGATTGTCCAACTATATTGGTATAAAAGAAAAGTAACCTAAAAAATATTTTGCATTCTTAGATATTTTAATGCTGACTGCTTATGCAAATAAATATGTACATATAAAGGGATATTAAAACTCATTCAACTTAAAAGCTCTTCAGAACATTAGTATAACAAAGGTTAAGACATGATTAGAATAACTATAATATGCAGTAGGTAGGTAAGCTATGGCTAACCCATCTATAATCAGAGGTTTTGAGATTATTTGCAATACTTTGCAAAGATTTAGAATAATTTAGAGTGTTAGAAAGATTTTCCAGCTAGCTCAGCAACATTTAAAATGGTTACATGTCAGACAAACTCAATCTATAGTTCGACTCCGGATGAAAAATATAATATTTTTCAGGAGTATTAAAAATCATTATGGCATAATTTTATCGCGCATGTAAGCACGAATAAAATACAAACCAAGAAGTCCATCTTAGGGGATCGAATTCATCAGGCCGTGGAAAAAGATCAGGCTCCCGATGAGCAGGAGCACAAACATACAACACAGTGCGCCCCTTATCAATCAGATAACCTCCAAGAGTTGTCTCCCTGTTGGCAACTCGATATCCACCAACAAATGGAGGCCATAATCGACAAACTTCCATGAGTATATGATAGAGTGAAAATGACGTTATCTCCTGTGCTTCACCACTCCTTTCTCCCAAGTAAGCCTAAAGAGAGAAAAGAAAATTTTTTTTCATCACTGACAATGGCACATTTAAGAAGAAAATTCTCCTCTCTCGCAAATCTTTTTCTATAACTTATTGGGCACAAAGTAGTTCACAAAGCATGCTTAAGTTAGTTGTATAAATACTGCTAGTTAATATTTGCAAGTCGAAAATCAAAGACATCTTTTGCATGATTATACTTAGGTCAAAATTCATTTTATATTTGATAAAAGGAGGCTCATCTGGTCTTATATCATATTTATTTAACATTTAACGCCATTCAAAAGAGAGGAATATGCTCAAATGTTTAAGCAATGCTGAAAATTATCTGGGAAAAACTCTTCAATCCAAGAGACTTAAGTATCCTACTGAGTTGAAAAGCATTTTAAAGAAAAAAAGGGATGTAATTTAAATCTGGGACAACTTCCAGAAAACTGTCACATCAGAACACCCTGCTTTATTGGATGAGCAATTCATCTCAACTAAATTGTTCATAAGCCATCTTCCAATACAATGATAATATTTTTGTTTTGTAACAAGTCGATTCACAAGTATATAATTCTAATGTTAGCAGCATTTCAGCAGCCACTCTGTTGAGTATTTTCATCAAGCAGGAGAAGAATCTCAATTAGAACACCAGGAGTTAAAGGATGTAAAGAGGAATCATTTGCTGTGACTTTAATTTGTTACAGAGACAGAAATTACACACACAGAATAAGAAAGAAATTTAAGGTACATTTCTTCAAGAAAGTGGAAATAATAGTGAGGCTTGTGAATTGAAAATAGGGGAAAAAGGACATGTAATTTAGTCTTGAACTAGAAAGGTTGTGACTAATATTTCTTAACAGGGGAATTCATTTTATTTTTAACATATTTAACTTTAACTTTTTTTAAATTGGAACTTTCAGAGTAGATCTGAGCACAATAAAAGGAAACCCAATACATCTGAGATGCAGCTTGCTAACTCTTCTGAAAAAGTCCTAACAGTTAATAAATTATGTTTATTGTTTTATCTGGTATATCTTTTATTTGAATAGTTAATAACTTTTAAATCATATACCATGCGTTCAGTTTTATCTGGGGCCACCCCTGCTGCAAGGGTCAGGTTACTAATGAGTTCTGAAGTCAAGCAAGGGTCCAGGTTAGGATGGCAGACCCTCCAACTGGCTAACAGTGGAAGCCCCTGAAGGTTTCCATTAACCCAATATCCATTTTTAATTATATATATGTTATTAAAAAGAGCTGCAAAAAATTCTCCTAAATTTTGACCAAAATTTGAGACATAGATCATTCATGGTTTAAATAATGGACCGAACAATTATCTGGATCAGTTTCAATTTTAGTATACTACATTACTTGATGTACTGGATTTTGTACCCCGCTATAAGCTTGTGCTCTGGGCACCTCTTCCAGTTGCCTCGATCTTATTACGGTTTTGGGTACAGGTATACCCTGCTACATGAATTTCTTCATTTGCTCTAAACAGTACCACACAACAGGGGTATAGCTAGGGTTTGTCTCTGAGAGGGGTTCTGAGTCATGGAGTAAATGCTAAATTGCCTAAATTCCTAGGGCCGACAAATTTCTGCCATAAATGTAATAAATATGGTATCAGATCTATATTTACTTAAAATTCTTGCGAGTAACCAGTGGCTCTCGGTGGGAGCCCAAGTGCAAAATGACCTAAGCTGTCGAAGCACTTTTAACAATACTACTACTAGTAACCAGTGGCATGTGCAACTGTAAATATTTTAATAATTAAAATTCACCTCTCATAACCTAGACTTTTTAAAACCCATTTTAGATCTGGGGTTTGAACCCCAGGCCCCAACCCCAAGCCACGCAGCTGATTCACAAGATGGGATTTGGTGAAGGAGAGCATAATGAAACATAGAAATCAATGCAATGCTGTTATGTTCCTCTGAGAAACTCCCCCCAGGCATGCATAGCTGTAGGGGTTCCAAGAAACATTCCTTAAGACATGCAAAAAAGTTAATGGGTAAGTAATGTAAATCTTAATGAAATGAAATGGAAAAGCAAGCCAAAAACAAATGTTGATGAATAAATAAATAATTAATTATTTGCAGTAAGTTAGCTCAGTACCTTCCTAATGCAATGCCATTATTTTGTTGCGGATGATAATTTTTCCCTTTAGCTATAGAAAATTTAATAAAATACTTAATATCTCAAAAACATATTTTTGTGGGATACCCCCTTATTCCATTAAGCCATTCAATTGTTCATATGCAGTTCTCACTTCTTTTCTTCAATTATCTCTAGATTACTATGCCAGCATTTGTTTGTCTATAATGAAATGGTATGGTGCAGTTACAGCAATAGTAGTTTAAGCAGTGTGCCAGTAGATATGTGTGTAAGCAACCCACAGAAATAAGTACTTCAGATAATAGAGAATCTCAGTAACAGGACTTGGATAATCAAGACTCAACTTTATATAACACAATTTCAATTCTTTTATGATTTCAAAGCAGGATTGTCCAACTATATTGGTATAAAAGAAAAGTAACCTAAAAAATATTTTGCATTCTTAGATATTTTAATGCTGACTGCTTATGCAAATAAATATGTACATATAAAGGGATATTAAAACTCATTCAACTTAAAAGCTCTTCAGAACATTAGTATAACAAAGGTTAAGACATGATTAGAATAACTATAATATGCAGTAGGTAGGTAAGCTATGGCTAACCCATCTATAATCAGAGGTTTTGAGATTATTTGCAATACTTTGCAAAGATTTAGAATAATTTAGAGTGTTAGAAAGATTTTCCAGCTAGCTCAGCAACATTTAAAATGGTTACATGTCAGACAAACTCAATCTATAGTTCGACTCCGGATGAAAAATATAATATTTTTCAGGAGTATTAAAAATCATTATGGCATAATTTTATCGCGCATGTAAGCACGAATAAAATACAAACCAAGAAGTCCATCTTAGGGGATCGAATTCATCAGGCCGTGGAAAAAGATCAGGCTCCCGATGAGCAGGAGCACAAACATACAACACAGTGCGCCCCTTATCAATCAGATAACCTCCAAGAGTTGTCTCCCTGTTGGCAACTCGATATCCACCAACAAATGGAGGCCATAATCGACAAACTTCCATGAGTATATGATAGAGTGAAAATGACGTTATCTCCTGTGCTTCACCACTCCTTTCTCCCAAGTAAGCCTAAAGAGAGAAAAGAAAATTTTTTTTCATCACTGACAATGGCACATTTAAGAAGAAAATTCTCCTCTCTCGCAAATCTTTTTCTATAACTTATTGGGCACAAAGTAGTTCACAAAGCATGCTTAAGTTAGTTATATAAATACTGCTAGTTAATATTTGCAAGTCGAAAATCAAAGACATCTTTTGCATGATTATACTTAGGTCAAAATTCATTTTATATTTGATAAAAGGAGGCTCATCTGGTCTTATATCATATTTATTTAACATTTAACGCCATTCAAAAGAGAGGAATATGCTCAAATGTTTAAGCAATGCTGAAAATTATCTGGGAAAAACTCTTCAATCCAAGAGACTTAAGTATCCTACTGAGTTGAAAAGCATTTTAAAGAAAAAAAGGGATGTAATTTAAATCTGGGACAACTTCCAGAAAACTGTCACATCAGAACACCCTGCTTTATTGGATGAGCAATTCGTCTCAACTAAATTGTTCATAAGCCATCTTCCAATACAATGATATTTTTGTTTTGTAACAAGTCGATTCACAAGTATATAATTCTAATGTTAGCAGCATTTCAGTAGCCACTCTGTTGAGTATTTTCATAAAGCAGGAGAAGAATCTCAATTAGAACACCAGGAGTTAAAGGATGTAAAGAGGAATCATTTGCTGTGACTTTAATTTGTTACAGAGACAGAAATTACACACACAGAATAAGAAAGAAATTTAAGGTACATTTCTTCAAGAAAGTGGAAATAATAGTGAGGCTTGTGAATTGAAAATAGGGGAAAAAGGACATGTAATTTAGTCTTGAACTAGAAAGGTTGTGACTAATATTTCTTAACAGGGGAATTCATTTTATTTTTAACATATTTAACTTTAACTTTTTTTAATTTGGAACTTTCAGAGTAGATCTGAGCACAATAAAAGGAAACCCAATACATCTGAGATGCAGCTTGCTAACTCTTCTGAAAAAGTCCTAACAGTTAATAAATTATGTTTATTGTTTTATCTGGTATATCTTTTATTTGAATAGTTAATAACTTTTAAATCATATACCNGAAGGGTAGTCACGTCCAAGCTCCTCGAATACCCACTCAAGAATGAAAAGCTGGTGGATACTTTTTCAGTACTTCCTTATGGAAGTGCTAGAGCATAGGTTCCAGTCGGTAGTAGAGGCCCTAAAGGTCACATGAAATATGCAGGTATTTCTGTTTGAAAATTATAATTCCATAAAATAACTTTTATTCTAAAATCTATTGCACAAAACTCTATTATTTTAAAAACTAATTTTGTTAAAAAGTGCCGCGGTAGAAAAGCAAGGGTTACGCAAATGCTCTTGGACGCATGTTAGGAATCCTTGAAAGCAAGGAAATTAGAATTAACTTTGATTGCTTGATGAAAAAGTCTTTCAGAGAAAGTATATCTGCAGAAGATGTAATTGATAGTATGCGACCCCTTCTTCTACTGCGGCCGATCCGATAATGAGCGTAAAATAAGAGAAATAGATGCGAGGACAAGTCATTTTAGGGACTCATTCTTTCCGCAAACGATACGCGACAACAATAAGCTAAAGAGGTGACTCAAACGCTGTGTTTTCACCCTCTACCACACACCGAAAGGCAGGTAGCGTGGTATTTATGTAGGTGTACATTTTTCTATTGTAATATCTTAGATTTGCCCTCCGCTTAGCCTAATTGATAGTGGGTTTATGGTGAAAATCTCTAGATAAGTATTCAGCCGCAAAACAAATGTTAAACACGGGGGACACTTTTATCTGTGATTATACCGACCGTGTTATCCAGCAGAGGTCATTATGCTCAGAAAAAAAGGCTAAGAGGGGCAATTAAAAACTTATTTTACAATTATTGCTCGTAAGGAATCAGAGAACGTCTCTCTAAGTCGTTGAGGTTTTATTTACAAAATTATAATTGCAAAAATACGGCGAGAGTTACGAATTAAGTCCAATAGAAAGATCTTGAGATTTAATTAGAGAGAAAGAATCAGAAAATTCATTTTTAATCAAACAACCAACTCTCGATAAATTAATTTTTAAAGTTTTTCAAGCTTTTAAACAACTTTCAAGCATTTCCAATCAAGACTTTTTCACTAGTCGGCAACTTCTCTAGTTTCTCCGGGGCTCGACGCGCTCGACGTATATTACAAATCACATTCGTGATTTCCTCGTTATCAAGGAAGCAAAGGTTCTGCGTAGGAATATATACCCTTGGAGTAATTGCTAGAACAGCTGTGTCAAAATCCCTTCTGCTGTGATAACGTAGAAGAGAAAATTGTAATAGGATACTGTAACTTAACGACTAGCTCAAGGTTATGGTTCTAATGCAGACTTACCTTCCAATTGCGAGAGGTAGTTTTCCCGATTGAATTCCTTCTACGACAAGCGCGGATGTTTGATTCCCTACTTTCATTCTCTTTTGATACATAAAAGTTATAACATGAGAGCAATTTTGTTCGAGAAATTATGCTTTCCTCTTCCTAACCTCATTGTCACCAAATACAGATGTATTCACACAATATGTAGGAAAATTCTAAAGTAACTGCAACACACGTGGCATATTTTTTTAGTCTTAATTAATTATGGAAGAACAAAACACACGATTAAATATGAAGTTCGGAGTTAAGTCTGCAAGGACTACTTTTCCTAATATTTCAGAGCATTTTCAAGGAAATACTATTTCATTTAGTGAATAAGTTTTCGAATAAATTAAGCTTAGTATATCTGTTGTCTGCTGTTTGATTATCATTTTAGATATTCTAGTATGGAGATAAGCTGAAACTAAACTAGCGATTCTAAATAAAATTTACAACAAATTTTTGCCTGTTTTATTCTGCGTTCAACAAAATAACGAAAAACTTTTTTATATCTGGTTGGTATCACAGGTGGAACGGAAAGGTGCCTGTTAATTCGCACTAATTAGAAAATTAGTCTCTGTAAAAATTTATTTTACTCGTTTGATCAAAACAAAATTTTAATCTATTATTTGAATACTTATTCTTGACTGAAAAAAGTTTCAGATCACATCCGTGAATTAATTCAAAGTTATATAGAGATTTGATATTCTCCTGGTGGATAGTTTGTGTGAATTTTTCTCGGGTTAACACCCAGATAAGTCCAGGATATTTCACCAACGTTTCAATGGCTAACTCTGCCATCTTCTTCAGGGCTGCTGTTATTTGATATTTTATTATATCACAGTTATTGATATTTTATTTTATCACAGTTTAACGTGCAGTGTTTACCGCAAATAGTATACATTATGACCAATATTCAGTTCTTAATAATAAGAAATGATTTTCCTTTTTGTAGTAATCTATAGAGACAAGATATTTTCATGTTCTTATTATTTTTTAAAGGATTTCTCATCTTATTATTTCATTAAAAAGGAGTAGTAACTCTATTGATTTTTGACCACTGGATTTTCAAAAATTTACAGTAATTCGAATAAATAACGTGTTATTATTTTTCATCGATGAAGTGTAATCAAAACCCTAATGAAGTAGTTTTAATTCAAAGTTATCGATTTTTTAAATTGACTTTTTCTTAGAGATGGACGAAAAAAATGATGAAAAAATGATGGATGGATAAATGCAAAATGCTGTTCTCGATATAAAGCTAGCGGTATTTTCACAAGTTTGCAATGTTCGTTAATCATCATTTAGCGATTTATCTTATAAGATTTTATGTTTAACAGGGTGGACAACTCTGAAAAAGCAAACACAGAATTTGTGCGATGTTGAAACGCTTACCAGTACGTGCCTGTCTTTCGGGAATACTCAGCTCTAATAATCTTATAATATAAGGGACGGGCGATTACGTCAACATCATTAGCTTTTTATTTCCAAGTACCGCGGGCTTTCCGCCCTACTAAATATAAATTCGTATAAAATAAATCGCTAAGTCGTAATTAACGTAAATTACAACTCGTGATGACTCATATCGCGAGCATTATAAAGACCAAATACCCATTTTTTGCCTGCTTTTGGAGGACGTAAAGTCTCTAAAATCGCCTCATCTTCCCAGAGCCTTTTTACTTCCCCTTTTTGGGATATCGTAAAAAATACTCCCCGGAGGATCATAAGTGGATAGTCTACATAAACAAAAGCACCGCGATATATATTCCTTTTCCTTCCACATGAAAGGGGAATGATCTTTCCGGGTGAGCGCATTTCATCCAATATTCGGTAGGTAGCAACGGCGTTTCTACATGAAATTTTCAGCTGATGACGCTTCAACTGGTGCATTTTTTTGGAAACTAATTACATTTCTCGCGTAATAGGTTTAGTGGGGCTATTTCAGCAGTGTATTTCATTTAACGGCAAATGAGATTTGAGGCTAGGATTTGCCGAAATTCGCTTCTACTCTACGCGCAGTTAATTTAACCGCCGTTTTATTTACAATACGGATGATGATGCATTTTAATAATTTCTACGAATACTTCTGCGGTCAAAATGTAGTTGAGGAATTCGTTCTTTTCTAATCCAAAGACACATAATAGAAGTTGAGTCGAAATTGGATAATAAAGGAAAATGGAGTAATTAACGGATCCATAAAAGTGTTCCTTCTGTGAAAATTTACTGTGAACAAAATCTAGAGAGTCAAAATAAAGTATACATTTTGGAATTACTGATAATTAACAATAATTGATACCTATCAATTCTTAATTAATAAGGGCCCCCGGATAGCCATGTGGGTAACGCTTTCGACGTCTGTGAAAAAGTTTCTGGGTTCGATTCCTGGTAGGGGCTCAAATGCGAAATGACCTTAGGAAAGCAGATTTAAAATAAACACTAACTAATTGCTCTTAATCAATAAATTATAATAGTCTCTAATCTCAGACTTAGGATTTTTTAAACCCACATAATGTTCCATTTTTTGTTAAGATATTGTATCTCCTAAAAGTTACGTCTTTCTTTTAAACATTCAATGACAAAGGGTTAGTTGTATAGTTGTAGAGTCTCAATCTCGCTCTTTAATAAATACGTATTATTATTTAATTGGGTACTTTCTCGAACAGGATGGTAAGAATAAAATTTCAATTACGCTTTTCCACAAATGTATTTGAAACACACGACCGGTTTCGCCTCAGTTCGGCCATCATCAGGTGAGAAAATCACAAACAAGAAGAAATAGGGAAAAAAACAAGTGGTATTTGGTGGGTGAAGAAACAAAAGCAAGAGGAAGGGAAAGGAGAAGGGGGAAGGAGGTGGGAGAATTGAAGGGTTAAGGATTGTGGGAGGTTTCTGGGGATAAAGGTTGGTCTTATCTCAGAGAGAGCTCTTAGAAAGGGTCCAAAAAGTAAAGGAGAGTGAGGTATGGGAGTTATTTCGGTGACTACATTCTCAGAAGCGATTTTTGACACTAGGATTTCTCTTTGTTGCAAGAAATTAATTTTTGGCCCCTTATGATGGATGTGCAGGATTTCAGGAATAAAGGAGGAGGAAAAATTAAGGAGCAATGCAAAGTGAGAGGCGGCGTGCTCTTAAATATGGGTATTAAAATTCCTACCTGATTGACCGATATACAAAGCTTCACAATCGTTGCACTTTAATTTATATATTCCTGATTTGAATTTTTTATCTATTCTATCTATATTGTTGACAAGGAAGGAACCAAGGTTATGTTTATTGTAGAATCCAGGCTAAACAAAATCTTATGCAAGGACATTGGCAATTTTTAATGAGCAATCATCAATGAAATTAAATCTCTGCCATTTGGGTGGATTTTCAGGTTTTCTAGCTGGTGGGTGGAAGATTCTATTAATTGTTACTTTCCTCGATTTCCTATACAGCAAATTATCTATTAATTTGGATTGGAAACTATTCTTTGCCACGATGTGTTTGATTATGGAAAGTTCGTTATTAAAATCAGCTTTGTTCATGGGAACATGGATTAAACAGTGAATAAGGGTGTGGAAAGAGGAATGCTTTTAGGTGGGATGATGGTTTGGGGAAGCAGGTATGGTGTGATCAGTATATCAGTATGGTGAAGGGTTAGGTCCAGAAAATTAAGGGAATTATTTTCTTCCAATTATAAGGTAAATTTGATGGTAGGATGAAGGGTATTTAGGTAAGAGTGAAAAGCTGAAAGTTGAAAAAAAATTTGTTTTCGATCTGTGCCGAAACTGGTAGTGTTTTTTTAAATACATCTGTGGAAGTGAATTTTTTCATTTTATTCATACCATCCTTTTCCTTTCTTGTATTGAGTTATCCATCATTCTTTCCTATGCATGTCAGCCAATCTTTAGTTTCGCATCTTAATCTTTCCTAGATAAGTCATGTGTATCATTCAGAAAGCAAAAAATAATGTTGCTGTAATAATAATAATAGTTGGCTACACTTTTGTTGCCCCCCTTTAGATGCCGCCATCCACATGTGATGCACCCATAGGACAGCATAACTCTGAACAGATATTATATCCAATAAGATTAATACATGCATATTTTAGTAGGAATGAAAATCTCTTTCAGTGATATACAGCATTTATCAGTGCACAACTAACACTTTTTTTGGACTGATATTCTACCTGCATTTTATATACATACAGTAAAATGAGCATTTGTGAC
This sequence comes from Ladona fulva, assembly GCA_000376725.2. Taxonomy (NCBI): domain Eukaryota; kingdom Metazoa; phylum Arthropoda; class Insecta; order Odonata; family Libellulidae; genus Ladona; species Ladona fulva. Next base: position 27,041 of record KZ308354.1, on the reverse strand, counting down.
AAATGATTGACGAAGTTGAATTATAAAATAACTATCTATTAATAAAATCTCTACAGATCATGTTAAACAATGGTTAATTTATGCATATACTACTTATTTGATTTAAACTCAATTGAACAAACTTGTTATGTTTCAGTATTTTAATTTTAATCTTCTTTTTAAGAGCTAAATAAATACATTAAGTATTAATACATTTGCATATTAAGTTATCAAAAATGATTTGGAGTTCCAATCCTTTTTCATTAAATTTATTTCTATATCAAAATGTCCTTATTCAAATTAAGGTTTGTGTTATAAGCTGATGCATTTTATACACTAATAAATACAGTTATTAAACTTCCCAAGTTATTCTTCCCAGTTTGACCAAGCTTAACATAAAAGAATGTGACAAAGATTGAAATTTCTGAGTTTTTGATAAGTGAAACAGCATATTATGATCTTAATCAATAGACCTAGAAAGATAAATACCTGAATTCTGTGAATCCATCTTCTCAGTAATGATACTCAAAAGTTGCTCTTTAGCATCCATTGCACGACGATAGGCAGAGCTAAGAACAAGGGGAACCTTCATACTTATTGGGACGGATATCAGACACATCTTATATGTATGAATTTATAAACAACTTGCAATATTTTTCAAAAATATAAAATATATTGATGTGCCATATTTAAGATAATGTTACTTATGTTTATTTTATGCAACAAAATTTTTTTCTTAATCCAGAAGCAGAACATTACAGAGACAAGGTACAGAGCTGCACCCAGCCCATCTGCCACCTGGGTGCAAACATAATGTGCGGCCCTAAAGAATTAAATACCAAAACCATACATTTATCGATTTGAAGGTAAAAATTATTTTGTAAGACTTTGAAAAACCAGTGTTTAATGACTTTGTTCCAGAGTTTACAATGGTCACAAAAAATCAGTAACAATTAATTATTCATATTTTGTAAGCTGACATAGTAAATTGTCATCATGAAATAATTTTTCACATTACTTTCGAGTATCATTATCATCTCATAGTACATTACTGAAAATTATATGAGTTGTATGAAATGTAATATTCGCTACTAAATATGGACTTTTCTAATAAAAATTGTATTGCAGCATAAGTAATGATGCGTTATGGGAATGAAGGCAAACAAGAAATACAGAATAACATGTACAGAATAAAAACATACATTTCAAGATCCCTGCTGAGAATTTTTGTACACTGTCATCAAAAGCAAGTCCATCACAAATTTCACTCTTGATGCAGATGGGAGACAAATTGTCTGTCATGGCTCATCGATGAACACAATCAACGCAAACATTTCTTAAGCAACTGAATTTCAAGCATGATCGTTCCCTAGCTGCAAAAGTCACCAGAAGTCCCTGACAAATCTCTAGTAAAGATGTAGGTACTACAAAATCTAAAGAGAATTTATTCTTGGTACCAGAAATTTTTTTATTGATCTCAATTCTTCAATTAAATCTGCTGCACATATATTTCTTTCTTATAAAATGATTGTGGCAGGCTTTATGTTGTGGAAATCAATATGAAAAGGATGGCATTGAATAAAATTACAAATACTCTTTTCCACAGATATATTTTTTAAAAAACACAACCAGTTTCGGCACAGATCAGCCATCATCAGGTGAGGAAATAACGAACAAGAAGGCTTATATAGGGAAAAAGTAAGGGGAACAAGGAGGGTGTAGGGAAACAAAGTAAGGGGAACAAGGAGGGTGTAGGGAAACAAAGCAAGAAGAAAGGCAATGGCAGGGATAGGAGGTGAGATAATTGAAGAGTTAGGGAATGTGGGAGCTTTCCAGGGGGCACAGGTTGGTCTTAGCTAAGAGAGAGCTCTTAGGAAGGGTACAAAAAAGTAAAGTAGAGAGAGGTACGGGAATTATTTCATTGACAACATTCTCAGAAGCAATTTTGGTTTCTAGGATTTCTTTTTGCCCTAAGAAATTCATATTTGGCCCTTTTGATGGATGTGTAGGATTTCAGGAATGAAAGAAGAGGAATGATGAGAAAAATTAAAGTGTTGGGCAAAGTGGGAGGCAGGAGTGTCATATAAGAATGATTGCATATGCTTTTTTATACAGATATTAAAATTCCTTCCAGATTGACTGATTTACACAGATTCACAATTAATACATTTTAATTTATATATTCCTGATTTGAATTTTTTATCTATTCTATCTATATTGTTGACAAGGAAGGAACCAAGGTTATGTTTATTGTAGAATCCAGGCTAAACAAAATCTTATGCAAGGACATTGGCAATTTTTAATGAGCAATCATCAATGAAATTAAATCTCTGCCATTTGGGTGGATTTTCAGGTTTTCTAGCTGGTGGGTGGAAGATTCTATTAATTGTTACTTTCCTCGATTTCCTATACAGCAAATTATCTATTAATTTGGATTGGAAACTATTCTTTGCCACGATGTGTTTGATTATGGAAAGTTCGTTATTAAAATCAGCTTTGTTCATGGGAACATGGATTAAACAGTGAATAAGGGTGTGGAAAGAGGAATGCTTTTAGGTGGGATGATGGTTTGGGGAAGCAGGTATGGTGTGATCAGTATATCAGTATGGTGAAGGGTTAGGTCCAGAAAATTAAGGGAATTATTTTCTTCCAATTATAAGGTAAATTTGATGGTAGGATGAAGGGTATTTAGGTAAGAGTGAAAAGCTGAAAGTTGAAAAAAAATTTGTTTTCGATCTGTGCCGAAACTGGTAGTGTTTTTTTAAATACATCTGTGGAAGTGAATTTTTTCATTTTATTCATACCATCCTTTTCCTTTCTTGTATTGAGTTATCCATCATTCTTTCCTATGCATGTCAGCCAATCTTTAGTTTCGCATCTTAATCTTTCCTAGATAAGTCATGTGTATCATTCAGAAAGCAAAAAATAATGTTGCTGTAATAATAATAATAGTTGGCTACACTTTTGTTGCCCCCCTTTAGATGCCGCCATCCACATGTGATGCACCCATAGGACAGCATAACTCTGAACAGATATTATATCCAATAAGATTAATACATGCATATTTTAGTAGGAATGAAAATCTCTTTCAGTGATATACAGCATTTATCAGTGCACAACTAACACTTTTTTTGGACTGATATTCTACCTGCATTTTATATACATACAGTAAAATGAGCATTTGTGACAAATGATTGACGAAGTTGAATTATAAAATAACTATCTATTAATAAAATCTCTACAGATCATGTTAAACAATGGTTAATTTATGCATATACTACTTATTTGATTTAAACTCAATTGAACAAACTTGTTATGTTTCAGTATTTTAATTTTAATCTTCTTTTTAAGAGCTAAATAAATACATTAAGTATTAATACATTTGCATATTAAGTTATCAAAAATGATTTGGAGTTCCAATCCTTTTTCATTAAATTTATTTCTATATCAAAATGTCCTTATTCAAATTAAGGTTTGTGTTATAAGCTGATGCATTTTATACACTAATAAATACAGTTATTAAACTTCCCAAGTTATTCTTCCCAGTTTGACCAAGCTTAACATAAAAGAATGTGACAAAGATTGAAATTTCTGAGTTTTTGATAAGTGAAACAGCATATTATGATCTTAATCAATAGACCTAGAAAGATAAATACCTGAATTCTGTGAATCCATCTTCTCAGTAATGATACTCAAAAGTTGCTCTTTAGCATCCATTGCACGACGATAGGCAGAGCTAAGAACAAGGGGAACCTTCATACTTATTGGGACGGATATCAGACACATCTTATATGTATGAATTTATAAACAACTTGCAATATTTTTCAAAAATATAAAATATATTGATGTGCCATATTTAAGATAATGTTACTTATGTTTATTTTATGCAACAAAATTTTTTTCTTAATCCAGAAGCAGAACATTACAGAGACAAGGTACAGAGCTGCACCCAGCCCATCTGCCACCTGGGTGCAAACATAATGTGCGGCCCTAAAGAATTAAATACCAAAACCATACATTTATCGATTTGAAGGTAAAAATTATTTTGTAAGACTTTGAAAAACCAGTGTTTAATGACTTTGTTCCAGAGTTTACAATGGTCACAAAAAATCNAAAATTTCCCATTTTTTCCAAATTTTTTAAGCATTTTCATTTCAACCAATATTTACAAAATGTTGAAGTACAAAATTTGTTGTTAAATATTTTGACATGATGCACAAAATAATCAAAGCATCAGTTACCTTCCTTTGGTTCAACAGTTCCTAACATTTTTACCTTAAATTCTTAATTAGTCTCTTATAAAATTTTGCTAGGGTTGTGGAACAAGTATCTAGAAAAACATACTGGCTTAAATGTACAATATTGCTGTATAAATAGTGAGAGCTGAAGCTACATTTACTGAGGGATTTCTAGACATTATTAGTAGAAATAGAGAAATAGGAAAGCAATGTTGTCACAATCCCATTACTCAATGTCTAGTCTGTTTTATACATTTATATTGGCAAGTATGAAAATGATACCAGTTTTCTAGCAGTTCTCTAAAACTTAATCTTGAAGATACTTAAATGTTGCTCATAAACTCATATAAGGAAGTACTGCTTCAAAGATCTTGTGGATTGGAAAAAGAAACCAATTTTATGACAGACAAACCCAGGTAGCATTGTCCATAGGACTGTATTCTGCATGTAGCCTTAGTGTTGGACATCAGTTCTCTAGTACAACATATTTGATCAAAGTCTAAATAATATTAATAGATTCTACTTTATTTTCCATGCTGTAACATGGAAATGATAAAAAGCAACTCTCCAAATAATATTTCCAGCTAAAATCCTTATGGTAAAACTAGTTTTATCTAGCTGATTTCATCAAAAATTCTTAGAATTAACAGTAACAATAATTATACCAGGCATATTAAAAAATTAATGCTGAGCAGTTTTCGATAGAGACTGATTTCAGAAAAAAATTTGCCCTTAAATATAAATGGTATTTAATTTTTACTCTACATATTTAACTTGTTTGCATTCATTCTCCTTTTGTAAACCAGCAACCACTCACTTTTGGAATGTATCTAGAGAAAAAACCTAGAGAAGTCTATAGATAAATCTAAATCTCACTAATTATGGAAATAAGCCAGCATTTTTACCTTTTTATAATGAATAAATCTTTTTTTTTTCTCAATTACAACTGCTACATCTTATATGTATGAATTTATAAACAACTTGCAATATTTTTCAAAAATATAAAATATATTGATGTGCCATATTTAAGATAATGTTACTTATGTTTATTTTATGCAACAAAATTTTTTTCTTAATC
>KZ308354.1:4654-18833 GCA_000376725.2 Ladona fulva | reverse complement strand
ATCAGACCTTAGAAAATTAAGAAAGAATTACTTTTAAACATATTTTTTAAATTTAAAATCACATATTTCTAAATTGTTCTGCTGGTAGCCATCCAAAATTAATTGTAATTATTTTGATCATGTAATATTTTTATTCATCAAACTGTCTCCAGTTTCACCCTAGATGAGTCAAGGTGTCTCCATAAGAAATTCACACAGTGTAAACTTTCATTGTTAGCAGGGTTTCCATATTTGCAAAATAGAATTAGAAAGAATAGTTCCATGAATTCAAGGCAAGCACAAAACAAAGGGAAATTGAATGAAGATTTTTATTCTGGTTGTGGAAAGTTGCTTTTGACTTAAATTTGCAAGGATTTTGATGATGAACACAAAAATTTAATGAAATTTTAAGGCTATGAAAGCAGTTTCCTTGATGACCTTGCTAATTGTTGAATCTGAGCTCTTTGCATTTTTACATAAGAATGCAGTGGGAATTTGGCCCATTTTACATTTTAAGATAAGAGTTAATGATATTAGACTTATAATAATAATACAGTATACTCATAATTCTATAAAATAATAAATTGTGCTATTATTGGAAGACCATGATTTGATTTGATGGATTAGAAACAAACTTTTTTAGTATCTCAGGGGAGTACTCTGTAAATCATCAAAGAACATCCAGTCCTATGCACATTGCACTATCAATGATAGCTTCCTCAAGGGACAAAGACAGAATGAATAGAAGGTCATAGTCAATGTCATGGTTGGAGAAAACAGTTGAGTATCAAAATCTAAAAGTCTGTAAAGAGTTTTATTAAAATCCATATTGGAATTCATGAGAGCATTTTTATTCTTATAAAAATACAAATTCTCCCAAAACTTTTTATAGTTGAATTTACTCACAAAGGTGACTGAATCATTGGTGTATTGCATCAAATAAACTAAACAATTGCTGGTGTACTTATAAATTTGTTATTTCACCAATGAGAGATGTTTGGCTGGTAATACTTATAATGGGCATAAGAAATAAAATGCCCTTTTCACAATTTTTATTTAACCATCTTCAATATATTCTTTTTGAGATTCTCATTCCCAGCAATTCTACCACTGCTGGTAACAGCTCTGGAAAGCTTTCATTGGAATGCTATGCAATTGCACCAGCATTAGTTTTGGTAAGCAAAAATGAAGTGGATTGCTTTCTGAATATACTATGTGAATGCTTAGCTTCTAGAACAGCAAATTTTCTTAGAGGAGGAGCACTTGGTTAAACATGAGTGAAGGCATTTTCAGGTTTTCTTTCAAATGGTCATTTAATATAGCATAATATTATCCTTTCATTTTCTCATTAAAAAATAACTCATTTCTATAGCTCTTTCAGAATCCTAAAAATGATCATCTTTCCAGCCACAAGTAGTGGATTGACGGATCCAAGTTTCCTTTCGCACAGTCCAGCTTCTTTACCAGAAATCCTTTAAATCCTTTTTACAATAACACACCTACCCCTGTGTTATGTATTCATGTAGTGCGCATGCGCACATAGTCAATAAAAGGGTTGACGCTGTCACCTCGTGACAGTGTAGCAATGGACGCTATGTAGTTCGGTCGTTTACGTTATTTGGACACCACACCCTGTAAACATGTCCAATTGCTTCAATGTAACATCCCATAATAATTGTTTTTGACCCAGAGTTACCAATCATGTTACAAATTAAGCATAAAAAATCTCATTTAATAGAGATGCCATTATCATCAGCAGTTTTTTAAACACTAGGCAAGGGATCTTCCCTCGTCATGAAATAGATTTTATTTATAATATACAATAGGGTAACCTCTATGTGAAGCATAGAATTACTTAATCTTCTAAGTATATTCAGCCACATATAAATATTTTTATCGAGAAATTAGTGGTCTTCAATGCAGAGTAAGTTTAACTCACATAGATTAAAGTAAATTTTTGACCAATGAGAACTTATTCAAGTGTTCAGTAACAGGGTGAAATTTTTTTCATCCATTATCTTAGGGCTACTTTCATATAAATTTCTATAGAATATTAACTATATGTCACATATGAGGCCTTGGTCAGTTTGAGGAATGTAAGGCAGTATACTGTTAATGGCGCCACAACACAGCATAAAAATTTACCAAACTTAAACAAAAATTTTCATATGATAAATCAAAGATTAAATCTTACTCTCAGACACTTTTGCAAAAAAAGCACATCCATTCACTCAATTGAAAAATCTTAAAATCAAAGATAATTACCATGCCAGTGAGTAGTTGAAAGGGCCAAGACATCATCTGCAAGTTTTGCTGAAATTTCAGCATCAATGTCAAGGAATATTCTGAGAGTCAAATTCATTCCCAACTGCTTGAATTCTTTGTACATATCAATGGGACGTCCCAAGGGTAGAGCATTTGCCCAATGATGAAACACAGACAAAGCTTTCTCCTGAAAAAACAGGCAAACAAGAGTGAATTGATAGATTTTGAATTTTTTAAACATTTTTTAAAGATTTGGTGAAATTTCAGTCACACTGGAGAATAATAATTTTATTTGCTTTTAGTATAAAAGCATAAAGAAGATGAATTTTAATTTCAAAAATATATCTTACTCTAAAACAAATACTTAAGCATGTGCTCTAAAAGTACCCCATCATTGGAATGCCATGATAGCGTATATTATATTATTTACATGATTTAGAAAGCACTTGTCCTCCAACCAATATTGCAGGATATTTAAAATATGAAATTTTGATTTCTTTATGACCAATACTTCTGCAACACATTGCCAAAATCAGTTAATTTATGATATTCCAGTATTACTATACTATGACTGTGAATACTGAATAATTTTACATGATAATAAATAATTTTGCAGAATCATATAAGAAATATCAATGAGCAAATTTTCTGTTATTGTCACTTTTTACAAAGCAATGTTCATGAAAATCACCAAAGAGATGAACTTGCAGAGATTATGGGAGAGCAATCGGTGACAGTTAAAAATGGACCTCAAAATGGGGCAAAGTAGTGGGAAGGTCATGTTATGCAAGGGTATGTTTTACTTGAGTGCAAATTATTGGTCCATAAAAGTTTAAGCTGATAATAATAAGCTGATCCAAACAAAAGCATTACTCCAAGAAGGAATTTTTTTAGGCAGATGTTTTATGGAATAAATATGCTTTTCTCATGCTATGACCCAGAGCAACACCTAGGACTTGCAGGAGTCCAGGGAAAATCTAGCTTGTGGAATCCCAATATTTCATTTCAGGGTCATTGAGTGATGTGTATGTGGGAAGTTCCCAATGATGTAGCTATATCCAGTTGAATCTAAAAATGATGATTATCATTCATTCCTAATAAGAAAAGGGAAAGGTTACTCCACTAAATTTCCTATTATTTCTTACCCTGCATTTGTATTGAAAAATTATGAATAAATATTAAGAAAAGAATGAAATTAGTAATTTGCAGATATCATATAATTATTATCAGAATAATTTTTCTTCCTATTGTTAAAGATATCCTTAAAAAGAGCTCTTGGAGGTACAGGGGCAATGGCTGCAGCCTATTTGCATGGGTTAGAGAGCTGCTATGATATCTGTGTGTGACATAGCTGTGAAACTCTGTCCCAAGATAGTACATTTTGTATGAATGTGGCTCTATGCAAATATTTTTATTCCCAATAGTTAATATAATTCAATGATAACATGATAAATGGCATTAAATTTATTTACAAAATATTACTTTTTAGAATAGGAAAATATGTATCAGCAGGGTTTCTAAGTGAATTTTCCAATTTCACTTCCCACCAGACAAATGTTTAGAGGAGCTTGTTTCACCTGAAGCTCAGAAGTAGCTTTATTATACACAAATACCAAGAAAATGTCTTACATTTACAAAATTGCATATCCTAAATGGCTATCAATCTGAGGATTGGTTTGTCACAGCTCTCCAAACCAACTTCTCCATTGCAATTTTATTTAAACCCAAATCATTATTAATTTTACATTTACAATCACTTTCTTGGCTAAGCTTGCATCTTCCTTCTTCACTTCCAACATAATAATATAACATCCCTCCAACTTCTGGAGATCACCATGCCCTTAAGGATACCTGGGTCATTTTCCTCTTCCTTTAATCAAAGCTTTCAACAGATGCTTCCCTTCATTATCTCTTCAAAGGATTAGTTATTTTGTCTGGTAATTTCATTTTCACGATATTCCAAAGCATCTCCATGACTTCTAACCTTCTCTTCTCCATCGTAATCAGTGAGTCAAACCAATACAAAAGAACATCCCATCTATAAAGTTTCATGAATTGGTTCCATCACTGAAGAATTTATTATTTTTAAGTACAAGCTCTTTTTTATGAATGATTTCTTCAAACTCTGACACTATTCTGACTACTAGTCCTTTAATGCAAAAATTTGTCTTCAGAAACCTTGTACCAAATGTATCAGAGTTTTTCAAATTTGAAAGTTTTCTTCTTAGTTTCTCCTACCAACCATAACTTTGGTTTTATTAATTTTGAGGTTATACTTCATAATTTTCTTTTCCATAGATGAAAAATATTTTGTTTTCTTCCAATTCATTGAATATCAATATCGTATAAAAATTAAAGTTTGCTTATACACCACCTTCAGTAATTTGCTTGACTTCATTTAGTCTTATTTAAGAATACATTAATGGTCAGTGGTGATAAGCAGCTTCTCAATGTTACTTACTTCTTTATAGAAGCTTCTTCTTAAATTTATATCACACCCAATCTGCAGAATCTAAACTGATCTCCAAATATTTGGATCTCATGATTGACCCATATGACCCAAAAACACTTTAAATGAGAACTAAACAAAAAAATTGTTATTTTAACTTTAAAATAATTCAACAAAATTCTAAAGAAAAGGAAAATTAAAGGGTTATATTTAAAATGCTCATAAGCCTGTTGGTACACACCCATCATCAATCATTTTCAGCGTAAACGATGATGTTTTACAGAACAGAAAGATAAAAATAGACTTTCCAACCATTAAAATTATGTCAGCAAAACGCTACAAGCTAAACTATCGGCAAAAAAAATTTTCTAATATTTAATCAAATCCTCACGCTACAAGACACTCATTTACTTTGAGGATGCCTCATATATTCAGTTTAAGAGCAATAACATTATGGATATATGATTAAATATCGATTAACCACATTTTTAATCGCTCCAGCACTTTTAAAAGAACTCACCTTATAGCTCACGATGCAATCAGGGTGCATCAAGGGTTTCAAAATATCCCTGAATCTTTGTGCATCTTCTCCATCTACCAGCAATACGTTATCCCCAAATAGCTGCAAACATTGCTCTCTCAGACCTCTGTCAAAATGGTCTTCCTTTTCTGAAATAAACAAAAGCCATCAGTCGATTAAACGATCCCATTATTTTAAACTTTGCACTGAACACGATGGCGTACAGATGTTACAACTTTTAATAGGCAGCTGTAAAAAACGCAAGCTTTTCATTGTATTCATTCAACCTCAGAAATATTGCATAATACACATAATACATAGGAAAAGGAAATGCCAACAGAATATTCAATATTTATTTTTCGAATTTTTAGGCATTAATTTTAAAAAATCCTGACATCAAAATGAATTTAAATTTTAAAATTCGTGAAAGGAAAATTATACTTATAGCAAATGAACTAACCAAATAATAGTTCTCTAATTGCGCTGTTCGACGAGACGATTACAGTGGGCTTAAGAAGAAGTCGAGTCATAAAAATAGGAGACTTGTATTGGGAAGATAGTCTTTCGACAAAATCCAACGGACACCTCCCAAAATCAAGACTCTTGTCGCCGAGGATGACATGTCCTGTAGAACCAGGCACTTTGCTCATTGTCCGCCCGGGATATGACCGCACAACTCGCCCCGATCAACACCGGTGAGATTTTGAATCCATGTACCTACAGAAAAGAATCGTGTTCACTTTTTCTGGAAAATTATACACGAACCAAAAGGCGCAAGAGTATGATATCAGATACAAATAAGGCAATCATCGCAAAACTAACCGTCCTAAATCAATTTTGAAACCCCGTCGGACTTGACATGTTTACGGAGACATCCGACCGATCTCCCGCAGTCTGCTGGAGACGGGCTAAAGAGTTCCCTTTCCTGGCGCTAGTTGACGCTACAAGCGCGCCAAATAAGATCCATCGAAATCAATGATTCGTATTATGTTTTGCTGAACAAAGGGAGCCAGAAGCTGCGGCTCTAAAATTCCTCCAATCTCTTTATCATAAGCCTTTAATTTTATAATTTTAGAGTTGTGGTTACAACTTTGCATAAAATTGTAGTTTTTTTCAGTAAACTGGGGATGATGAATTATCCTTTCTATTCTTAGCGTACAAAATTTTAGCAGTCAGAACGCCCGCTAGCTTTTCGGTGAAAATATCATCGCAAAATCTTTAATATTATTTTAATAATCATTACTTTTCATACATAATAATGGAATTTCAAAGTAGATCTCCCACGGATTAGGAATATCTAAGACAATGTTCTGGTAACGCGCTAAATACTAAAAATTGATTTTTCTGCATTCCAGGGATTGCTAAATTTACCAAATAAGATTTTTAATTGATGTATCGGTGAATCGATCAAATCAGACCATCCTTAAAGGCCCTAGAGAAATTTTGCACCTCTCAGAGGGTTCCTAAAATTTTTAGTAATCGAAGAGATGCTTCACTAAATCAACCACTGTAACCTGCATTGGATAACTAAATACAAGTTAATTCTAATTTCGGAATATGTTAGGATATCTTTACAATGAAAATTTCGGATTATACGCACATATGCTACATTTGGTCATTGCAATTTTATATGCTACGCTTGGTCATTTTTACAGTCATGCTTCGGAATGGATTTTTATCATGTTGATACTTAACACAATTGCTCTATGGACACTCAATTGCGGCTATGCTGCAAAGAGATGAATTTCCCAATGAATTGTATAATATTCCATCATTAACATCTGCAAAAAATAGGATCATAATAATTATATCATTATGACCCATCTTTTCAGAATCTGGCAATTGGACAATTAAATTTCACTGGATTTACTTCAGTGTCAAAGAAGCGTTAAAAAGGATCATTTCCCTGAATGAAATTTAAATTTTCTTACACAGAAGTGGAGCTTCTTAAATTATAGATACTTAAGTGTACTGAAAACGGATTCGGGTAAGAGGAGGTTTTGTAACGTATTACATGGTTAGCAAATTACTGTAAATTTCCGCATCAAACATCTCTTCGGCTTATGAACTCATTCTTGCTGGTCGTGAACATGTAACATCGATCTATAGCTCCTCAAAATATGACGAAACGAATCCGGTAGTGTACCTGGTTGGTACGAGCCGATAGCTACATCTACATCTTCGTTCATGACGAAAATTTCCGCTAACGTTCGTCTCGCCAAATGTAGGATGCAACCGCTCATCCGTGGACCTCACGCTACGCCGAGCAAAAGGTACGTGCTCAATGGATGATGTCGCCATGATGCTCATTACGTAATACATTATATGAGGAGCAGGCGCCGTGAAAGAGGCCACATTGCATTGACGTCATCTTTATGGATAAGTATTTTAAAATTTAAGGCGGAAGATACGAGTACGTCCAACGACAGAAGTCTACAGGTAAGAGAAAGTTTTGTACTCCGACAAAAAAGTATAGAAAAAGGGAGATAAAAATTTTTTAAATCAAGAAAAGGTGATAATTTGACCGAAAGCGTTCATGAAAAAAAAGAATATAGAAAATATACTAGTAAAAACATCGAATTCATTTAATTCTTGATCATGCTATTGCTCCTACCATCATATTTTAATGAAAGGAACCCTTTTCATTTTCCTTCTGGTACAAGATTGGAGAGAATGAATTTTTCATTTACTTTTGTCTCAGCCCTGTTAATGGCTGTTATAATATGGAAGCCCCTGAGGTATAAGTAATGCTAAGCCATTCAATTTTTTCCAACGTGCAATAAGTATGTATGACATTCACATTAATTAGCTTAGGAGAAAGGGAGTAATCGTTTACGAAGACGGCAAAATTTTGATGTTAGCTCATGCAAAAGATCGGTTTAGGTTATTAGATATAATTAGAATAGCTTATCTTATATTCTGAAAAAATGACAATGTATGCTTCATAAGGCGAAACTGAACTTATTTAAAACATTTCAATGTAATACTTTCGTTTTTGAATTTAAGAAATCTTTTCACCGAACTTTCCAAACTATTCCATCATTTTCCTCCGGATGTTGTTATTTTTCATTAATCATTAACTAAAATACTTTTAGATTAATAATAAAATTCATAATTCAAAACAGAAAGAAAAAATAAGAATTACATAAACGTTTTCGTTATTACATTCTGTTCGAAATTTTTTAGACGGAAACAAATTTTTCAAACAGGAGGATAATGTTAACAATGCAATTATGAGATAAAAAATGAGCCAAAGGAACTTTTGTTTCATGTCACAACTCGAAAGCTTAAAAACTACTTGAGGCTATTCAGGTCAAAAACGACCGCATAAAAGGCTTCCTTGTTCCTGACAGTTAATTACCTGAACAAAGACAGTTGCGTATATCCCGTTTACTTTCAGTTTCCTTGCTATTTCGACGAGCAATTTTCTAAAACTAGAAAAAAATATAAAAAACTAAAGGGAATATTCAAAAATAGAGAAAATATTCACAATTACTTGCTCGCAGATAATCACTACACCAAGAATTAAAATCTACACATAGAAGCTAGAAAATTTTGCTTCGTTAGATCTCCAATACCAGGATTATATTTGTGATGTTTACAGAAATTTTCAAGCACATTAAATGTTTATTGGAGTATGTGTTTTGGCTACTTGTGTAGGAGCTTAAATCGAAAGGACACTAGAGTACACTAATTGATGAGAGCAGAAATTATTGCAGAACCAATAGAATTTCTTTCTGCACAAAATCTGAAGTTCATAAAAGCAGAGACTCAATGTAAAAGTAATGCAGGGGTAAATTTTACCCTTATTATCAATAAATGCAATTTCTAATGAGCATAAGATCTTCACATTCAGAAAGAAAAAAATTACGTGGATATTCTCAGTTTCAATATAACAAAAATTCTTACTGAAGTTAATCTGCTTCTCAATTGTGGAATCTACACAACAGAGTACATTTCGTAATAGTTGAATAAACTCCGTTGTAAATTACATCGAGGTCATAATGAGAATATTAAAGAGGACAGAGTACTCCAAGAAAATGCAGAAAGTTCATTTTCAGAACTTAAAGTTGAGCTACCCTAGTCATATAACAAAAATTTAATCTGTGATAGTGCGTCGCACGTATGGGTAATAATGAAATCATAAAAATATGAAATAAAAGAGGGCTCAACATATGGAAGAAAACAGAATTTCAGAAAGGCATAAAACGCCCTCTGATGTTTTCACTCAAGTGAGTGCGAGGAAAAAGCCGCCAGAATTAATTTAATTCCAATTAAAATTTGATAAAACTATGGGTTGAAAAAATGATAGAAATGGCGCTAGGGACAGCGATTATTAAAGCAAGAGCTTTGACAAACACCTTAGTTAAGAGTATAAAGGAAATAGCTGAATAACGAGGAAGTTTTAATTGAGGCTAGGAGAATATATCTCACTTCTATACCGATGTAAAAAATAATTTTACTTACGATTAATAAGTTCCGAAAAGTAGTTAAGGGTACAATTAATGCGGTTTGGCCGATATTCCTGGATTTTTCACTGATATAATTTTGATCAGTGAAATAAAAGATATTTCTAATGAAAATAGTCGAAAGATCAACAATTATCTATAAATAATAACATGTGGAAGAAAGTAAACATGGACTTAGAAACTAAATACTTTTCAAACAACAAAATTTTAAAAGACTTTTTCAGATCAAAACTTGAAATTTTTCTTATTTACACACACCAAATATGTGTTTTTGAACCAACTTAAATAATAATCTAAACCATTGAAAAAGTTGTGGATGACCAAAGTGCTTCGAAAAAAAATCCGACGACAATAAAAATACGGTGAAAAAAGGTACACTTGAACAAGCCTTAGATATCAATCGCGAAATATTAATCGATTGGGTAATACTAGCCGATTCATTGATAAGAATATAGATACTCGATAGATGCTAGGACAAGTCGTTTTAGGGACTCTTTCTTTCCGCGAACGATACGCGATAATAACAAAATAAAGGAAATAGCGCGAGCATCCGGTGTTAACACCCCCTGCCACGCCGAAAGGCGGCTTGTAGGGTATTGATGTAGATGTAGATAGAGGTAGGCATGAGTGCTATCGCCCCTTACTGTCGACTTTACTACCCAGTCAGTTGAAAAATAATGTTTTGGAGCGTATTACTGCCATGGAATTTTAGGTTTATTCAAGCATTTGCTCTACTATAAAGTCTGATCAGCTATATTGTGACAGTGATTAATAATGTCGCCTAGCAATCTATTATCAACACTAGATAAAGTTGATGGATTTTGGTTTTTCTCGCAGAATCATTATGAAAAGACGAGAATCGACAAGAGAACGGAATGAAAAGATGTTTAACGATAAACAAATCTCATAAAATGGCCGTACAGGGGTTTCATGTGGTATTCAGCGGCATATCTGTCAATATTTGCAGCAACTGGTTCGTAAGATTTTGTAAACTCCTAGGCTACTGAAGTTGGCGTCCCAGGTGGTCCCAGATACGCTTATTTAATGATAAATCTGGCGATCAGGCTTGCGAATGTGTCAGTAATACGAAGGTATTCCTGTGTCACCCTTGCTATATGTGGCCGAGCATTATCCTGCCGGAGAAGACCTTTTGGAAGAACTGCCATCAGTAACACCATACGTGGCTGCAGGATGGCCCCCAGACGAGCATGTCAGCAGTGGGAGCCGCACCACACCAAATGCTGGATTGAGACACTAACCACGAGGTCTCTAGATACGAATACGGGGCAGCCGTTATGGCACAAATGGAACCTGAATTCGTCACAAAAAAAACGAAGTTCCAGTTTATAGCAGTCTAGGTAGTTCGTTCACGAAACCAATGTGGATGGAGGCGACGGTGGGAGGGTGTCAATGGCAGGACATGGAATGGGCGGCGTGCGAACAAATTTCCTTTTGCCAAGCGCATGGAATGTTCAGCGGGTGACACAGAGGCCTCTGATGACGGTGCTAGACAGTGGCTGTCAGAGAATCCGACAATCTTCCCTCAGGGTGAGCAGTCAAGTACGCCCTAAGCCCAGTTGCCGTGCGTGCGTGCCTTCACGCATCCACTGATTCCTATACGACCATTCAGACTCGCGCATTCCAATAATATGTTCCCTCTCAGCTCTGTTAACTGGATAACTGGCGTCACAGAGGCATTTCGGAAGATGGGCGAGTTTCCCACAACCAGAAACAACGGTCTATAACGTTTGAGTAACATCTTTGAACTTAGGCCACGGATAAAAATCAATAGGATGGAAAAGAGACAGTAAGGAATGCCATAGTCATGACCTGTCTCTTTTCTCTCCTTGTATGCAAAATGCTACGCGCACAGTTCCGGCATTTTCTTGCCATTCGTGTTAAGTAGCAGATAAAGGAGAAGTTGACATCGCTAGAATTCCAACTTGAAATATTTCCGTGAAATATACATCGAAAGGAAAAGGTTGTAAGGTCATTGCCATTCTTTACGTTGAGTATTTTTCCGGTTCCTGTTCACCTCAAGGCGTTTAATCTTTTCCATTAGCCGCCGCCCTTGAATATTTATGTCGAATCATTCACAATCTTCATCGAGAATAAAAGGGTCGAGAACCACAGACAGATGTCTCGGGAGATCTGAGCTTCTCTTGTTTCACATCGACAGAAATTATAGCTTTATGGTCTTACTGTATAGACCCATTCAAATGCTTTTCGATTTTTCTTTCTGTCCGTCTCAAATCTGCTAAACCGGTTTGTAAGGCAGGAATTGGAACGATTGATTCAGTAACTGATCTCCTTGAGAATATTAAGGTGCATCACTGGTGGGTAATATGTTCAAGAAGATCGCTTCAGATGCATCAGTATCTTCAAATGCATTCCAATAAATGGTATGGATCACAACATTTAAGAATCTGCTTAAAGCTGAATGTTTGAGGGCTAACAGGGCACCTTTAAAAAAGCTCCTGCCTCAGAATAAAAAATATCATGCATTCGTATTTGAGATGTCTGGCGAAAGTAAGATTAGGCCTGTTAATTACTAAGTCCGATTTTTTAAAGTTTTCAGTTTTATATATGAATAAATTTTCATCGAAAACCAAATTGTTATAATGTAAAAATAATTTTATTTATAGGAAAAATAATTAAATGTAGTATATCGTCCTTTTAATAACGTCAATAAATGATAAAATTGCTTGTAGAGGTCTTAGTTGCGTAGTTTTCATAACGAAAATTAAGAAATTTCAAGGAAATAGTATCTATTTCAATGCAACACAGAATTTTAACATTAAACATACGCTAAGATATCATGGCAAAATAAATATTCAGACAGGAAGTCATATAATTCATTAATTTAAATGTAAATGTCATTTATGATCATAAGTAATGAAAGAAATCCTGTTAATAAAAAGCACTTCTGAAGATTTAGGAAATGTTACCTCCTAAGAATTCTGTTTCAGCATGTATGCAAATAATTCGAGTTCTCTTTTGCCTATTCTTTTTTTAAATCGATTTTTTCCTATCAGTGGTGTCAGTAAATTATTCAGCCCGAAGGCCGGTTTGAACCTAATCAACTCTACCATTAGCTACCAAGGAGAAGGGAATGAAGCTTACTATGCAAGATGAGGAGTGAGGTAACTATCCCTTGCTTTCCTCACTGAGCCAGAATGCAATAATCGGAAAAAGTCTACGTTAGTGGTACGCAATGACTCCGGGAGCACTACTATTCATAGCATTCAACAAGGAGAGACCTTGATCAATGCCATTATTTAGTATCAATAATACCTCAGTAGCTTTCAAGTGACCACAGCCATGAGCAAGACTAAAACAAAAGTAAACGAAAGATACATTTTTCTCTACCCTGTACTAAATGACAAATAACAATGATTCTATTTTATTCATCACGATATTATGGCAAAATAGAATAATTATTATAACATTATTTAAAATTATTTACTTGAACTTTTTAAACGAACTTTGCTCAAATTAATCAATGAAGAATTTAATTTCAACGGTATAGTTATTTATTTCACTTAAAAACGCAAAAGGATACTTTGGTTTTAAAAACGCGAAAGTCTATCAACAAACTGTTACGTTAGCGATGGAACCTCGATGGGAAGATATTGCAATTCGAAAGAGCCGATTAAAATCCTTTTCTGAAGCGCAGTTGTCAATTGATAGTTTTGGCTCCACGGTTTAAAATTTCAAAAACACTCCACAGCCAAGTCTTTATTGCGCACTTCAATCAATTTCTGATGGAAAACCCGAACGTTTTTCCATTACGAAACAAGTTTACATTAACCCCCAAAAAAAAACAGATCTCGGGAATGAAAGCCGTGAGTCCCCTGGGAAATAGAAGTTATTGAGATATTGGAAAAAACCTTTCGTTTGAGTGCTGCACTACGCATCTCGTGTAACTTATGGTCACTATTTTATCGATCCGATGTAGCAAATTCGGAATAGTTGGAATTTTTGAAGGTATAGGTTATCCTGTGCCCTCCGACAATGTTACCCGAAAACTGCATCAAATTCGAAAGAAAGAGAGAGAAAGAGTTTTATAGTTCAATATTGCGAAAAAGAGAAAATGTGTGAAGCATTTCTCTCTGGATGCGATCAGTTTCTCCACCTCGCTATTCCAATTATGCAAATTGAGCTCATCAATATTCGTTACGTTCCAGTTCTCGCCGAAAGCATCTCAAATTACAGATCGAAATTAGGCATACGTCCAAGATCAGGTTTTTTATGGACGATAACAACCAAAATGCTTCTTCAGAATGACACATAAGGATAATTGAATCAAAGATGGGAGTGTCGTATAATCCGTATGTAAAGGAACAAATCAAGAATGTTACGGAGGCTAGTTCGTAGTGGATTAAAAAAAGATTAAAATATAAAAGGCAATTATAAAAATACACATGTAATTTACTATAAGAATTATTTCATTTCTCAATTTTAAATTTTTATAATTAATAAAATTTTAAATAATAT
>KZ308353.1:937610-950531 GCA_000376725.2 Ladona fulva | reverse complement strand
ACAGAAAACGACAAATAACGTTGTTGTATTAATAGTAATGGTTGGCTACGCTTCTGTTGCCGCCCCTAAGATGCCGCCGCCCGGGTGCAATGCACTCCTTGCACCCATACGACGGCGCGGCTCTGCTCGTAATGATAACAAATTAGCATTTCCATTGATGTATGTCTAAATGTATAATATTCCTAACATATAGTAGATACTTTTTAAAAACACACTTTAAACGTTTTAAATCAGTTGAGTCGCCGATATTTTAAAAATGTCTTCCAGGTAGGAAACCATTGCGCTCATAGTTAAAAGATGCTATATGTTTGGCAGTCCAAACTCACCCTTTTGCTAGTGAAATTCATCTTTTTGCAGTACACATTCATTCATTAGGAAATCAACTGCAAATCCTAGCAAAGTTGTCCAGATTGTTCATTTTATCACATTTAGTATGCTTCGTGAAAATTTTATGTAACATTTTTGTATTTCTGTTTGTGAATTCATTTAAAATTGCTCTCCTGCTGCTGCCCTTGGCAATTTCATGTATTTTGATATTTAAAATTTTGACAATCTCTAAGAAGGAATCACATCTCAACAGAATTGATTATAACATCAACGTAAATTTTTCTTTCGTTCTTAAACGTATTAAAGTATGACACTTCTTGTTTGTACATGAAGTTACCGCGACCAGAAGGACAGCCATTGTAAATGAATTTAGTAAGTGAATACATTAATGTTACATACATTTTTATGACGTATAAAATGTCAATAAAATGACAAATTATGACAACTTTTTGATGACTTTTTATTTATAAGACAGCAAAACAAACCAGCAGTGAAAATATTTCAGTCGAGAAACTTGATTTCTCAATGGGTGAAATTGATTTGCAAAAGAAGGCATTTCATTTGTGAGAGGATTCATTTCATCAGTAAAAGGATGTCTTTGATTTGCAAGAGGGTGAATTTGGACAGCCAAACCTTCACGAAACAAAAATCTTGGAAAAGAAGTTCAATTATTCTATCGAAATGAGATACCATGCCATAAACAGTTACCCGTAAATCCATTCCGCCTCACTATTGCTTGGAAACCCTGATTCGTACTGAGCCATACCAGAAGTGATAACTTTCCTCCGCAAATTCATCCCAAAAAATTAATAACTTCCTTATCACAAATTTAGGATGTATAACCGGATAGTGGGGCGGTATCGAATAAATCGAACCCACAGTAACACGAGTGGAGGAGAAGAAAAAAATCTTCCTGAAAATAAATTGGATTGAGATTAAGAAAAGGATGAAGTTGGAAGAAGGAGAGAAAAAGGAGGAATTGGAGCGGGGATGGAAAAGGATAAGAGAGGGAATGAATCGAGATCCGCAGGGGAGGGGATAAATAAACTGACTCATCTAATGTCCCCAAATCCAATTCCTCCGCTAGGGTTTGCAATCAGGAGTCGATCTCCAGTCTTAAGTTTATTGTGTTGCCCTCATCCCCACTGTTTCCCTTATGCCGTTAGAGTTGCGATGGCGACGGAAATGCTCCTCGAAAAAATAAAACGCCGGAGCGGAAAAAAGAGAGAGATCCCGATGCGAGTCATCAAACGCCAACCCGCCGCCTTACGTCGCATTCGCTCTTGTTTTTCCTTTTATTAATTCGAGTCGAAATACGAGAGCTTATGAAATTCTCCGCTTTCTACCTAAGATTTTTATGCCCGACGCGTCGGGTGCGCTTTACTTAAATCTCGAAACCCGATAGAGGGAAAATATCGGCTCTAAAAAGTGATAGAAATCGGGAGAGATATCCCGGCGTCGTTCCTCTTCTGAATTTCTCGTTTCGCGAAATGGAGCTCATTCGGTTAATAGCTGACGGAGACTTGTTTACACCCGAAGAAGAGCAAACCGACCAATGCGGTCGGGAAGTAAAGTTTATTGTGAGTTCAACGGAATGGAAATCAAACCAGACCGGCGAAATTATTTTATTATAGCATACGGAGTAACGAACCTTTCCGACTTACACATACGGTTTATCTGAAATTGATCTTGCTCCTTTTCTTTTGTACCCGCATAAACGGACGACTTTTTTTATTCAACTGTGAGAAAACTTTAAGTAACCTTTATAAGAGTTCTGGCAATTACTGGTGTGAAAACGTTTACTCAAAGAATATTGGAATCATTTTTCAGTACAAAATAGTGAGTGAGAATTTACACGATGAACAGTAATGATGATGTGCGGAGAAGATTACGAGGTCAGCTTTCCAAACTTCCTGAAGATAGAAAAACTGAAACGGTTTCGGAAAAAGTCGGTGGGCCAAAAACTAAGTTAGAAGCTATCTGTTACCGTGAAAACTAATTCTTTAAAATAATTAATTCCGAAAATTTCAGAGGGTAAAGAATATAAATTTTCCTCTTCGTTGCATATTATCGTCACCGGCACATGACTCAGCCAGATCTGAACATTTTGTTCCAGTAATAACGCATGTGCCTGTATATTATTTCATTCCATTGCAGGTCTTCTTTTGTGAAATTATATAATAAAATTAAACTGCTAAAATTTGAGTGCCTCTATAATGGAGGGGATATGCGAACCGCAAACAGAGAGAAATTAATTTTAACGTGTCCGGAATGAAAAGCACTTGCGAATAAAGACCCTCTACGTGTAATTTTCCAGCTTTTATCGCACTCCCTCCATATCCGCTATTAATGCCGTTTGCAATGTTTCAAATCTCTTGTAATGGGCCTCATTTGTAACGTGCGAACTCTTCCTGATTTAAGTTTAACTATTAGGACTAATCCGGCGGAAATGTTTTCTAGAACGATAGCCATCGTGTCGTGGATGGCGAAACCAAACATCATAACGCCCGACTAGAAAAAATCCTTACATTTTTCCCTCAATCCCGCGGAAACTCCGCTTCTTGCTTTTCCTCAAATACTTTACGTATGCCCGTGCATCTGAATACGTTCTAGGTGTCACCGAGTGGATAAAACCGTGTGATATCAGCGCCTCCACTCGTTCTGATCCGTATAAAGCCCATCTTCTCGTTTGGTCCCGTTCCCAGCTTCTTTCTAGACACCCTCCCCTCTTCTTAAGCTCCTCATCTCTCCTCTTCCAACGGAATTTGTTTACTTGCGCGAGAAAAAAATCTTGCCATCGATTTTCTTTGGTAGAAACGAAAATCCCGCGGACTCCAGCTATGCGGTCTTTAACGTCTTTGCTGAAACTCCCACTAAAGTGTTCGAGGGATGCTTCTATAACATAGGGGTTTTCAATATGGAGTCTCCTGGCTAACGACAGTTTAAAACCGAGACTGTTAACATACTTGATAAAAAAAAACCTCTTATTGCCCAACGCTGTGCTCATAAATACGGAGTAACACAGTAAACAAGAAATTAATGTCCGTGAAAGATGTACGATAGTATGTGATTATCTAGCTTACACCGATGAATATTTTGATGAAGGAACCGATGTAACGACTGCGTTTTAATTATCGAAAGTATTTGACTTGATTATTGCTTTATATACCGACTTAATACTTTATAGATAAAGAATTTTTCAACAGATGAGATTTTTTCCAAAAGTGATTTAATTTGCGTTAGCTGAGAGATATGATTTCTATCCGAAAATCTTGCTTTTTAAACTTTCAGGGCGTAATTTTATCTTATAACTTAATTCGTTCGAAAAAGAAGCTGGTAGAGATAACTTTTGCGGAAAATACATTGTTACACTGGAGCATTCAAGACATTATTTTTTTTACATATTATTTCAAGTATTGTGGTAGTGGTTAATGGGCACTGCCCGCAATAAATAAATATTATTCATCGAAAGCGTTAGGCTAATTCATTCCAAGGATTTACCTTATAACGAACATACAATTTTCCAAATATGTTCAGGGATTACAGATAGAACGTAACTGTTTGCTTCACTGTTTGGTTTTGAACATGTTCTGTTCCTATTTATGTTCATAATACTAAATGCTGATTAAAAGAAAGACTGCTGTACATCTTATCGCTGAAAAAGACATATTACGATCCAAATTTCGAAAATAAATGTTTTCATTTTCCATATCATGAGACTGCATATGTAGACGGTATATGATTTTGCTTTGATGTGGAGAAGAGCTTAGAAAACAATCTTGAAGTACTCAATACTCTCCTGTAAATTTCCATGCACTTCATCAATGCGTCTTTCATTTCTCTGCATGTGGGAGTAAATTTAATTGGCGTGTTAGGAAAATGGTAGCTTTTTCCTTTGAAATACCTTTGGTTTATTACCGAGAAAGTTAACACGTATTTTTCATATTTTCACGGTTGATATTCTTGTGGATACATGCTCAGATTCGACACACTACAGAACTCGCAAATTTTATCATTCAGGAAGCTTTTTTAAGATTAACCATCGTCCAAACCGGTCATGTGTTTCAGTTACATAAAACCCTTTCTGAACAAGTATTGTTTCCGAGTGTCTTTTCATTATGTTTCTCCACCATACTTCGCCTGATTCTGTGAAGTTTATTTAACCCTCAGTTTAACTATTCAACAGTTATCGGGAAAGAAAATTGAAGCGAGAGTTCCACAGTTTATATGAACCGCGGTGTGCCTGTGACCCATGGGAAAAACTCCATCACTTGCGCTCAAATTCACAGCAAAGAATCTTCGCGTAGCTAAAGAAACCTCATTAATGAATTCGCCTTCCGGTAAACGCCGCATCTCCCGAGCGAGCTACTCCCCTATACTTAATTAATCGCATTCCTAGGCATAATCGAGGCGCATACCGCACTCGCACTTTCCCTAAGAAAAGAGAGGTGAAAAAGAAAACGACGACTTTGAGAATCCGTTTATTTATCGCCCCTTCAGTCTCTTCTCTTGGAGTTCCGATTCGCACTCTCCATACATTTGAGACCCCTCTCAAATCGGATCCATTCTTTCCCGCGCACATGCTACTTTGCCATAAACTTCGAATAAACTCGAAAATATTCCGTCGCCATTTTTATTGCAACATCCTTCCGCTCCTGCGCCCGTCCTTTCCTGCGCGAGGCTAAAAAGGAAGGAATATACAAAGAAAGTGTGTATTTTTATAGCCTCCTCCGAGGTGATAGGCTTCATCCGAGGCGTCTATATGGCGTCGCTACGCATGCAGCCCCGATCGGGACTCTGCGGGAATAAAAGGTGGCGAAAAACGAGATACGATGGAGTGAAGAGATTTCGATGAGCACAAGGCGCTAAGGAAGAAAGGAATAGAAATTAGAATGGGGAAAGGAGCAGAAACTGTTACTGGATGAAAAGTGAAGTACGAATGGAAGAACTTTTCATATATAATGAATAAGAAAAACAAAGTTACGCATATTTATGACCACAAGGATTTTTTCTTTCACCCACACCGTACTAGGTTAACCACGTTAGACCTACCTAACGTAGTGGTTAGCGTGCTAGCCTAGCAACGCCCGGGGTCCCGGGTTCGAATCCTGACTAGGGCAAGGTTATTTGTGTTCGTCTTTACTAGGTTAATTGTAAGAGTGGCCTCATTAGACAAAAATTCGCGTAAATAAAGACGTTATTATTAATATTATTTATTATTATTATCACCGTTCTTGAGTGAAGAATATTTTCAACGTATATTTAAAGAATAATATTTAATAAAAACGATCAACCATTCAATGGCATTTGCGCCAATATCACTTACGAGAAAGTTTTGAAAATTTGCCCGTAACATAATATTTGTCATGGAAAGATGAATATTACAGGTATTAGACGGATAATATTCTTGGAAATGGAAAGATCCTGAATCAACAGAGAGAGCTTCAGAGAGGTAAAGACGTTTATTGGTTAAAACCGCGAATGCAAAGCACCTTATACGAAATTGTGTGGTGTCGTACAGTAATATAGTACTATCAAGTTCGTGCTAGAATAATAATAATAAAATCCCTAATGTAAACACCAAAACGAATGAAGAGAAAAGTGAAGTGATTTTGGCGCTTACGGAGATCCTTGCTATTTTTATCCTTTGCCAGAAACAAATACGTATCGAGGAATTAGTTTAAATTTAGTGTCCTCGATGTACCCATTTGAAATTAACAGGGATTAAGACTATCATTTCGCGAAAAATATGCAATTATCCCTCATGTAAAACATTAAATACGCAAAGTTAGGTGGTGTGACCTCTCTTTTTGAAAATAAGATTTAGGAACAGCGGTATTCCTGTTCCGGCCCATAATTATTCATCACAAAAGCGAGAAAAAGCGAAGGAAGTGAAAATGAAAACCACGAAAAATGCGTGAGGATTCTACTAAGTGGATAAATGGTAAGAAAATGGTAGAAAAGATAAAGAAAGTAATGATGGTATAAGAGAACTCAAAGCGGAGAATAAAAGGTGGAGAGAGAAGTGGAAGATAGCGAACCAACGGAGATAATTGGCAATGAGAAGATGCAGATGCGTTTGTTAATTGCATTGGGAGAAAACGAGACGCAGACTAACGAGGGAGGGAACAGAGAGCGAATTAAAATCTGGCTCTGAAGAGGTGAAGGACATGGGGTTTCTCTTAATTGCAGAAAGCATGTAAAACTTGGAAAAAACCATGGAATTAGTTTATTGAAATGAGATAAAAAACATGTATTAGAGAAAAAATGTGACTGATTTAAAACATAAGTTATGCGAAAAAGATTAGAGGAATACGATAATTTTTAGCGATTCGATACCATGTGTTACGTTTTCGTGAATTAGATTTTGCAATCGCGTGTTTACCTTTTCGCTTTTCAAAGAGGAAAGCCTTTTTACTGTTTAATATTGGATTATAACGTCAAAACTCCATTTTCGAATTTCAAAACTTTTTCAGATCGCTCAAAGCTTTTCTTTTCCTGTTTGCAACATTTGTTAAGAACTGTACACGTCGCAATGTAAATAATGCTATTGGAATGACATATCCAGGATTCCTCTATTCTATTATAAGAAAACAAACACTTGATCGGGATCATAAAGTTTTTATTGAACTGCAAAATAATTACTTGTTTGTTTCCAAGAGCATTTCCGACTGAGACGCAACTCGCTGCCTCTTTATGACTGGAAAAGTTAAGGCGCCGTCTGAGAAGTTTATGCGACGCTATGTTAGAGAATATAAAATTCCGAGTCGTGATCGGGTGTGAGGCTACCTCTTTTCTGACTAAAATTCTAGTTTATTTTTGACAACAAGCGTTAATGGCACCAAAACGTGTTTTCACGATTCGATGAGATGAAATCTAATTGTAATTAAGGAAAATTTAAAGACAAGAAATTTCAAGGTTCGCAAAAGTGATAGAAAATTAGGCATGCTTGATATCTTCAACCACTATTTCGATTCCTAACCGCATTATTCAGTGGTAGATAAATGCGTTGAATTTAACTCATTGGAGAGTTTCAAATAATAACAATAATGACCACTTTATTGGACTTATTATTAAGCTACCGAGGCCATTTTTACGACGAGCTCATATCAAAACACGGAAACAACCGTGCCTAGACCAGGAATCGAACACGAGATCTCGGTATCTTTAAGCACACATACATGCATATTGAATTACGAATGAAGTTGAAAATGTTGAAATTTTATTTAATTATTACAATTATATATAACTACAAGGAAATAGATTAGGGAGGTATTCCACGAAAAGTCGCGTGGCTAGGAATATTTCCCGAGAAGAAACGGACGTGAACATTTTCTGACAGGACCGAGATCCGAACCTGGGTCTTCCGTCTCAAAGGAGTAAGCTCTGGGAAGATATCTCAATGGTCAGAGCATTCGCGCGGAAAGCAGAAGACCCGGGTTCGAGTCCCGGGACTTTCANAGTGACAGTTGTCGGTGAGGGCGCTAGGATGGCACCTCCCTCGTCCATAAGCAGTATTCGGTGAGGACGCTCGGATGGCACTTTCCTCGTCTCATACGTCAGTAGAAAGGGAGACACCATAAGCTATTCCCGCTTCTATCAGTCAGTCTGTTGGTGAGGGCGCTCGGATGGCGCTTCCCTCGTCAATACTATAGCAGCAAAGGGATTACCCATGGCAGTAGTAGTATCATTGTTAATAGTGCTTCGACAGCCGTTTTCGCACATGTGATCATTCCCCACCGGAAATCGAGCCCGGGACCGTTTCCATCAAAAGAAAACGCGCTGCCCTCTTGGCTATCCGGGAGCCCGCCACCCCTAACATAAAGTCAGCGATATCACTTGATAGCATAGTCAATGGTTACTACACTAGTCATAATGCCCGTGAAAAGAAAAGCGCTAAACCAATGCTATAGTTTTTCTGACTTTGCTGTGGTAAAGGTTTAGACTCTCTCAGCACTAGCGATCCAAGATATTCGTCCGCGGAAGAACTGTCCGAATCAAACCTGTGAAATAAATGAGAGAGAATAGTTATATCCTCATGTTTTGATAAACAAAAGAGAAAAAGCATTCAGATATTAATATGCTCAGTTAGAACAAATCTGAAACAAATTAAGAAGAGCTTCTAACCAAACTTTTATCATCAGGGAAACTGTGAGTGGGGGGAGCATGTTAAGCATAAAGAAATCAACAACTAGCACAGAGTTATTGTAGTTGACCT
The DNA here is from genome assembly GCA_000376725.2 of Ladona fulva. Lineage (NCBI taxonomy): Eukaryota > Metazoa > Arthropoda > Insecta > Odonata > Libellulidae > Ladona > Ladona fulva. Next base: position 941,986 of record KZ308353.1, on the reverse strand, counting down.
GATTAAATATACTATTATACTTTGTGAAAATAAATCGAGAAAAAATGTTGTGCAGTCGTAGAAAAAGTAAGAAAATCCCTTAATCCTAGCAAATACATGAATTGGCATTTGATGATTATCCCTAATGACTGAGGATTCTTACCAAATATAAGGGTAGCAAAATAATATTGTCAAAGAGATTAGGTACACACATTGTCATTTTTTCACATGCATTACTTCTATATATGCATATCTAATTTCGTAAGTCTTAACTAAATTTATTCCTAAAATAAAATGTCAGCAATCGATTCCAAAATTCAAATAATTGTTACACTCAAAATAGTTCTATACTGTTCAATTTAACGTTAGATATTTAAGGAAAGAGCCGAAAAATTTTATTAAGAAGCACGTACAATGATCGTACAGCATTCTCTTATTTTACACACAAGTTTTCCATATAACGGCAAAATAGATATAAGCATAGGATTTAAGCTAATAATGTATCATATTTACGATTAACTATTATAACTCACGAGTGCTAATTAAGCCTTAATATCAAATGCACAACAAATTGAATACGAAATCTATATATTTTCTGATTTATAGGTAAAATATATTTTGAAAGGTTTTGAAAAACCAGTGTTTTGTGACTTAATTTCCCTGCTTACATTATTTACAAAACATCAGTAACAACTAATTATGCATATTCCGTATGCTGACAGAGTAAATAGCATACGGAATAGTAAATTGTCAATAATTCACATTACTTTCGAGTAACATTATCATCGCAATGCAAATAACTTTAAATGATATTATTTGTATGAAATTTATTTTTCGCAACTAAATATGAAAGTTTTTTATGAAAATTGTATTTCACCATAAATAACTTCGATTAAATTTACTGAACAAATATTCCCTTCTCGTTTTGAGTTATCCCTAATTCTTCACTCTAAATATTTGTCAATCTTTAATTACATGTCACAATCTTTCTTTGGTAAGACGTGTGTATCACACAGAAAACGACAAATAACGTTGTTGTATTAATAGTAATGGTTGGCTACGCTTCTGTTGCCGCCCCTAAGATGCCGCCGCCCGGGTGCAATGCACTCCTTGCACCCATACGACGGCGCGGCTCTGCTCGTAATGATAACAAATTAGCATTTCCATTGATGTATGTCTAAATGTATAATATTCCTAACATATAGTAGATACTTTTTAAAAACACACTTTAAACGTTTTAAATCAGTTGAGTCGCCGATATTTTAAAAATGTCTTCCAGGTAGGAAACCATTGCGCTCATAGTTAAAAGATGCTATATGTTTGGCAGTCCAAACTCACCCTTTTGCTAGTGAAATTCATCTTTTTGCAGTACACATTCACTCATTAAGAAATCAACTGCAAATCCTAGCAAAGTTGTCCGGATTGGTCATTTTATCACATTTAGTATGCTTCGTGAAAATTTTATGTAACATTTTTGTATTTCTGTTTGTGAATTCATTTAAAATTGCTCTCCTGCTGCTGCCCTTGGCAATTTCATGTATTTTGATATTTAAAATTTTGACAATCTCTAAGAAGGAATCACATCTCAACAGAATTGATTATAACATCAACGTAAATTTTTCTTTCGTTCTTAAACGTATTAAAGTATGACACTTCTTGTTTGTACATGAAGTTACCGCGACCAGAAGGACAGCCATTGTAAATGAATTTAGTAAGTGAATACATTAATGTTACATACATTTTTATGACGTATAAAATGTCAATAAAATGACAAATTATGACAACTTTTTGATGACTTTTTATTTATAAGACAGCAAAACAAACCAGCAGTGAAAATATTTCAGTCGAGAAACTTGATTTCTCAATGGGTGAAATTGATTTGCAAAAGAAGGCATTTCATTTGTGAGAGGATTCATTTCATCAGTAAAAGGATGTCTTTGATTTGCAAGAGGGTGAATTTGGACAGCCAAACCTTCACGAAACAAAAATCTTGGAAAAGAAGTTCAATTATTCTATCGAAATGAGATACCATGCCATAAACAGTTACCCGTAAATCCATTCCGCCTCACTATTGCTTGGAAACCCTGATTCGTACTGAGCCATACCAGAAGTGATAACTTTCCTCCGCAAATTCATCCCAAAAAATTAATAACTTCCTTATCACAAATTTAGGATGTATAACCGGATAGTGGGGCGGTATCGAATAAATCGAACCCACAGTAACACGAGTGGAGGAGAAGAAAAAAATCTTCCTGAAAATAAATTGGATTGAGATTAAGAAAAGGATGAAGTTGGAAGAAGGAGAGAAAAAGGAGGAATTGGAGCGGGGATGGAAAAGGATAAGAGAGGGAATGAATCGAGATCCGCAGGGGAGGGGATAAATAAACTGACTCATCTAATGTCCCCAAATCCAATTCCTCCGCTAGGGTTTGCAATCAGGAGTCGATCTCCAGTCTTAAGTTTATTGTGTTGCCCTCATCCCCACTGTTTCCCTTATGCCGTTAGAGTTGCGATGGCGACGGAAATGCTCCTCGAAAAAATAAAACGCCGGAGCGGAAAAAAGAGAGAGATCCCGATGCGAGTCATCAAACGCCAACCCGCCGCCTTACGTCGCATTCGCTCTTGTTTTTCCTTTTATTAATTCGAGTCGAAATACGAGAGCTTATGAAATTCTCCGCTTTCTACCTAAGATTTTTATGCCCGACGCGTCGGGTGCGCTTTACTTAAATCTCGAAACCCGATAGAGGGAAAATATCGGCTCTAAAAAGTGATAGAAATCGGGAGAGATATCCCGGCGTCGTTCCTCTTCTGAATTTCTCGTTTCGCGAAATGGAGCTCATTCGGTTAATAGCTGACGGAGACTTGTTTACACCCGAAGAAGAGCAAACCGACCAATGCGGTCGGGAAGTAAAGTTTATTGTGAGTTCAACGGAATGGAAATCAAACCAGACCGGCGAAATTATTTTATTATAGCATACGGAGTAACGAACCTTTCCGACTTACACATACGGTTTATCTGAAATTGATCTTGCTCCTTTTCTTTTGTACCCGCATAAACGGACGACTTTTTTTATTCAACTGTGAGAAAACTTTAAGTAACCTTTATAAGAGTTCTGGCAATTACTGGTGTGAAAACGTTTACTCAAAGAATATTGGAATCATTTTTCAGTACAAAATAGTGAGTGAGAATTTACACGATGAACAGTAATGATGATGTGCGGAGAAGATTACGAGGTCAGCTTTCCAAACTTCCTGAAGATAGAAAAACTGAAACGGTTTCGGAAAAAGTCGGTGGGCCAAAAACTAAGTTAGAAGCTACCTGTTACCGTGAAAACTAATTCTTTAAAATAATTAATTCCGAAAATTTCAGAGGGTAAAGAATATAAATTTTCCTCTTCGTTGCATATTATCGTCACCGGCACATGACTCAGCCAGATCTGAACATTTTGTTCCAGTAATAACGCATGTGCCTGTATATTATTTCATTCCATTGCAGGTCTTCTTTTGTGAAATTATATAATAAAATTAAACTGCTAAAATTTGAGTGCCTCTATAATGGAGGGGATATGCGAACCGCAAACAGAGAGAAATTAATTTTAACGTGTCCGGAATGAAAAGCACTTGCGAATAAAGACCATCTACGTGTAATTTTCCAGCTTTTATCGCACTCCCTCCATATCCGCTATTAATGCCGTTTGCAATGTTTCAAATCTCTTGTAATGGGCCTCATTTGTAACGTGCGAACTCTTCCTGATTTAAGTTTAACTATTAGGACTAATCCGGCGGAAATGTTTTCTAGAACGATAGCCATCGTGTCGTGGATGGCGAAACCAAACATCATAACGCCCGACTAGAAAAAATCCTTACATTTTTCCCTCAATCCCGCGGAAACTCCGCTTCTTGCTTTTCCTCAAATACTTTACGTATGCCCGTGCATCTGAATACGTTCTAGGTGTCACCGAGTGGATAAAACCGTGTGATATCAGCGCCTCCACTCGTTCTGATCCGTATAAAGCCCATCTTCTCGTTTGGTCCCGTTCCCAGCTTCTTTCTAGACACCCTACCCTCTTCTTAAGCTCCTCATCTCTCCTCTTCCAACGGAATTTGTTTACTTGCGCGAGAAAAAAATCTTGCCATCGATTTTCTTTGGTAGAAACGAAAATCCCGCGGACTCCAGCTATGCGGTCTTTAACGTCTTTGCTGAAACTCCCACTAAAGTGTTCGAGGGATGCTTCTATAACATAGGGGTTTTCAATATGGAGTCTCCTGGCTAACGACAGTTTAAAACCGAGACTGTTAACATACTTGATAAAAAAAAACCTCTTATTGCCCAACGCTGTGCTCATAAATACGGAGTAACACAGTAAACAAGAAATTAATGTCCGTGAAAGATGTAC